>BSBK01004932.1:822500-1422500 GCA_027943335.1 Chamaecyparis obtusa | reverse complement strand
CACCGTCATTTACATATGTATATGTATACGCTGGTGAACATACTGTATATGCTGTAACAGTTATGTTTGTATATTGCTGTTCTGTTACGTATATATACGTTCTGTTCTGTTCTAACTGCTGTCAACAATCTTTATGCCATTCTGTATGATTTGCTGTCATACACCTCTGATTATATACGTATGTACGTATTATATGCACAATACTGATTATATGCATAAATATGCTGTGTATATATCTTTGTTACATACTCTGTTTTGCTGTTATCAATAGAATATATCACCAATGATATCTGCATATATCTTGTTCAAATATATGGTTCGTATGTAGCTTTGAGTATTATATACATGAATATTTCTGATTCATTGAGTATTGTGTATTCATTGCTTTATACATGAATCTTTGAATCATTGCTTTATACTCAAAGTATATACATGAATCTCTGGGTCATTCGTATGCCATATATGTTGAATATACAATCTCTGTGTATATGTTATGCTAAATATATTGTCATTAATATATGTTATTGTATCACCTTCATATACCTTTGGATATGCCTTTTCGTATATGTTCATGTTCATTACATATGCTTCTGATTTGACATCAATGACATTTGACATCAATGACAATATGTTCATCAGGTTTCGAAATCGAAAGCTGAAAGCTTCCTGGATTCTCCAATAGAAATAAATTCATAAAACTAAGCATATATCAAATGAGTCTGCATTGAAGAGCACACGATTATACTGAGAGGGGGGGGGTGAATCAGTATAATAACCTTTTTAAATTTAAATGCTTTTATTCAAAGATAACTTCAATTAGGCTTTTACTCAAATAAACCTTTTATGAGAAATTTTGAAGGTTTCCGTCTTCAGGTTTCGAAATCGAAAGTTGAAAGCTTCCTGGATTCTCCAATAGAAATAAATTCATAAAACTAAGCATATATCAAATGAGTCTGTATTCCTTCTTTTAAAGCATCAGCTGTGATTCCTCAGTTTCCCTTCTCTGTCTTTTCATATTCCCACTTTAAGTCACTTTAAATTAATATAACCATTTAATCATAAAGTGGCATAATAATAAAGTATGAAATCTTCTTGCATTAAAACGGAGGACCAAACGAACTCGGAAGAAGATGTGTGATAGCTTGCCAGAAAGCTATCGGCGAGACATTCCAAGTCCAATACTGAAATGCCAAGAAAACTGAACATTGTCGACTTACTATATAATTATTCAGGAAACCCTACGGAAACTACTCTGATTGACTTGAAACTGGAATTACCTAGGCCAAATATCACACTGATCCATATAAAGCACTGGTTAGCCCACCAAACCATGATAAAACGACTAACGATGCAGCAAGAAATAATGTGCCCGAAAAAGGGGACACTGGACATTCCCTCCAACCAGATCTGACCATTGCTTGGATAATAACATGCCATAATTTGCATGAATTTCTACAACAGTAATGTCAGTTCTATATGAAATTTGAGGACATGTAGGGAATCTAAATTCAACATCTTTCATTATACCAACCACAGGAACTGATCTATTATCCATTGCATAACATTTTCCATAATGTGTATCAACTTTTATACCAATTTCTTTCATTACATCAGCAGACATAATATTAATAGCCGCTCCAGAATCAATCATGCAATTTTTAACTAGCTTGTTGTTAATCAACTAAGTTAAATAAAAATGATTGACTTGATTAGAATTCTTGTTTAATGTAGTTCCTAAATATACAATAGGAGGTTCATCATTATCTTTTTTATCATCTTGATATTTAAATCTTCTACACTAGACAAAATCTTCATAGTCTCCTTTCTGTAATCAGGGAATTTCATCATTTCCATTAGTGGAACAAAAATCTTTCCTTGAGACAATGCATGATTCATAAAAGAATGACAATCAAAAATTTGCTTTCGAGAACTTTGCTTGTTTGATGGTTTGGTTAATTTAGGAGGCTGAAATGTGTCTACCCGTTTGCCTTGAACTTGGTTACTAACCTTCCTTGATGTATCTTCTCGCTGCGGAACCTTGGCAAATATACGGGCAGGATTGCCTTGATATGCATTTGTAGTCTTGTTCCTTCATTGATATGTGTGTTTGGCCTGCTCAACGGCTGCAATAGTGTAGGCTCTTTTTTTTTCGTTGGTCAACCTTCTTAAAGTAGGTACTTCTTCCTCATCTGAAAACACTTGTTGCACATGATGTTGCTAATCCATCCTTCTTGAGTAAGAATCCGAAACATGTTCCTTATCTGAATAATCTTCGTCATCTCTACCCCATAGAGGATCGGACGATAAGGCATTAACTGTAGGTTGATCTTCTCGACTTTCCTCTTCTAGAATAGATTGTGCAACAACACAATGATTAGGTGTGTGAGGTAATCTGCAAACTTCGCGCCATGGCCCTTCTTCAACTATGTTTACTTTTTAAAATGGATTAGGAGTGTCCTTAACTTGATCTGGTCTCTCTAGTTTCCCATCTTTCCAATTTTTATTATAGGGCATATCATGTAACCTCAGTCTGTCATTTCTCTGAAATTATGGCTTTTCATTTCTGTTTTGCCTTATTTTTATATCCTTTAACATATTTATAATCTCTTTCAACTGATCCTTTTTGGGGGCTTTAGGATTATACAACTTTACATCATCCCTCTTGCTTACCTTGCCAGCTGCCTTTCTATCGTTCTCTATAGTTGTGGCCACTTCGAAAGCTTTTTTGCAGAGAACTGCGTTTGTGAGATCTAATCTCATAGTGTGTCTTGCTATCAAAGGAATTGAGATAAAAATCAATTAGGAAAGAATCAACTGGCCTGATATCTCTCGGTATTCTATTCAATACCTTGTTGAATCTTTTATTGAATTCCGAAAATGATTCATTCATGTTCTTTATAATACTTGTAAGTTCATGTGAAGCAAAAGATGTATCATTGTGATCCCCGAACTTCTGTATGTATTGATTGACAAAAATGCACCATCCTATTATGGGTCTATCAGGAAGACTCTTATACCGCTCTGCAACGTCTTCTGGTAAGGATTGCACAAAAAGTTTCATGAAAACATCCTCGTGATCTTCTTCCAACTCCTCAATTGTATTCTTTAGATTAATGACATGCTGCTCAATAGATTCAACTCCATTGTCGGAAACTTTGGAATGGTTGTTCTTAGATCATTAGAAATTGGATTGGAGTATCCTCTTATCCCATCAAAATCATGTTGTCTATACCTTTCAATAACCATAGGTTGTCTTACACTATGATTTCTCATTCCATAACCTTGGTTGTTCTGATTGATACCTCTATTGTTTTTGATTACCACCATAAGGCTGCCTTGTGTTACTGCGCGGAATGCTTCTAGCATGCTGTCCTGAATTTCCAGTTTGTTGGTTGTTGCTATAATGTCTTCCAAAACCCTCATTCTGATTTCTATTTTGCCTGTGATCATACAAAGGATTCACATGGCTAGTAGCATAAAGTGGGTCTAAGTTTTTTCTACAAGGAGGATTGTATTTAGATGTTTTATTTACCTCTTCTTGAACGTGTTCTCTTCTTTCTTCTCTCCACCTTTCTAGCCTTTTTTTTTCTCCGTTGTTTGCTTTATTTTGTGGGGAGACAATATCCGCTCTTGATATTCCTATTTTCTCTAAGATATCATTAGGCTGCCTCTTAATTATTTTTGCTAATATTATGTTGTTATCTCTAGATGCTTCAGCCATCTTTTTAATGATTACATCCCTCTGTTGTAACTCTTCCTCATCTTCCTCTGTTATTTCACATTGTGGTTCTTCATCAACTCTAGGGATTTGAAAGAATGGATTAAAATTCTCATCTTCTTTCTCAGGACTATTATGATTTGAGTTACTTTGTTTGTTTTTCCTATTAGTCCTTTCATGGAATTCTGTATGTCCTGAATAGATATTTTTGATGTTTGATCTTTTATTTTTTCTTGGCTTTCTTTCAAAGGTGAATTCTTTGAATTTGTCTTGTCCTTGATTCACCGATCTCCTTCCCCACATAAACTTCAAAGATAGATATCTAATTCCTTTATCTCTTCTTATATAGATTAAGTGATCAATCATGAACAATGTATACATGATAGAGTCGCCACCCTTTAAGGGAAATAAAATAAATATTTAGGTCCTTCGTCAGCAGAGTGTATGCCACAAAAATGCTTGAATTGAAATAAAGATTCTTGAAATATATAAATCACAATGTCTTGATTAAATGAATCTATATGCTGGTCTGAAAACAAAAAACTTGTAAAGTTTACTTGCATTTGTCCCTAGTAGAGTCGCTAATCTGTTGGTTCCCAAAACCACAAATTGGAATCCTATGAGCCTTGCCAACTCAATGTTGAGATTCCAACAGGTTGAAGGCCAACTTGACAAGACTGATCGATTCGATGTAAGAGATAGGAATCCTATGAGCCTTGGCAACTCAATGTTGAGATTCCAACGTGTTGAAGGCCAACTTGACAGGACTGATCGATTCGATGTAAGTCCTCTACACTTCTGGCTCTGCAGAGCCAAGATGGGTGCACCTAATCTTGAACCAATCTCCTAAGTCGATGGTTCTTAAAGCAAATAAATCTGTTCACAAGTGCTACAAAAGAAGAAACTTTCAAATGGGAAGGGATTAAAGAATCTTCTAATTTGCGCCACTACAAATAGATATAAAAATGCTAAAAGTATGTCGATTTCAAAACTTTACTAATTACTTCAAGACGTAAATGCTTCAGACTTGACTATTCTGAATTGAAACAATAATGAATATAATTATATGAAAGTAATAATGCTTTAAAATGAGGATACTTGCGAATTATGATAATAAATGAATACATTAATTCTATTAAAGGAAAGAAGATAAATAATTGCCAATGTCCTGGTTATGAATCAATATAACATAAATAATAAATAGACCAGTGCCTAAATTAAAAAGGGCGATAGAGTCAATACTATAAGTTTTTTACGTACAACTTTATAAAATTATATGCACTTATACCATGAACAATTTTATGATCAATATGCAGAGGATCAAATAAATATGCTATCTTAAATAAGTCTAGATTGAAACTTAACTCCTATGGTGGGGAGACAAATTGGACACAAATAAGGAAACAACTTTGTATTTCACTATATCTATGATGTTCAAATTAAAGACACTGTAAATGACCCTATCACAATCTGATATTTAAATACTGCTAGTATTTCTGACTCTAATGCTTTATATAAATAAATAAAATGAAATGCTTACTGGTTATGCCAAAATTAAAAAAAAGCAATGGAGACACTCATATTTGATGATCAATCCACTGTATTGCTTTCTCAAAATTTCCATATAGATATCTTGCTCGCTGTTAATGATGATTCACAATCATAGAATTGCAAAAATTTGATCTTTGCCCATGGAAAAACTAAGTATAATAAATCTGTATAAATAAAATCTTTGTGTGTAAGAGAATTGTAAGAATTGTATCCCATTTGTTTTTTGTATCCTATATTTATTCATTTTGGAGGGGTGTCGGGTGCCTTTCAGAGCATCGCACCCCTTCATAACAAATAACTAAACATAAAATTTTAATATAGTTTTGACTTAAATAATTGACGATTTGATAATCTTATTGTCTTATATTCTCAGCAATGATTAGGATTGGTTTAAAAAGTTCACTCAAATATATGAATATGCTCGAGTCTCCACACTCCAGATTTGCACGGGCTTCTCCTCCAGCATGCGCACTCATTAGACCATGGTTCCAGATGAAGAGTGCTTGACTATCCATACATAGGAATGGCGAGAGTTTTAGTGGTGCTTTCATGAAAGCTTAATATTGACTTTGAAATATGACAATGGTAATTTCCGCTTGTGGATATGAAATATGCGCCATGTTCTTGCTACGTGAAAATCCAAACTCTCGAATAACATGAAACTATCGCTACTCTTCCTTTGCGTTGGTTGTGTTTGCTACTATTGATTATGCAAACTTTTGAAATCCTTTTCATAGTGGAAACCGATAGTCGTTCCTGCCTGGTTGTCATGCTCTTTGCAACGATGATATTGTGTGCAGGCGTTTATCAAGCCAACATATCTTTGTCCATAATTGACTTGCGATGTGTTTTCGTAAGCGTAATCCTTTGAGTCTCGGGAGGCCTCTAGATACTATCAACACATCAAGCGCAACTTCATGATAATTTTATCATGCACTGATCGCAACGGAAGCCCGTGTCATGCTGAGGTTGTACTCCAGAATTGCGCTGAGAAAATATGACTTTTAAATTAAGTGATATAATCTGGAACTACACATAGATTCTCTTTCAATAATAATTTTCAGTAGCTTTTAACAACCATCGATTACTTCAGGCATCGTATAAGCTGAATAGTAGTCTTTGACAAGTTTTCAAATCGACATGTTACATCATTGACGTTTCATCTCTTCTCCAAGCAGAGACAATGATATTTTTCTTATCCTCTGCATCGATTCAATCATCTAGTAAGCAAGGGATATTCCTTCATTCATGCTCTGTAAAATAAGATACTATTACTTCTTAATTTGCCAAATTTTGCTTGTTATGAAGACCACATTTATCGATTTCCTCCATCCCTGGGAACTTCTGGTGATTTAAGTTGCTCACTTGCAACAGTCCATCTCATGCATTGTATAGGAACAGGCTCAAGATCTTGCTTAAATCTTGCCCTTGTGAACTCTCTGCATATCCTTCTCATTTTCTGCTACCAATGTCTCTTTAATTCAGGCAGCTTCTTCTGTTTGAGACTGAATACTCTCTATCACAATGGGTCTCCAATATTATTATCTACAAGAAAATAATGCAATAAGTTTTCAGAGTAAATTGTCAAAACAGTAACAACCTTAGGATTGTGATAATTCATATGATGATTGATATTTATTTAGTACGAACAAGCTAACTTAAGATATGGGGAGTACATATTAAATTTAATCTTAATGAAAAAAAAATTATAGGGCAAGATATAAGATAAAAAGATTAGAAAAGAAACCCAAATGGAGGCCCTAATTTTTTGCAAATTAGGGTTCCATCAGGGAGAGCATGTTGTGTAGAGTGCAGGGAAAATATTTTATCTGTGGTTGTGGACATGTTGACCAAATATGCACATTATTGCTCTATTATTTGAGTACAAGACACCACAGGTTGTAAAGTTGTTCTTGGAGTTGTTAAGATTCAATTGGTCATCAAATAATATTGTCAGTGATTGTGATAGCCCCTTTGTTAGCATCTTTTGGCAAGAGTCATTCAAGTTGGTTGGCATAAAGTTGACCTTGAGTGCTAGGCACCACCTCATATTGATGCGCAGGTGGAAATTGGTAACAAATGGATTGAAGGATACTTGCACAATTGCATTGTACACTTGGGTCATGTGGTTATATTTCAGTGAGCATTGCTATAATAGAACCTACCATATGTTGATTGCAGTGGCTCCTTTTCAAACATTGTATGTGTTGATGCTATGGCCTTCGTAGATTTGGCGTGTAGGGATAACAAAGCTCTCGAGGCAAAGGATTTGATTTAGGAGAGTGAAGGCATCATTATGTCACCTAATGATAATCTTCAGAGCATACAAAACCAACAAAATATGTATACAAATAAGCATAGAGTTGAGAGAAGCTTTGAGGAGGGGGATTTTTTCTTCTTGCACTTACAATCTTATAGACAATACTGTTTGAAGAAGAGTGGTGTTGAGAAATTGAAGCCTTGCATCTATGGCCCGTAATGGATTGCATACAGGTTTGTTGAAGTAGGTTACGAACTAGAGTTGCCTGAAAATAGAAAAATTCAGTGTGTCCCATGTTTCTTACCTTAAAAAGGCACTTGGGCAACATGTTTTTTCGTCAACAAAGGTTCCAACACGGGATGTGGAGGGTAGATTGGTTTGGGTTCTTGATGTTATTCTGGATGTCAAAGAGAGGAAGTTGAGAATTAGGGTGCTTAAGGAATATCTGAAATGACCCTAACCGGCCATTTATTGATTTCTCAGAAATATATCTCAAACAGATTTAAAACAGACAATAACATGCAAATAACTAGTAGATATATTCAAATAACCAGCAGATATAATCTTATTAAACTTCTCAGAAAATGGTATGTATTTGACAACATCAATACAAAACCATAGATTATAACATTCCAATCTGAACTACAGGCAAATAATAGTAAGACTGGATGATAAAGAACCTAGTAAAACAATGACAAACTCTGATGTGAATCCGCACCGGAGATGAATCGGGTTTCCGTCCAATCCACCAAGAAATGCTGAAGGTTTCCGTCCTCAGATTTTTGATTCGATAGCTGAAGCTTCTCAAATTCTGAAGGAGAGATAAATATCCATCAACTGAAGCATGAACAATGAGTCTCTCAACCTCCTCTTATGGCTACAGCCGTGACTCTTCAGTTCCCCCACTGTGACTCTTCATATTCCCATTTCGTCTCTTTATAATTTCACTTTAAGTCACTTTTTTAAATAAATTGACCGTTGAGTTATAAAGTGAAATAATAAATAAAGTGAGGAATCTTCCGTCATTAAAACGGAGGCCCAAATGAGCTCGGATGTCGACATGTGATAGCTCGCCGGAAAGCTCTTGGTGAGACGCTCCAAGTCCACTACTAAAAAGCCGAGAATTTTGAATCCTGGTGACTTACTATAAATAGTAAGTACCTTTGAAACCTGCGAAAACTACTCCGATTGGCTTGGAACCGAAACCAACTAGGCCAATTATCTCTCGGAGCACTGCCACGCAACGGTTAGCCCTCTGGACCAAGTTAAAAAGGCTAACGAGATGGCACAATATAATGTACCCCAAAAAGGGGACATTACAATAATCTCTTCCCGGAGATTGCTTTCCCTCAAGCAATCGGTATCTATATGTTGAGATCAACTACTTGGATCCCAAACTAACCTTTGGGAAGCTGCTCCACCAACCTGTCATGTGAAATTGACGCAGTCATTATGCTCCGATCTATGAAGCCACTCATACAATAACCAAACAACAACCCATATAATGTCAAGATCCCCAATCACTGCAGGACCTATCGAACCAATCTGCCCTGTGCTGCTATCATCTGTAAGAAAGGTCTCAACCCAACTGAGAACCTCACTCCAACTAGGATCTCCCATGCCTCTACGGTCATATGCGGGAGAAAACAAATCTCATACCGATCGGCTCCAAAATGAGAACCAACCTCGAGTATGCCCCTCTGAATTGTAGTATGAACCAAAAATTGCGCTGAAGAGGCAAACTGTCAAAATCACCGAATAAGGCTTCTACCTGCGATGCACGAGACAGCTTTACTGGAAACCCCAAATCAGCATAAGGACTCCTTGATTGTTTCTCAATAACCGGAGTCATACAATGTATACCATTGTGTGAAAAATTCACACCAACCAGCATAACTAGTTGCCAAACTCGATAACCCCGTACTGAATAAGTCCTACCTGATCAACATCATCATCGAGTGGTAGTGTAGGAAAAGACATATCACTCATCATGCCACAAGACATAACTACCTCTCCTGGACTGCGGGTACACAAACCACACTGCTCATCAACTGAGCTCATCCCGCTACTCCAACCTAGTGACCAACACTCACCTCTGATAACTACACTTGGGTCCCAGACCCTGCAACTAACATCGTCCTCATCCTGGGAATAGGAAGTATCTCCCTCATCTATCTCAAAGAGGGGATTGTCAAATGTCCACTTGACACCCATCTCAAACAAGGAGTTATCCATCGACTGGAAGTGGTCTAACTCATCAAGAAACTTTCTGTGACCCAAAGATCTTCTGGGACAATTGTCCAAGTCATAGGTCTGTTGTATGCTGTCAAGCTCCTGAATCACCTCCTGATAGAATTCAAACCTATCCCTATCATCCTGCTCCCTATACTGGCTAGAGACCACAATCTGATTTCTCGCCTCCTTTAGAGCGATACGAGTATGCTCCAAAGTGCCCCGAGTAGAACTAAGCTCCTTATTGAGCTTATCGATCTCAACCTCCTCCCTCAACTGCTCAACATAATTCTCGACAACCTGTAACAGGTGGTCACGGTCTGTAAGTAATCTCAAGTACTCTGATTTCCAATCCTCGAATGCTGTCCTGACTCCTTGTAAATCCGTAGTAAAGGACCCAATCCTCCTTCAATCTTGCTCTTGATCTCTCTGAGCTGTCTTGTACAAATCATCAATGATCTGGTGAGTGCTATCATGGTGAACTACTGCTACAATAATGGCGTCATCAGTGACTTTTAGGTGACTCTTTAAGACACACCTCTCATCAGTATTATCCCGAGATGTACCACCAAAGGGATCATCCACATCAGTGTGATGCAGGAGTGAAGTGCTACTAAAGAAGTCACATGATTCCTCATTACTAGAATTGCTGAAGGTCTCCAACTGGTTACCACAACCTATAACTATGGAGTTATCAAACTCCACCATCAAGTCACCAAAGTAGAGTTCTGAATACTCACCACTATGTCCTGAAAGTGGGCAGTCTCAACTGTAGTGTTCCTATCACTAGGCTGCCTTTTATCTTCCCCTTGATCAATCGTGCAAACATGCCCCTATGACCAGCCCTCCTTGCATAAGAAACAAATCTGCTCTGCACTCACTATGTCCTGGCCTATCACCGGAGATCCTGCAACCTGTAAGCCTAATGATGCTCATTCATTTTCAGACAATGAACTCATGAATCCCTCAGCCTGAAGCTTGATTAATTTTGCTGAGAGTTCATATGCCATGGATGCGTTCCTTATTCCTCTTCTCCATATTGCCAACAATTCAGATCGCAATTGTTTGCATATGTCATAGTCCTCATCTAAGATTGAGGATAAGATAGTTCTTATGCATGTCTTCACCCCATCTGGATGACGCTCCCTGTAATTGTTTAGGAGACACTAAAATACTTGCTGAATCATTTTATTGTAACCAAGATTCAACATGTGACTGAAAACTCTAGTGCTTGCCACTAATTCCAAGAGTTTTACTTGCTTATCAAAAGTAGAGTCTCTGTTATATCTCAGCCCATCTAAGCTGTCTACAATTAGTTGTAACACCTGTCTCCAAATGTGCTCGGTGTAAGGAATGATGGGGGCTGTAATTCGAGTGATCTCACTGAGACGTGAGGCGACTGCAAGCCTAACATCTCGAAGTGAATGACTCATAAATCTGTGTTACACTAAGGCAACCATTGAGGGATGCATGGCCCAATTAAAGAGCACGCAATCAGCTTGATCTATCCTGGATAGATATGAATTTATTTCATCTAGTTTGGTAAGCATCCGGCTCGTAATTTTCTGGTCCTCCAATGGCCATCCAAGGCAACATAATTCATTCCCTATCTCCATTTCCTTTCTAATGTCTCTGAGTTGCACACCGTAAAACCTGCCATTGAACTCCGTAGAGAATATTGGGCTTTCCAAAGAGTCCATGATTAAGTTTTCCTCCACATTTGTGCCAAAGATTGAATCACCTCTGAAACTGCAAAATGTTGTCACTGTAATAATAATTCTAGTTATCTAACACCTCTTGTGCAAATTTAGGAATTTAATTGAGTGCCCTGTTTAATGAAATTGTATTGAAAATACAGAGAAATACCTTTAGATGTCCTAATTCTGTTTTGATTTTTTGAGGTTCCTGAACTCAGGTAAATGAGTTGAAATCAAAATCTCTGGAAGTTGGATTCTGAATTCCAATTGCACCCCAATGCTCCGCAAATCTGTTGTACAGTGCTGTAATTTTGTAACCCAGATTTGAATGATGGCTGCAGTAAATTTTAGTTTGTTTGCAGGTAAAGAAAAAAATCAACTTCATGCAAAGTGACCAAGCAACATTACTAAATTCAACTGTGAATCTCTGGTTTAGCCTGACTGTAGGTGCTCGAAAGTTTATTGATGATATCTTCATTGTTCATACTGAGGGTGCATGCCTTCTTGTACATTAAGTAACGGTTTCGATTTTGAGTTTTAGATATTATCACCAGTAAATAGTATGCGTGCATACATTCTCAGAATTGCAGAAATATTCTTTAATGAAATGCAGTGTTCATGAGGAATAACATTGTAAGAATCTTAAATGCCGATCTCAGAAATTTAATTCATCCCCTGTTTCTGGTGCTTCCTTCCAGCTTCTACAAACATCATTCAATTCAGAAGCTTGAAATTCAACTAGAAACTAATATCTTATCTCTGACTTTTTCTTATTTAATTCACATCCTATTAGATCCACTTGGTTCAAAAAAATCACTGTTGTTGATTATTGGCTTTCCCTATCGATGAACAAACTGTGTAAGACTCCCTTATAGAAATTTCATTGCAAAGAGTGACACCCTTCTGCTGTGTGTCAAGTGTTATTGATACATACTACTGAACAATTACTCAGTAGACGTGCCTTCTCATACTAGTAACAATAATATACTAAATAGTGGCAAATTAGTAACCTTCATCAAACCAGCGTAGTCATTGAGAAATCGCTAGGACAAAAATGAAAGAAATTGATTTACTGTCATCATGCTGTGTAACTGAATCAATAGCTCCAATAGTAGGAAGAGCTCCCTGCGATATTCACATTGGGGGAAGTCCACTCATGTGACCAAGGATGTCTGCAGTCCCTAGTTAGGGAAGAGTGCGATAGTCTTTCCAACAGTTCAATCTTCTACTAATCATTAAGCACCCAGGTTGAGACCCGATAATGATATTGCTCGCCAGGAAGGATGAACGAATACACCCAAACTTCCCTTGTTAGTGCCGTTTCAACTCTACCACTACTGCCAATACAAGAAACAGTTTGTCTTGCTGGCACGGAAAGGAGTAATGTCCTCCAAAGCAGATACTTCCACTTGTTAACCAAACATTGAAGTTTCCGTTTCTTTCCAGATTTATCTGCAGACCACTTACGCTCTTGCAAAAACTGTCGATAGCTCTCCCTTCACTTAGCATGGACATATTCGAGGATTCTTAGTACCGGAAAATCCTGGCGGCATTTGTAACTCATTTGCTGAAAATGTTCACGACAACTTTCCTATGGATATATTCTCCACGACAATGCCTCAGCCAATGAGAACGGCCAAGAAAAATAAATTTGGGTATCAACTATAGAGTCGAGAATTGTTTTGGATAAGAGATGCCAAATGTAACATGCTATCTAGTGCTCCCGCAAACGTTTATTCACGGTAAAATTAATGTATGTTAAAAATGATTTTAATTTTTAATTAAAATACTTCAAAGTCGAGACCCACGACCAAATGATAATCAAGGTTCCTCAGCCTTTAGAATAATCACTCCACAAAATGTTTATCATTAATCCTCAATAATTTCCGCTCAAATAATGCCATAGTTATTCGGACCAATAGAGAGACTCTATATCTACAGGGGAAACATATTCGTAAGCTTCTCATTCATTCCAAACTCAGGTCGTTGATATAAATTATTACGAATAAAAAAAAAACCAGACTAGAGTGTCGACTTTGTAATCTCGAGCATCAAATCATGGGAGTTACACGTTACGGCCGGGCACACTTCCTCACGTAGATTAGATAAACAGTCACCTGAGTATTATAATGCGAGATGAAACAGGAGTGGTCTTTCAATAACGAAATAACTCTACTGCTGATGCTTCTAGATTTCTTGTGTCTGACTAAATCTTACTCAAATTGACTTCTTCTGTAAATGGAATGGTGTAACTGTGAATAACCCAGTGTGAATTGATTCTGAATAAAATATCTCTACAAATTACGCTGCTACAGAAAACTTCATTTTTATCAAAACACTCCTCCCTTGATCCAAATAAACCTCATAGGCTGGCAGAATGCTAGGCTCTAATACCATTGAAACCCTAACCGGCCATTTACTGATTTCTCAGAAATATATCTCAAGCAGATTTAAAACAGACAATAACATGCAAATAACCAGTAGATATATTCAAATAACCAGCAGATATAATCTTATTAAACTTCTCAGAAAATGGTATGTATTTTACAACAACAATACAAAACCATAGATTATAACATTCCAATCTGAACTACAGGCAAATAACAGTAAGACTGGATGATAAAGAACCTAGTAAAACAATGGCGAACTCTGATGTGAATCCACACCGGAGATGAATTGGGTTTCCGTCCAATCCACCAAGAAATGCTGAAGGTTTCTGTCCTCTGATTTCGAATTCGATAGCTGAAGCTTCTCGAATTCTCAAGGAGAGATAAAAATCTATAAACTGAAGCATGAACAATGAGTCTCTCAACCTCCTTATGGCTGCAGCTGCGACTCTTGAGTTTCCCCACTGTGATTCTTCATATTCCCGTTTCGTCTCTTTATAATTTTACTTTAAGTCAGTTCTTTAAATAAATTGACCGTTGAGTTATAAAGTGAAATAATCAATAAACTGAGGAATCTTCCGTCATTAAAACGGAGGCCCAAATGAGCTCGGATGCCGGCATGTGATAGCTCGCCGTAAAGCTGTCGGTGAGACGCTCCAAGTCCACTACTAAAAAGCTGAAAACTGCTCCGATTGGCCTGGAACTCAAACCAATTAGGCCAATTATCTCCTGGAGCACTGCCATGCCACAGTTAGCCCTCCAGACCAAGGTAAAAAGGCTAACGACACGACACAATATAATGTACCCCAATAAGGGGACATTACAATATCTCATCAGATGGAACAACTTACTTCTAGTGGATGCCACTTCGAAATGTGATTTGTTTAGCATCCGAGTGTTTGACTCCTTGACGACAAACAATTTTGGGAAGGGAGGAATGTATGCCTATTATTCTTAACCGGTTACTGAAAGGGGGGGTGAATCAATAATTTCAATTTCTTATACTTCGTTTTCAAATAGATATTCTTGGTAATTCAAAAATTAAGGAATATTACAACACTCATAAGCAAAAATTGAATACACAGGTCAACACAACATATATACGTGGAAACCCTCGGATCGGAGGAGA
Source organism: Chamaecyparis obtusa (assembly GCA_027943335.1). Classification (NCBI taxonomy): domain Eukaryota; kingdom Viridiplantae; phylum Streptophyta; class Pinopsida; order Cupressales; family Cupressaceae; genus Chamaecyparis; species Chamaecyparis obtusa. The sequence continues at coordinate 1,407,526 of BSBK01004932.1, read as the reverse complement.
AAATCATGGTGCGACATAACCCACAACTTCACTACTGCAGTAATAAAGATGCCCTGTTACATGCTTACAAAGCATTGGTAAGAGTGCTACTCGGTTAAGGGATTTGATAGAAACCTTGTTAGGATCTTGACCCTGTTAGGAGTCACCTTGTGAGAGGACTTAGAACACCAATAAAGATGCTACTCGGTAAAGAGATTTATACAAAGAACCTGTTAGGGTTCACCTTGATTGAGGGATTTAAATATGCTTCTCAATTTAAAGCAATGATCTTATGATGACACTATCTGTCAAATCAGATCATACCTGTTACCCTTTCCTCTGCTTGGTTGTTGAATATTTCTTTGCCTTTCACCTCTCGTAACTGTGATTCCTCTCAAAAGATTCTTCTCTCCTGCTCTTGTTCGCTCTATGCTCTTGATATTCAACAACAAAACTTTTAGGTCCCTTGACTTGTATTTATAAGAGATTTTCTTATTACAAATACATCTCATAGTTTCACCAAGCTGTAAACTCTCCCATAAATCATGCATGCAAAGAAAAAGCTTGCAAACTGATGCTGAGTTTACCTTGAAACGCTCATAGATAAAACAAAGCTAACTTCAGTTCCAGTGAAAAAGCTAACTCTAGTTTAATTTAAAACGCTCCGCATAAATTGGTTCGGATTATCATGCACTTAATCGGTGAAGAGCTTGTATTCGGTTAGTCATATGTTCCCCGTGTGTATCCCATGACTGGTTGGAAAAACCTACACCGGTATAAGCGTGTTCGGTTAAAGTACACCACCTTCTTGTTTAGTCTACCGGTTCACAATTATGAGTAACGGTGTTTTGGTGGGATTGATGTTTGCCTATGACTCTACCAATGACAACTAAGTTTATGTCAACAATCTTCCCCTTTGGCATTGGTGGCAAAACATATCAATACATCACCTATAGACTTCCCCTGTAGATCGGCTTGTCTACTTGTAGCATATTCTGACACATACTGTCATCTCTCTCTTCTCTACTCTTTCATTTGCTTTGGTCTTCTCATATGTATCTGTATTACATCTTCCCATTTTTGCCTCCAAAGGTCAAAGGGTTGTTACTCCTTACATGTTTACATTTTATAATTGTAACTTACTGAAGATATGCTTATAAATTTTCTTCGCAGAATCAAGGAATGGCTTCCATATACCTGTTACATGATCTAAATTTTTCTTTGCTGCTTGCAGTGAGTCAATTATATTTTTCATGTTTTCCACTGTTTTGTAATCAGGTTCTTTGATTAGTCTATCTACATCTGTTGTCGTTGTCTACATGAGATCAAAAGTTGGTGCCATAAGTAATTGGAATCCAACAAGATCGTGGATTTTTTTTGTATTTTCTTCTGAAGCTTTCCTTAAGGTAAGAGCAAGACTTGTTAGCTCCCAGCTGTACTCTGTTGCAGAAGAGTTCTTAGCATCAAATTGGGATGTTAGAACCTTCATCTCTTTTGTTGTCTTGTTTGTTCTCTTAGTTATATCCTTAACAAAATCCTCAAAATTAGAAGTTCTTGTTATCAGCATTCTTGCTTCTTGTATCTGTTCTTGTGGCTCTCCCGTTTTTGTAGATACAGTAGCTTTCAGTTCTTCAACCTGTTTGTGAAGAATTTCTATTCTCTTCTTCTCATAGTGATTAATTGCAATAGTCTCTGGGTCAGGGGCATCTTCCCCAATTGCTTGTGTTAGAATCTCCAATTGATCAATTACAGGTTCATCTTCATCTTTATCTGTATCAGGTACAAAATTGTACAAGATATTTGTTACACTAGAGAGAACCATATCCTGTTTTCTCTTAGTGAGCTCCTTTAGCTGTCTTGTTTACATTTTGCTTATATCAACATTTGTTTCACTAACTTTGCTTTTCTTTGCTTCAGAATCTATTACAAATGTTAGCTTTCTCTTTAATGAAGATGTACTAGGGACATCTATCGGTTCCTCCTCTCTACTCTCCTGTGCAAGTTCTTTTGTCGGCTTCTCCTCTTCTTCAGTAACATGCAACTCCTGTTGTTGTGTCTCGTCTGGACGTACCTCTTCTTTTGGATGTACTCCTTTTGGATGGACTTGCTCTTCCAGAGGTTGTTTTTTTTGTTGCTCTTCAGCAACCTGTTGATCATTGGAAACTGTTTCTGCTTTATCTATTTCTTTATCCGCAATCATTTTTGCTGATGACTCTCTCTGTTCTTGTTCATCTGGTCTCACAAATGTCCCATGTTCACATGTTGGAGCTTCTTCTTCTAGATTAACTTGTTCACTGGCTGTGAACTGTACTGGTGGTACCATCTCTTTTTCAGGTTGACCTTGTGAGATGTCTTGTGGACCTGTAGACTTAAAGAGTGTTGAAGTCATATCTTTGCCAAAAATCTAGAGTATCTTCACACACATCTTTTTCCAGTCCATTTATGATCTTGGCAACCCTATTCTGTGTCGAAATTGAGTGACACTGCTTCCATTAGCTGTTTTATTGTATCATCACTGAGACCTGGTCTTACTTGTGTCAAAGTTTCCCTTATAATCTAATTGTTTGTTGCTAAACCGGTTCTCCATTTGGCCATAAGCCTTTGATTCGATTCACGTGGAAATAGAGGCGCCTGTAGTCCCTACGACTTCTGTTGAAATCTAAAAAGGTTTTTAACAGAGTAGTCTCAATTTTTTGCTTATTCTCTTGTACCAGAACGCTGAACCATTTTGTAGCATTTGACACCACCGAAATCCATGATTTCATCAACTATATTATCTATAGTTAAAGTTCGAGCTTTACCTTTAACTCGGGAAGCAAGTAGGGTTGGTGGAGTGAGATCACCACCTGTATCTCCAGTGATATCAACAATGAATGGTTCAGTTGCTTTCTTTGTCTTGACCGGAGTCTCATCTCCTAGTATGCCTTTTCCCTTTCCAATGTCTTTTACCAGTGGCTCTGTGGTCTTATGGTATTCTGCTTCTGCTTGATGTTGTTGCTTTAGAACATTTGTCCGAGTAGAAACTCCTTCATCGCGTACTTTGTCCACTTCACCAATTAGGACCTGACTTATTCTCTTTTTGATGTTGAAACTCTGTTTGTATAGTTCAGCTTGATTTGTTGCCTCTTCCAGGCTCAAGTGATTATGTACTTCCAACAGAGCTCTTATCCTTAACTCTCTGTACTTCAATTATTCCTACTAACTCTTCAGGAATTGTATTATGAAGTACAACAGGTGTTATGTTTTGCTTGTGAAGAACAAAAACAACGGCTTCTTCCAGCTTTCTCTTAACTTCCCCATCACCAAGCTCATACCTTCTTTTGACTCCACCCAATCCACCTGTCTCCTTTATCCCTTCAACCACTTCATCAAGGGTCGGTTTTCTTCCTCTTGGTGCATCGTCTTTTACCGGTTTCCCGATCTTTCTCTTTTTGTGAAGAGTAGTTGTTTCTTCAATTTCTGTCTCTTCTAGTTCCTCACCTTGTGCACTGGACGCCAGTTGAGTCCTCTTTCTTTGAACCTTGGGTTCTTCAACCACTGGTTTCTTCTTCCTAGGTGTGGGAGTTCTTTTTACATACACCTTTTACGGTTCCTCAGTAGATGTCTTTTTCTTCAGATTTGCTAGAATCTCCTCATAGGTCCCAAACCGGTACGTTGAGAGATCTAAGTTGCTTTCTTGAAGTGCATCAACATATGGCTTTGCAATCTTAGAGGTAATCTCATAACTGAGCTGTGGTGCATACTCGGACCTTGTCTCCACAGCCTGGATAATACAATGATCAGTGCTTACCAGAAAGCACATCTCTTCCTTGTATACTTCAACAATGGCAGAGGGATCTCTTTCCTGTTGTGCATTCTTAGCTGAAAGGGTTAAAGTAGTCAGTCATGACCTTATTAAACCGGTTCCCCAAGTTATTTGCTAACTAAGCTATTTGAACCATCATCGGTTTATCTTCGTGCCATGTAACCTTGCCTATGCCTGGAAAGAAGTTTTGGTAATAAAAGAACAAACATACCAGCAAAGTTCCATACTTCAGAACTTCTTCTTGACCAAGCCAAGCTTCTTCAGGTTTTCAAAGATTTGCCCCATCAACATAGCACATATGTCATGCATGATCCTATGTGTGGCGTGTATCGGTCCTCTCGGTACACTATTTAGGTTACTTGACTAGTATACCTTATAACTGATAACCGCTACCGCAAATTGCACGCCATCATCTTCAATGTCGTTCACAGTCATCATCCGACTGTCATACTTAGACTTTGTCAACGGTGTGACTTTTGCATTAGCTATAGTCCTTAGGGTAAGAGCTTCCCCTACGACATTATAACCAGTCACCTTGTGTAGGTCTTCTTTTGTTATTGGCGTGACCACGCCTTTCACAAGCCACATTCCTTGTTCGTGAACCCTGCTCAGAACCAGTCTAATCCAATCCGGTCGAAACACGGTTGGATATTTCACTCTGTTGATCAATCCCGATGATTCAAGCTTTGTGTATTTGGATTGAAGGTTCCCGTCTTCACAAAGTGAAAGGTATTCACTTTGGATGAACGTTTCACCCAGTTCCTCTTGTTTGTTGTGGATGAAAGCCGTTACATCGTCAATCATCAAAACACCTGCAGGTACGGACGATAGAGTTCCCGCCATATCATTCTCTCGGTTTTGTACTGGCATAATGTCGTAAACTAGTCTATCCATTTGATTAGCACTGATCAGGCTTACAAAAGAAGATGAAGGTGCCGTAATACTAGACTGGTTTTAACAAAAAGTTCTTGATAAGATTCACGGAATTTGCTAAGCAAAGATCGTAAATCACAGCAAGAAAAAATTACTCAAGCTTATAAAATCAATAATCACAGTTCGCAATGTAAAATGAAATGAGTAATCAGCTCTCCCTTTTATAGACTTAGGTCATAACAGTAATTAGCAAACGGTAACTTTTGTTAACGGTTACTGTATTAATTACCCTTACCTAAACTTTCTTTTGACAACCGGTCCGCAAACTCGTTACCTGTTTGCATATCCTCGGTTGTAATGTCCACCTTGCTACTTCAGCAACACTTACCTGTCCGGTTTACATGTTAGACTGGTGATTCATTCCTGTCTCCACTTTTTCATTGAGTGAGATCATAGCTCACCAGTTCCTTTGGGAATAGTAGGCCGGCTACCTGTTCCCATTAAGCCCTTAGGCTTAATTTGTTGAAGAGATATCACCATTTGTAGATGATGACCTCACCTCAAATTTTTCCTCAGCATAACTCTTTGTCCCCTTTACAAACCAAGTCCTCTTAACTTCCTTTTTGGTTTCTTTCCTCAAGTTATCCTTCTTGTTTGGGGACAAGTTCTTCTCGACCGGTTTGGCTCGACCTTTTCCTTTGTTCATCGGCCGGTTCCTGCATTCCTTGGCTAGATGCCCAATTTTGTTATAGTTGTCACAAGCCATTCCGATTCCTCTCCATGGATTGACCCTCCTTTCCCTGTCCATGGGTGAGTGACATCCATAGTTCCTATAGCTAGATGGCCCACAAGTAGCACAGTTGGATGTGCCCCAGTTTACATTCCTATTATGGAATACGGGTCACGGTGGAGATTTGAATGCCATGGTTTTGGACCTGCATTCTTCCACTTTGTGTCCAAACTTGTTTCATGCTTAGCAATAGCCCTTTTCCCCTGCTTCCACTGGACACACTCTTGGGGCGTGACCTACATTCAAAGGTCCTGTGACCATACTTGTAACAGTTGCTGCAATAGTTGTTAGAAGTAAATGGTTTTACCGGTGGATTTTTGCAGTCATTAGATTTATGCCCCGGTTTGCCACAATGTTTGCAAGAGGGTTTGAAGGTCTTCTTACCTTTGTCTTCTCTAGGTTTATTCTTCTCCATCTTGACTTGCTTGTCTCCAGAGGACTCACCAGTTTCTTTTCTGCTTTGACCAATGTACCCAAGTCCTGTGAGATCCTTGTGCTTTCTTTGAGCTCTCAGTTGCTCATCAAGCTTCTCTGAGCTTTCATTGTACCTTCTAAGTTTTTCATTGCTGTCTTCAAGAGTTCTCAGTTGTTGTTTTAGTTGATACAATTCAATAGGCAACCTTTTGCATGCATCATCTTTGTCATGCAAGTGCTCATGCATAATTGCATCCTCTTGAGTTGTGCTTTGCATGTCTACTTGAAGTTGTAAAATGAGAGCATCAGTTTCTCTTACCGCATCTTCCGCTAGATTTCTTGCTCTTTCAAAGGTTAATAGTGCCTCTAAGGCACTGTTCTTTTCATCATCAACTTTTCTTTTGGCTTTGATGAGTTCAGTCATCCTCAGAGCATGACTTTCTTGCTCCATTTTTAGATTGGAGATTTGATCGGTTAGATTCTGATTTTTCTCCATGAGATTAGAGACCGCCTGTTCGACTTCATCAGATCCATTCTGCCTAGAGAGTTCCTCAATGGTTTCATTACTCACTTAGTTGCAGAGCTAGCTCTTTCTTCTTTGCAAGAGACATCCTCAGTCTATTCTCAAGAGAGACTATCATGTCATTGGCTTCCTCAAACTACTTTTGATACCTGTAACCCTCCATGATCTTTACTCAAGCGGTTAAGCTTTATATCTTTGAGAACCTAAGCTCTGGTACCAATTGTTATTCCTAACCAGTTACTGAGATGGGGGGTGAATCAGTAATTTCAATTTCTTATAGTTCTTTTTCAAATAGATATTCTTGCTAATTCAGAAATTAAAGAATATTACAACACTTGTAAACAGAAATTGAATACACAGGTCAACACAACATATATATGTGGAAACCCTTGGTTAGAAGGAAAAAACCATGGTGGGACATAATCCACAATTTCACTGCTGTAGTAATAAATATGCTTTGTTAGAGGCTTACAAAGCACTGGTAAGACTGCTACCCGGTTAATGGATTTGATAGAAGACCTGTTAGGATCTTGACCCTGTTAGGAGTCGCCTTGTGAGAGGACTTAGAACACCAATAAAGATGTTACTCGATAAAGAGATTTATACAAAGAACTTGTTAGGGTTCACCCTGACTGAGGGATTTAAATATGCCTCTCAATTTAAAGCAATGATCTTATGAAGACACTATCTGTCGAATTAGATCATACCTATTACCTTTTCCTCTGCTTGGCTGTTGAATCTTTCTCTGCTTTTCACCTCTCAGAAGATTCTGCTCTTCCGCTCTTCTTCGCTCTATGCTCTTGATATTCAACAACAAAACTTTTAGGTCCCTTGACCTGTATTTATAAGAGATTATCTTATTAAAAATACATCTCATAGTTTTGCCAAGTTGTAAACTCTCCCATAAATCATGCATGTAAAAAAAAGCTTGCAAATTGATCCCGAGTTTACTTCAAAATAAATAGATAAAACTAAGCTAACTTCAGTTCCACTGAAAAAGCTAACTCCAGTTTAACTGAAAGCATTCGGCATAATCCGGTTGAGATTATCATGCACTTAACCAGTGAAGAGCTTTTATCCGGTTAGTCATCTGTTCCCTTTGTGTATCCCATGACCGGTTGGAAAAATCTGGACCGGTATAAGCGTGATTGGTTAAAGTACACCGCTTTCTTGTTTAGTTTACTGGTTCACAGTTATGAGTACCGTTGTTCCTGTGGGATTGATGTTTGCCTATGACTCTACCAATGACAACTAAGTTTATGTCAACAATGCCCCCTTCTGAGGAGTAACTGAAAGTGACCCATTTTTTACTAATATTATTAGGAACGTATTTGTTTAGAAAGGCACACCACCACTCCTAGTGTGTATTTCCCCCTTGCAATATTTTGCATTTGTTCAAACCTTTGGCTATCTTGGTCTCTTTTGGATTTTTTTGTTAGAATGAAATTAAATTACATGAAGATTTGCCTCTTGTAACAATCGGGTTTTTTATTGCATATAAGTAAGACCTTATCAACTGATTGCTATTCTTTCTCTGTAATATTTTTCCTCTTGCTTATCATTGAGTCCACAACTGACTTTATAGCTTCTCCTGCATTATTGGATAAATACTGTTTCAGCATTATATTTTTCCTGTTGCTTATCTCTGAATCTACAACTGACTTTATATTTTCCCCTGAACTATTGGATAAAAAATGTTTTATAATATGTATTTTATAACCTGTCGCATTTATCAATGATGAAATTGGAGTTGAAGATTACTGCCCTTTTAAGTGTGCACACGTGTGCATGTCTTAGAGTTTGTATTTTATACTCTTTTAGTTTTTCATGAATATGTATTCTAAAGTGTGTCACATGCATCAACGATTTAATTGGAGTTGAAGATTACTGCACTTTTAAGTGGATGTGTATGTGTGTGTGTGTGGGTGTGTGCGCGTCTTAGAGTATGTATTCTATGTTCTTTGAGTTTGTCATGAACATTGAATATGTATTCTAAAACGTGTTATATGCATCAACGATGTAATTGGAGTTGAAGATTACTGCATTTGTAAAAAAGTGTGTGTGTGTGTAACTATTAATTTTGATTTGTCATTTCCAATCCAAAATTCCCTTATAGTTTGTTTGTGATCACTCTTTCTCTGTGTGTAGTGAGGGTCATAATGTTGGTAGAATGCAAGAGGTGGTAAATGGGGGATAAGGATCAAGAAAAATGCTGAATACGGTGCTTCATTAAAATTCAAAAAATTAGATGGTAAAATTACAAATGTTAAGTTTTGAGTATTAAAATGGTTCACATCTTTGTGTAGACAAAATGCAAATAAATGTGAGTATTGAAGATGATAATTGATTTGCTAGAGATGTGGGGTTCATCATCAATTCTTCAAAAAAATCAATGCATGGGATTTGTGGCTACTAGAGGTAGAGCATTATATTAATTACAGAAAATACTACTACTAACAAAAAGTAAATATTAATATTACAAAGTTTCAAGGAGGAGGTTTGTATCTCTTCTTCTAGCGTGATGTTGTGTTATATAAGCATTTATGATAGCAAGTGCACGTAAGCTGGCACCTGTAGAAATAGATTTGAGAACTCATCGATTTTTATGGTTTTGATTTTGTCAACCATATTTGTATCTGAGCTGGCCATAAATAGACATGTTTGGTGTAAATTGATGAAGCTGCGCTCTGAACCTGTTTGCATTTTGGTCTTGTAGGAAATTGTGACAACTGTAAAAGTTCAGGATCTGTTGAGCAACAAGACATGTCAAGGGAAGCTTACCTGTTGCTTGCCTCTATCCAATCTTGTGGGGGTTGCTGGGGCCTTAATGTTCCAATTGATGTTCTTCGTGGGTCACGAGTATGACATCTATGCCTTCACATGCTTCCAATATCTGCTTTCTTGAGAAGTTTTAAATCCATCACATTGTTGCCACATGTAGGAACATTGTTAGTCATATACTAAGAATATGCACATCAGTGTTGCATTTTGCACCATCTTGTAAAAAATTATGTTTTTTAGAGTGAAGCAGTACAGTGTTGACATTGACAGTTGAGCAACAGCATGCTATTATAATTTAATAAGATCATATCAGAATTGTCCCTTGAGGTTTGTTAATCAGTGCTATTATTTCTAGAGCTAGTGACATTCATTCTATGTTGCAATATTTTAATAATTACAGAGTTAAAAGTTATGAATATCAGTTGTAACTGTATGTTATGTCTATAAGAGGATTATGTATGTAAAATTGAATGCAAAATCCTTGAGATCTATATATTTAATATCTGTGATAAAGGTTGAGATCATGAAAACCATTTAGTTGATAATAACCACTTGTTTGGATTTTATATCTATTCCATGAATAGGTTGATTAGTTTGATAAGATGCATGTTTACCCAAACAGGAACTTCTGATCCCTGCACACAAACATGCAAATAATATCTATTCAAAGATTGTACTGGCTTGTCAAGGAATCCACCAGAAGTATTATGAAATCCAGTGGACCTAATTATTCTAGTGTAACAAAGAGCCTAGGGAGTATCCTTCATAATCTATCTTGGTTACTTATGCTGCAAGTTGTAAAGTTATTCCAGAAAGTATTTATTGTTAATCACTATTTATTTGAAATCTGGAATTTTTTAGCTTCGTTCCAATTTCACACTATGTAGTGTTTGATTTCTCTTATTTTTGAAAATCCCAAAGAAAGTTTATCATCATTTTCTACATAATGTTATGCCATTTTTGCACCCTGTTGGTATTGGGAACAAAAGCATTAGCTGCATGAATGATTGACTTCATTCTGCTCAGAACCAAGGATTGAGGGGTAACTTTTCTGTTAAATTTGTTTGTGAAATGATCCTGGGCTTGACTCTTATTTATTGTACCTCTGAGGGATTTGAAGCTTGTTGGATGTCATAATCAAGGCGCATACTATCACACTCAACTGTTGTGCTCAGCCAGTTGAGCTACACGTATTTTTTATTTTTAAAGTATATTCAGTTATTTATTTTTTCTAATTTTATTCTTCTTTTCTACTTTTGTTTGCAGGATTTTTCTTTTAATAATTCCTGTGTATTGAATTTTTTATGTGCTTCAAATTTTTTCTGTCTGTATAAGTTACCATGAAAACATTTGGATGCTTTTAAGTGCTTGCAACGAATCGCCCTTGTTTTGAAGCAAATTTTTGCACTTTCCCCTATAAATTTTTCAATGTTTAATGTTCAGACATTGTGCCAAACAGTTTGCATACTTCAGGTTTGTTTGAAGACACGTATATTTTCAATTTGCATTAACTTTATTAAACATGCATATTGTGTTGCACACTTGCAATGCCCACGTAGAATAAACATGTGCATTCCAAAAGATGATTACTGCTGAAAGAAATCAAATCTCAGAATGATATATTTCAGTAATTAACAGGACAATTACTGATTTCTGAATTTATTTGGTTGCAAAGATAATACTGCATAAGACTATAAGCAACTTGAAGTATCCACCTTTAAATTCTGGGCTAATACACAGGTGCCCATGTCTACGAAGATGTAATGTCCCTTCCTTAGGTAGTGCAGACCATAGTAGAGTTTGGCCTGTAATCAGGGGTTCTCTTAGGTCAGCAGAGTGGATAGGGGACCCATCCAGAGGTTTGTGGAGCAACACAGGGCTTTATAAGTCGTTTTGGGCAGTTTGGTATGGGCTCCTAAATTTTAAGAGGAGTTCCTAGTTTTTAGGGATTGACTAGAAGTTGACTGGAACACATCAGGAGATCTCCTGGATCATTCTGGAGAGGATTCTTATTTTTTAGGGGAGATTGTCGGTTCGCTAGTAGTATTTAGATATCATCCTTGGATTGCTGTCATCAGTCAGATTCAAGCTGGAGTCTAGGTGATGGATTTATGAATAAATTTGGACTAATTGAATTATTGCCTAAAGTTTGATTTAAATAAACAAATAATAAAGTGATTTAATCAAGTCACTTTATATTATAATAAAATATAATAAAGTGGTCCCCTTTTTACTTCCCTAGGCAATGGGAGTTATAAGTTATTAAAAAGACGCCATATCTTTAATGTATAATAAGGCCTAAGAGGTTCAAACCTCTAGGAGAAGAAACAAAGGTAAATAAAGTTATTAAATTAAATAAGTAGAAACCTTAAAAGGTACGGCTAGAGTTGGAGGAAATAAAATAACATTTGGGTAGCCATTTCATTCATTGAGAGATCATTTGTACTTGAGCATTTTGGAGGTGGAGCTCGAAGACAGGTTTCTACAGCAGATTGATCTTCCAGGAATGAAAACTCTTGGGCGGATAGAGAGCTGGACGAAAACCCAGCTCTCCTGGTGACAGGTTCATCATAGATCAGTATTTGAATTGGAGAGGCATCAAATTTTAAAAAGAATTCTTTGGATCAGATTGGATACGGGCAGAAATTAGTTATCAAATTGCAGATCAGAGTTTAATCATTGAATTACACATAGCCCAGGCTTTTATATCTTCGTACAGCTCCAAGCAGCAGTCACGTCCATTCCTAGATGAACATTGGATTATATCAACATAAGACATTATAAAAATTCAGGGATTTCATTGGATTGGTACCAACAGATTGGAACGGCTAAGAGGAGATCAGTTTGCAAGACAAACACATCAAAATCTGTTTCTGTGCATTTATTCTCAGATCCGTACAGCCTGGTACGGTTATGTTATCAGTGATTTGGATTAAAATAAACTCACAATTTAATTCTATTCGTGTGACCTATTTGCTGTTCGTTTTCATTTCATTGTGTTGTTAAATTTCAAGCAATGCATTTATCTTATTCAAAACCACAAAAAAAATTAAGTAAACCTAGAAAAACATAGAAAAAATCATATATTGCAAAAACGAAAAATTCAGTGAGATACCAAGCAAAAATGAGAATTTCAGTGGTTAGACGGCTGGGGATCTTTCAGAACAGCAACAGTTGCAAACATAATATACTCAGCTAGATGAACAGATACCTTCAATAGCTCAGCGCCTCCATAGAAACCTCCACATCCACATATAAGAGATTTAGTCATTCTTTGGATTAGATGATGCCTTCAACAGGCTAAATAGTTTCATAGGATGCACAGTGTTAGATGCCTCACTGTGGGTATATTTTTTGTAAAGAGCCTTGCTGGCTCTATGCTGAAGATAATGTTTTTCCTTGAAATGTTTGCAATTTTGTTTTTGTCTTTGAATGTATTTGTCTTTTTGTTTGTAATTTTGCCAGAATAAAAATAATATTAAATGGCAAATTTCTACCAACTCCAAACTCACCAATTGATTGTAATGTCCCCGTTTTTAGACTCTTGGGATTAGCTTGGTTTGGCGAGCCTCACAAGCTAATCAAGCAATCAAAGGGGGTCAGATGGTGGAGCCAGTGTTGGGATTCCATGCTGGAGGTTCAGATTATCAGGTCTGCTCTTCATTCGGATCATTTTGGTCAACTTACTATTTTTAGTAAGTGGTATTTTGGGTATGGCTAGGATTAGCAGGGTGTCTGCTTTGAGAGTCAGATATTTTAGGATCGAGTTTCAGATAATCTCCAGTTTGTGAGACTTACTATTTTTAGTAAGTCTATTGTTAGCAGTTGGCTATTTTTGGCAGTGGGTTATTTCCGGCAGGGCAGTTTGCCTTTGAGGCTCCGGTGCCGGAAATAAGTTTGTTTCAGTTGGCCGAATTCAGAGGCTTTTGGTTTTTAAAGTTATCGTTATTAAATTAATTTATTTTAATTTAATAACTTTAATACTTTATAACTTTAATGTTATAAAGTAAAGAGGTCTTTTAAAAGCTTTTTTAATGAAAAAAGTGAAATTGTGCCTTTTCCGAAAAAAACTATATATTTTACCCGAAAAAGCACTTTCACCATTCATTGTTGATTTGATAAATTTTATTAAGTCTCTTGGCTGTGAGAAACCGGCTAGGGTTTTGAGGACTGATTCCTCTTCTAGCAATTTGAGCTATCATAGAGTGGTGGTGAATTTTGTAGTTGCTGATTCTGAATTAAATTTAGTGCTAATGTATACTGGATTTATGTGAAATTTATTCTACAGGCTGAAGTTATTCTGTTGAAGTCTTTATTAATTCTACAGGCAAGATTGAATTGTTCTCAAGAAATTCAATTTGTATTTGCTGAGGTCTGAATTTGTGATGAGTTTTAATAAACTTCAAGGTTACGGATTTGTTATTTCTGGAGCTGTTCATTATCATCGAAATTGTGATAAGGGTGTATTGAAATATTGAGGAGATTGAAATCTGCTGTCATCTCCTTTTCCTAGCGGTTCTTGGAACCCTTAATTGGTGATGTGAGGCTGCAAATATAGAGCTGGCGTTATAATTTCCTACCATGCGTTTCAGACTGGGGCAGTTCAATTCAATCTGGGATTCACGTGGAAGTTTGAGGCCACGTTTTAGCTTCATATACTGGCCGTGAACTCTTTCTTGGCACGGCATCAAAGTTAGACTCCCACACGTGCCATTTCCAGCAAGCACGTGAGCTGGCTTTCCTGTGGGGGCTACTAAACAATTATCGTGACAGCTGGTGTTTATTCTACAAACCGCAGGTGCTCTTGTTTGGTCACCAATAGTAAATTTTATATGATTGTTTCTCTGGTAAATGCTGCATAATTTATGATCTGTTCGGAGGATATAATAAAGATTGAAATTTGATTTACTTCAAGTTTAAGCATAAATATTTATTATAATTATGATTTGGAGCAATATTATGATGTAATTGCAAAAATTTCAAAGTTGATATTGAATATTCAAAGAGAGCCAACTTAGGTTCTTCACAGTGGTATCAGAGCTTTCTTCCTGCCATCCTGTGGGGTCTGGTTACATTAATTTTATGAAGTTATTTTAAAGGGACCAACACCACTATTTTTCTCTAGCCATGGATAAATACAGGAGATCCAATTCCGAAAGTTGTCATAGCAGTTTCGAAAATCGTCATAGCAGTAAGGGGAATAGAGGGGAATTAAATGCTTTAGTAGAAAGCATGCAGAGACTTCGATTGCATTAGCAGAGATTGGTAGAGAGGTTGTCGGATCCCGCCATAGTAGATAGGGCAGCGAGATATATGGTCTCTTCTTTTACAACGCCGACAACAAGTTTGCAGGGGAGAAGGCTAGAGTTTTCTCCTGCAGTGGTCTGTGATGCTGATGTTCTTGCATCTAGTTCAGCACTTGCTATTCCCATTCGCAGTGTTGATGATGGATTTATTGCACCCGAACCAGTGGACGTTTCAGTGCCATTGGTTGACAGCAACGCTGAGGATCACCAATTTGAGCCTCCCAGAGCAGTCACTACAGATTGTTGCTGCAGTTCAGGAGGCAGTTGCTTCCTTAGATAGGACCGAGGCACTTACGGAGTCTCTCAGTGGTAAGGTTGGAGATTTGAGCACTACAGCGGGGTCAGATGATGATAGTTCGTGCTCCAGCATTATTGGTGCACAGCTTGACGTTGAGTCATGTGTGTAGAGACATGTGTCTGCAGTTGAGATTTCAGCAGGAGACGTAGGAGCTGACACATCTGATGATGCTTTTGAGGATGCTGTGAGTTGCATGGGAGATGACACCCCCTGTGAGTTGTTGGGTGATGATTGCGAGGAGCATATGAGCTCTGACAGTTTAGAGATATTTGATAGCAGTCGCAGTGTGGGATCAGCACAGGAGACAGTGGTTTATTACTGTGTTGAGGATGTGAGCATGGAGCTTTCTAGTGGTGACACTCAGGATGGGAGTGTTGCAGCTGATTTGGGCGACATAGTTTCATGCTACAGTTTAGTTGATTCACATGACGACATTGAGTCATGTATATAGCCAGAGTTAGTAGAGGAGATGCAGATAGATGATGTGTATGCTAGCATTGTAGATATCTCCGATGTTGAGAGCGAGGATGGTGAATGTTGTAGTATTTTCGGCTTTCTATATCTGACTTTGGGTGTAGATTCAGCGTTGTCATTTGCAGGAGGTGGGTTCCAGGATTCTGTGTTACAGGGGCCCACAGATGAGGACAGGGAAGCTTACGAGTGGCAGGAGTTTGTTTCAGCCAGGGCTTCCACTTCAGGAGAGAGGGTTACTTCGTTAGTGACCTGTGAGGTTGTGTCTCAAGATCTGGACTGTCAGATGGTTGCAGAGGACGAGGTAGCTAGTGATTGTGTTGAGTTAGATTCAGCAACAGCGTCCTCGGGGTTAGATGAGGACATGTCTGATTCCTGTACTCAGTTTGTAGATGTGTACTTAGATTAAAGTACACAGAGAGATGGTGATCTTGAGGGGAGTTCGTTGTATGCAGTTTCCTCTCATAGTGTGGACAATGCATTTGAGGTTGTACATAGGAGGCCTATTGTGCAGAGCCATCATGTGACCAGCCAGTTGCGAGTTGATGAGAGGGATATTTCTTCTACTCTCGAGCATTTTGATGCCACTTGTCAGTTGTTGGCTATTTATGGTTGGGGTACTTCTATGACAGATGAGTCCAGTGGTGGTTTCCTTTCATTGACAGAGATTCACTCTTTGCGTGAGGCTGTCAAGATTTTGAGACAGAACTATTTACAGATGGTAGCCGACAGAGATCACCTAGTGGAGTGGGGGAGTATAGCTTACGAGGCACTGATGGACAGAGATGAGGTGAGTGAGCTTACCCAGGAGCTCATAGAGAATACAAAAGTTTTAGAGGATACTCAGCGGGCTCTTCAGGAGTTGCAGATCCGATTAGAGGAGGTGACCGTGGAGTTGGAGCATTTACGGTCTACACCAGCCCCAGACCCAGTTCGATTGCACATTGAGGTGGTTGGTGGTGAGTTTGCTTCTATGGTTGATGATGAGGAACATGATGTTGTGGCTGACACATCTGTTCAGGAGATGGGAGCACTTGGTACGGTTGAGATAGGAGTACCAGTGGTGTCGAGCTCTTAGGTTGATTTGCTTCCCTTAGCTGGGAGTGAATCCATTTCATCATCTCACATAGTTGATAGCATGGGACAGTTGGCTATGCCACATTTTCAGAGGGATCAGCTGTGGATTGCGGGTGAGCAAGTTGACGCTTCCATGTATAATTTCTACTGCACCGAGTCTTTTATGGAGTATTTACTTGAGAGTGCAGATGTTCAACAGGATTCTTATAGTGTCTGAGGGTACTCTTATCCGAGGCTCTTGTGCTATTTGGAGGTTGGCTGGGAAGATTGTGGAGACTCTTTCTACTATGCTTCCCCATAGGGATTTCGAGGTTGGGTTTGTTGAGTGGATTGCTCAGGTACCTACCCAGCCTATAGTTATGCGGAGTCAAAGATTGTAGCCATCTCTTGATTCCCAGTTTGGGGATGATGAGCCACTGACAGAGATTGGGTCTTCTTACCAGCATTATACAGTGGGGTATGCTCATCATTTTTCTTTTGACCCTCAGGTGGAAGATTTGATCTCACACAGGGGTAAACCGGCTTCAGTATCTTACCATCCATTATGGGATGGATTAGCACCGCCATTTACAGATGGATTTGGCAATTGCATGTTAGATTACTTGCAGTATCCACACGCTTTGGACTGTTTATCAGGCGACAGAGTCGATAATAGTGTTTCAGGCACTTTTGGTCACTGTTGTTTTCCCAGTGCAGTTGGGTGTGAGTACCAGACAGATAGGGACTCAGGTTTTGACGGAGTTGTTATTTTAGTTGGGTTGAGTTTCGCTGGTTTGTTGTCAGCGTCGACATCTACAGTTGGTTTACAGATGTTTTCAGTGATGTGTGTTTGGTTGATGGTGGTTCTTTCTTCACAGGAGTTTGGTGAGGATCGGGACATTACTTGTGACCATCCTTGGGATCCGGGTGGTTTATGATGTTTCTTGTTTTTCCTGATTACTTGAGGACAAGCAATCTTGGGGAGGGAGGACTGTAATGTCCCCGTTTTTAGACTCTTGGGATTAGCTTGGTTTGGCGACCCTCACAAGCTAATCAGGCAATCAGAGGGGGTCAGATGGTGGAGCCAGCGTTGGGATTCCATTCTGGAGGTTCAGATTATCAGGTCTGCTCTTCATTCGGATCATTTTGGTCAACTTACTATTTTTAGTAAGTGGTATTTTGGGTATGGCTAGGATTAGCAGGGTGTCTGCTCGGAGTGTCATAGATCTCAGGATCAAGTTTCAGATAATCTCCAGTTTGTGAGACTTAATATTTTTAGTAAGTCTATTGTTAGCAGTTGGCTATTTTTGGCAGTGGGTTATTTCCAGCAGGGTAGTTTGTGTTTGAGGCTCTGGTGCCGAAAATAAGTTTGTTTTAGTTGGCGGAATTCAGAGGCTTTTGGTTTTTAAAGTTATCGTTATTAAATTAAATTATTTTAATTTAATAACTTTAATACTTTATAACTTTAATGTTGTAAATTAAAGAGGTCTTTTAAAAGCTTTTTTAATGAAAAAAGTGAAATTGTGCTTTTTTCGAAAAAAAGCTATATATTGTACCCGAAAAAGCACTTTTACCATTCATTGTTGATTTGATAAATTTTATTAAGTCTCTTGGCTGTGAGAAACCAGGTAGGGTTTTGAGGACTAATTCCTCTTCTGGCAATTTGAGCCATCACAGATTGGTGGTGAATTTTGCAGCTGCTGATTTTGAATTAAATTTAGTGCTAATGTATACTAGATTTATGTGAAATTTCTTCTACAGGTTGAAGTTATTCTGGTGAAGTTTTTATTAATTCTATAGGCAAGATTGAATTGTTCTCAAAAAATTCAATTTGTATTTGCTGAGGTCTGAATTTGTGATGAGTTTTAATAAACTTCAAGGTTACGGATTTGTTATTTCTGGGGCTGTTCATTATCATCGAAATTGTAATAAGGGTGTATTGAAATATTGAGGAGATTGAAATCTGCTATCATCTCCTTTTACTAGCAGTTCCTGGAACCCTTAATTGGTGACGTGAGGCTGCAAATACAGAGTTGGCATTACAATTTCCTGCCACGCGTTTCAGACTGGGGCAGTTCAATGCAATCTGGGATTCACGTGGAAGTTTGAGGCCACGTTTTAGCTTCATATACTGGCCACCAACTATTTCTTGGCACGACATCAAAGTTAGACTCCCACACGTGCCATTTCCTGCAAGCACGTGAGCTGGCTTTCCTATGGGGGCTACTAAACAATTATCGTGACAGCTGGTGTTTATTCTACAAACCGCAGGTGCTCTTGTTTGGTCACCAATAGTAAATTTTATATGATTGTTTCTCTGGTAAATGCTGAATGATTTATGATTTGTTCGGAGGATATAATAAAGATTGAAATTTGATTTACTTCAAGTTTAAGCATAAATATTTATTATAATTATTGTTTGGAGCGATATTATGATTTAATTGCAAAAATTTCAAAGTTGATATTGAATATTCAGAGAGCCAACTTAGGTTGTTCACATTGATCAAATTCAATAACTTGCCAATATTCAAATAACATCACATAAAAGTAATTTCATATAAGCACCTTTTGTGAAACGTGGCATGCCAGAGGTAAATGCAACCACTAAGGAATGAAACACAGCCACTAAGGAATGTGACACAGCCTCCAGAAAGATCGCAGCCTCCAATAATATGAAATGCAGCCTTCAAAATTTATAACACAGGCCTGTAAAAGTGATACGCAGCCTTCTTGATATGAAACGCAGCCCACTTAGTATGTTACACAGCCCTCTCAATATGATATTGAGCCTTCTGATGCAAAACACAGCCTTCTGGTGTTGAATGCCACCACTAGGATATACAACAGCCTCCTAAATAAACATATGAGCCTTAGGAATAAAATTGCACCAGCATATGACTGTCCCAGATTGAATTTTAATGCTCCTTACTCATCATACTTAGTTTACAACAGCACCAAATTTGCAGCCATAGAATCATAATTAATTTCCTAGAATTCAGATGCACAATTCACCACCAAAACAGTGATTCAAAATGCAGTTATGGGGAGGAATCAGTTCTCAAACCCTTGTTGAAAAACTCTCAACAAAATCACCATTAAAAAAATCCAAGTCCAAGAATGAAATCGTTTTTCTCTCAAAAGCTCTTTAAAAGCATTAAAAAAAATGTAGCTTCTCCAATACAATTTTCACATAAGAGGCTTCTCGCACACACTGATGGTCTCAACCGGTGCTGAGAGGGGAGGGGTGAATCAACACCTACTAAAACAAAATCTGATATAGTCTAACTAAAACACTAAGCAAAATAGGTTCAATCACAGAAATATCTATCACACAATCAAGCAATAAACAACTTCAGATTTATCACGTGGAAACCCAAATCGGGAGAAAACCATGGTGTGAGGATACCTCACAAATTTTGTACTCTTTTGAAGTGCACACTGTAAGGAGCATTCCCTGTTAAAGGATTACAAACGCATTGTTAAATGCGACCTGATTAAGAGATTTAAGAAATAAGGCCTGTTAGAACTTGCCTCGTTAGAGGACTTAAAACATCTACACAGATGTCACCTGGTTAAGGGATTTAGTACAAGGGACCTGTTAATGTCCAACCAAAATATTGGGATTTTGCTATTGCAATTGTTAGAGAGCAATAGAGGGTTTTGATCTTCTTGAAATGGCTTTGCTGAGCTTGATAATTTCACCGTGCTTCTCAATTGAGAACATAGTTCCAAGCCTCGGACTTGACGCCCGGACTCGGCAAGCTCAAAATGGACTCGCACTCGGACTTGGCACCCGGACTCGGCAAGGACTCGACAAATAAAAAAACCCATGAAATGCAAAGATTTTTAAGGATTTTAAGTTTTTTTCCTGCAACATTTAGTCAATTAACATCCAATACACAATAATTGAGATAAATAGAAACTCCTTTGCACACATACACAGCTTTGCATAGATCACATAAGTAAAAATACGGATTTTTGAAGAAAATTAGTTAAAGCTAAACCAAATAACATATGGAAATCTGAAATATAGTGTCACTGTCAAATCAAAATGTCTACAATATTCATGGAATATGAAATCCATGGAATCGGAAGTTCAAAACATATATCAAAGATTAAAAAGAAAGGCTCATAGCCTCATAGTAGCCTATGTCCTCCTACGAGTACGCCTAAAATGACTCATGGAAGACTCTAGAGCCATCCTCTCTCACTGTGTCTGAGGCTGAACCGAAACAGGATCCTCAGTGACATGCTCATCGGCACCCTCCTCCTCATCATCACCCTCATAATCCTCATCATCAGACTCGGATCCACCACTCTCAGCCTCAGGGTGCTGCACTGGGTCTCCTCATGCTCTAGCCTCCTCCTGTGCCATCGCTACTTCCTTTGCCTCTCGATCCACCTGATCAACCCACTCCAAGTCTCTATCACTGAAGACAAGATCATTCATCTCAGTGTTCCACTCTTCTTGTGGATCAATGTTCTCTAATACAATTGGAGATGTGTCGGTGCCCAAGATATGTTTGTGACGAAGGCGAAGGTTGTAGTGAACAATGTCTAAAACCCCAATCCTCTTCTCTCAAGCCTTTTTTCTCTCTTCTTTCCTTATGCAAGTGATAGAATGACCTTTTTAGGTCAAAAACATAATATAAATGCCAAGTCAAACATAAAAAATGATTTGAAATAATTAAAAAAAGCTTTTCTAAAGTGCTTTTTAGTGTTGCTTGCCGGCCGAGTCCTAGCCTCGGGACTCGCCGAGTCAGGCGAGTGCATGGACTCAGCAGGACTCGGCGAGTCCTTGCTTGACTCGGCGAGTCCCGAGTCCAGAGTCAGGCAGACTCGCCTGGCCTGACTTGGCCTCGGACTCGCCGAGTCAGGCAAGGACTCGCCGAGTCCTGTAACTCTGATTAAGAGTCATCACCAGTCACCGCAGGTATGCGCTGCTTTGGCTGATGTGCTTCCTTGCACAATCTTCTTTTCTTCTTCTCTTCACCATTTCGTAGCTCCGTTCAGCTTATAGGTTCACTCTTTTTCTTTGGCAGAATGATGGCAAACAATATTTTTCACAGGCTGAAGAATATATGGTGTTCTTTCAGTTTTTGCTTTTTACATGCACAACTTGTTTTAGAAATCTCCTTCGGATTCATCACGCAGTGGAGTCTCAGTTCACTGATGAAACATCCGATGCATGCAATGTGCTTTTTCTGCTTTATGAAGGAAACGACAAATGCGTGCCAAAAGCTTTCCTTCACTAGAGATTTCTACATGTTTTAATGCCACAAACTTTGGCTTTAAAACCTTCAATTGCTCCTTGCACCGATCTTCTTGATAACACAAAGTCATCCGGATTTTGTGCAACAAATCCTAGTCAAAGAGTCACACAAGTGTTTGTCAATTGTGACTTTCCCTGGTTCATCAGTCTTGATGACATTTTCATTGATCAGTTTATATCCCTAGGTTGTGCACAGGTAAAAACTTTCACCTGTCACCATTCCTTTCTCTATCTGTACCGGTTGGATCTTCGGTTCCGGTTATCAGTTATAGGTTACCGGTTACCAGTTGCACCTTCCTTGGTTATCGTTTGCTCTTATGATTAGTTAGATCTTTATTAGTAATAAAGACAGTGCCTCCTCTTGCTCACTGTTTCATTCGGTCTCCAAACCAGTCTCTCCTTGCGCTTATTATTGTTAACTGTACCTGGTCTTCATCTGTTCCTGTCCTTGGTTCTTGATTGAACACTATTGTCATCCCTAGTCGTAAATGTCAACACCTCGTTGCCAATCAATGACGATACCTCTTTGCGATGTACCAGTTACATCCTTACTAGTTAATGCCAACAATCTCCCCCTTTGGCATTGATGGCAAAAACATTACCGATTAGACCACATTCTAGTCCACATCTTCACCCGGTTGTAATCTCCCCCTTTGACAATAATGCCAAATGCTAGTCAAATGACTACCTTTATGAAACCTGCTCCCGCTTTGAGCAATAGTTCTTTATCACCAATCCTGTTAAGATGAGGTTGAACCCCTATTTATGCACAATAGATTGATGAACACCTTTGTCTTGTCACTGAAGATCAAGAAGGGGCATTACCCCTAATTTACCTCTGAGATAGTCAAGGATACTCTTCGGTAAAGGCTTTGTGAATATGGCAACAACTTGTTCTTTTGTTGGAATATATTCCAATTTTACTTCTTTATTCTACACCTGCTGTCTTAGATAGTGATACTTTATATCAATGTGCTTTGTTTTAGAGTGCATGACAAGATTCTTAGAAATATTTATTACACTTGTATTGTCACAGTAAATTGCAATCGGTTTAGGTACCTGTTTTTGAATTTCTTCCAATATCTGCTTGATCCAGATAACATGTGTGCAATTGATTGCAACAACAACATATTCAGCTTCTGCTGTGGATTGCGAAAGACAATTTTGCTTCTTACTCGTCCATGACACAATCCTCTCTCCAAGAAAGAATGCACCTCCACTTGTGCTCTTTATGTCATCAATATTACTAGCCCAATCTGCATCAGTGAATACCTTTATCTTGAAACCTCCTTTGTGAGGAAACCATAGGCCATTCTCCTCAGTATCCTTTAGGTATCTGAAAATTCTCTTCATTGCTATCACATGTGTCTCTTTTCGGTTAGCAAAGATTTTGGCTACAATGCCTATTGCATGTGCAATATCCGGTCTACTATGCACAACATACTGTAACTTGCCAATCATTGACGGATACAATGTCTGATTTACATCTTTTGCATCATCCTACTTTGATAACTTGAGGTTAGTTATCATTGGTGTGCCAACCGGTTTGGATTCTTCTAGCCTAAAGGATTTAAGAATTTCTTTAACATGCTTGGACTAAGAAATAAAAATACCTTCTTTTAGCTGATGGACTTGTAGTCCAATGAAGAATTTTATGGCTGTAATCATGGACATTTCAAATTCTTTCTTCATATTCTCAGCGAAGTCTTTGCTCATTTTGTCATCTCCTCCAAAGATGATGTCATCCACGAATATTTCATCAATTAGGTTCCCTTCTTTGCTAGTCTTGAGATACATATGCTGTTATCTCCGCTTCTTGTAAATCGTATGGCTAGGAGGTATGAATGTAACCTTTCATACCGGGCCCTTGGGGCTTGTTTCTGGCCATAGAGTGCCTTTTTCAGTTTACAGACTATACCACTTTTCTCTATGGATGAGAAGCCTTTTGGCTATTCTATGGAAACTTCTTCCTCCAATATACCATTCATGAATGCAGACCTTACATCCATTTGATATACTTTGAACTTTTTATGAGTAGCATAAGCGAGTAGGATTCTTACTCCTAGTCTGGCTAGTGGTGCAAAGGTTTCCCTATAATCTTGTCGTGCCTCTTGTGCATATCCTTTGCAGACTAGCCTTGCTTTGTTCCTTACCACTTTTCCTTCTTCATTTAATTTGTTTATGTAGACCCACTTGGTCCCAATGACATTCTTGTCCTGTGGTCTACGAACAAGAGTCCATGTTTCATTCTGCTCAATTTGCTCAATCTCTTCTTCCATTGCCTTGACCTAGTTCTCATCCTCGAGAGCCTCTCTGGTGGATTTTGGCTCTATGCTCGAAAGTAAGCATATACTTTCTCTAGCCTTTCTCCTGGTCAGAATATTAGCATGTTTGTCACCAATAATATTATCAGTGGAGTGATATGTGACATACCTTGGCAGGACCGGTCAGTGTTCCCGGTCTATATCTTCCGGTTGACCAATATCTCTAACAAGGTCATGAACAATTTCGTATTCATCATCTTGAGTTGGTCTTAGGTTCTGATCCCTTCTTGTCTCAGGTACATTTCCTCGCTCCAAGGGTCTGTTTACCTGTTCTTCTTCATCAGCAACAATCATTTTATTAAAGTCCAAATGTTTTTCAGCATCATGTTCTTGGTGACTGTCTGATTTATTATTACTGATCTTTTCCTTTGGTTCTGAATATTCATCAATCTTTACATTGATACTTTCCACTATTTTTCCTGTCCTCTTATTCAGACACCGGTGTGACTGTCTGATTTATTATTACTGATCTTTTCCTTTGGTTCTGAATATTCATCAATGTTTACATTGATACTTTCCACTATTTTTCCTGTGCTCTTATTCAGACACCGGTAGGTGTTACTTTTGGTGGAATAACCAAAAATTTTGAAATAGCCTAGACTAGGAGTGTGCCCAAACCACAACTCGTAGGGATTCTTACCAGTTCCTTTCTTAACTTGAACTCGGTTCAGTGTATACACTGCAGTGCTGATTACTTCTCTCCAGAAGTGATGGGGAAGATAATTCTGAATGATTGGAGTTCTTGCACAATCAAGCAGAGTCCTGTTTCTTCTTTCAATGACTCCATTTTGTTTGGGGGTTTCTCGGTGTAGACAACTGCCTTTTTATCCCCTGTTCCTCGCAGTAGTGAGTGAACTCTTGAGTGGTGTATTCACCTCCTTTGTCTGACCTTAGACACTGCAAGCTTTTACCGATCTCCTCCACTCGAGCCTTATAGATTTTGAACATGTGAAAGGTCTCTGATTTTTCTCTTAGAAAGAGCGTCCACATCATTCTTGAAAAGTCATCTACAAAGAGCATGAAGTACCTATCTCCGTAGTAGCTCTTCGTCCTCATAGGTCCACACAAGTCTGTGTGTATGAGATCCAACACGTTTTCTGTAGAAAAGGATTTACTACTTAAGCTTGTTCATGTCAGTTTTCTTAATTGACATTCTTTACAAATACCTCTGTTAGGCTTTGTAATCTCAGGAAGCCCTTTAATTGACTTCTTACTTTGACAATGCTGTCAAAGTTTATGTGGCAGAGCCTCTTATGCCATAACCAGTTGTTGTCCTCTTTAGTTATGAGACAAATTTTATTTGTCTCACCTTTTGGTGTTGCTATAAGGCAGGCGCCCTCGGTTGAGTCTAGATAGAACAGTTTCCGTTTACTCTGTCTTCCGGTGGCAACATGAGCTCCTGATTGATTCTTGACAATACAAGAACCTTGCCCAAACTTTAACAAATATCCTTTGTTGTTTAATTGAGGTACAGTCATTAGATTGTACTTGAGTCCTTGCACCCAGTACACATCCTTGCACACAACTTCATTGCCAACTGCAATTGAGCCTTTGTCTTTGATAGAACAGAGAGCATATTTACCAAAGGTCACCGATCCACCATCATTGAGCTTTAGGTTGATGAACTTGTTCTTATCACCAGTCATGTGGTGAGTGCATCCACTGTCAATGATCCAGTCATCATATTGATGAAATCTTGAGATAAGTGCCATTTCACTTATCACTTTGCTTTCTTCTTTTATTGCAACAAAGACAATTTCTTCATCTCCAGAATCTTCAGATTCATTGACCATGACTCCTTCTTTAGCAAGGTAGCACTCCTTTCCTTTGTTCTTGAATCGGTTGGACTTTTCTTTATTTTCATTATCTGGACAGCTTGTAACAATGTGTCCTATCTTATTGTAAGAAAAGCACTTTAATGGAAGTTTCCCTTTGTACTTCCTTTTTCCTCTTGGAAATCTCCTAGGGATGAGTGCTTCAAACTCATCCTTCTCTATCTCTTCATAGAGTAGATTTTCAACAAAATTTCCAGACTTGCCGATAGTCAACTTACTGATTAGGGAGTTAAGAGTGACTTAAGACGTGCTCACTGATCTGAGCTCTTGTATGGCTGAGATTTTGATAGCGTATTGTGGCCTCATTTTCCTCAGTATTTTGCTTATCACAACTTCTTCACTCAATGTGCCTCCAACGCATTTGAAGGAGTTCATCGCTTCTTAGATTCTATTGCTGTAGTGCTTAATATCCTCTCCTTCATTCATCCTCATATCATCATATTTGCCTCTGAGGTTCTCTACCTTTGTTCTTTGAACATGTGGGTCACCACCATATACAATTTGTAGCTTGGCCCATATCTTGCAACCAGTAGTCAGATTTTCAATCTATGCATATACATGATCAGGTAGCGTACTTGCTATCATATCCATTGCAGCTGTGTGTCCTGTGCTAATCTTTTGTTGATCAGGTGTCAAGGTACCAGTGGGTTCAGTGTAATCATTGATTACATGAATCCAGTATTGCTCTTCGGTGGTCTTCATGTACAACTTTATTCTGTTGCACCATAAGGTGAAGTTTTCCTTAGAAAACTTTGGTCCTTCCTTCCTCATGATTAGAACTTTTCCCTATGGCAGTTAAGCAGCTTAGAAAAGGGACTCGACTCTAATACCAATTGATGGTCCAAATTGGTGTTGAGAGGGGAGAGGTGAATCAACATGCACTAAAACAAAATCTGATCTAATCTAACTAAAATTGTTAGCAGAATAGGTTCTATCAAAGAAATAGGTATCACACAATCAAGCAATAAACAACACCGGATTTATTAGGTGGAAACCCAAATCGGGAGAAAACCACGGTGTGAGGAAACCTCACAAATTTTGCACTCTTCTGAAGTGGGGCATGTAAGGAGCCTGCCTAGTTAAACGATTACAAACACACTATTAGATGCGACTCGGTTAACTAATTTAAGAAATAAGGCCTGTTAGAACCTGCCTTGTTAGAGGACTTAAAACATCTACACAGATGTCACTCGGTTAAGGGATTTAAAACAAGGGACTTGGTAATGTCTACCCAAAATATTGGGATTTTTCTATTGCAATTGTAAGAGAGCAATAGAGGGTTTTGATCTTCTTGAAATGGCTTTGCTGAGCCTAATAAGATCGCTGTGTTTCTCAATTGAGAGTCATCACCAGTCGCCGCAGGTATGCTCTCCTTTGGCTGATGTGCTTCCTTTCACACTCTTCTTTTCTTTTCTTCACCTTTTCGCAGCTTCTTTCAGGTGATAGGTGCACTCTTTTTCTTTGGCAGAATGAAGACAAACAATATTTTTCATAGGCCGAAGAATATAGTCTTCTTTCACTTTTCACTTTTTACATGCACGACCTGTTTTAAAAATCTCCTTTGGATTCATCACGTAGTGGAGTCTTAGTTCACAGAGGAAACATCCGATGCATGCCATGTGCTTTTTCTGCTTTATGAAGGAAACGACAGATGTGTGCCGAAAGCTTTCCTTCACGAGAGATTTCTACATGGTTTAGTGGCACAAACTTCGGCATTAGAACCTTTAATTGCGCCTTGCTCCGATCTTCTTGATAACACAAAGTCATCCAAATTTTGTGCAACAAATCTCGGTCAAAGAGTCACACAAGTGTTTGTCAACTGTGACTTTCCCCAGTTCATTAGTCTTGATGACATCTTCATTGATCGGTTTATATCCCTAGGTTGTGCATAGGTAAAAACCTTTACCTGTCACCATTCCTTTCTCTGTCTGTACCGGTTGGATCCTCCTTTCCGGTTATCGGTTACCGGTTGCGCCTTCCTTTGTTATCGCTTGGTCTTATGATCAGTTAGAGCTTTATTAGTAAGAGAGACAGTGCCTCCTCTTGCTCACTTTGTGTCATCCGGTCTCCAAACTAGTCTCTCCTTGCGCTTATTATTGCCAGTTGTACTTGCCTGTCATCTGTACCTATCCTTGTTTCTGATTGTCATCTGAACCTATCCTTGGTTCCTAATTGAACTCTGTTGTCATGCGTAGTCATAAATGAAAACACCTCTTTGCCAATCAATGACAATACCTCTTTGCCATGTACCGGTTACATCGTTACTGGTTTATGCCAACACACCATTAAATTAAAACAGAAAGATATAGTTATTTATTAAGATAGACTTAATAAACAACTTAAATTATGAAGCCTCATTAAAAAGCTCAATAAATGCTCCTGCTGGTCAACTCTTTGTGCTGCCTCCACCGCACTTCTAAAAGTAGCAACTTCTCAAAATAGACTTATGAAAAATAGCAAGACTATCACAAAGATCCTCAAATCCCACTGTTAGCTCACGAGGGTCGCAATGATGAACTAACCATGCCTAGCTACAGGAACCTGCTAAAATGGGGACATTACATTATTCTACGCAATATAACAGTAATGTAGTAGTGCAAGATTACATATCACCAATAACATGACAAAGAACTCAGAAGGATAACACAATAAATTTAAACAACATATGGCAGAAAGATATGCTTTATTCCCATGTAATGTCATCACAAGAATAATCCATTCTTGGTGCCAATAGGCTACATATAATCCATTCTTGGTTCCAATAGGCTACATATAAAGATGAAAAGAGCAACCAAAAGCCATACGGTACATGGCTGTATGACATTTAAAGGTTGTACGGTCATGTCCATATGACATATAAAGTACGAGGGGAAAAAATTCCAATGCACCGTACGGTTAGTGAAACGAACTAAGAATAAAACAACCGTACGGCATATTTCTTGGAGGCTATACGAAGCTGGGAAAATATTGCAAATAAAACCATATGGTCGTACGGAGAAGGGATGCAAACACGAGGACACAAAAAATTAGCATAAAGCCATACAAAAGAGGAATGACAACCAACAGAGCTGGCCATACATTGGACATAAGTAGAAAAACAGGAGGACAAATTCTATAGCCGTACAAATGTACGGAGGAGCAAGCAATTTCGGTAGAAAAACGTACAATAAAAAAACCAAAAAAAACCGTATGACACATTGGGCAAGCAGTGTTGAGAAGGGATAAAATAATTGAAGCCGTATAGTTAGGGATCGATCACAACTATTTTCATCTGCACAAAGAGACAACAAGAAGAAACCGTTAATAGACACAAGAAATAAGTAATGGAACTGGAGAATGCAGTTACAAATAGGTGACAAGAAAGCCAAGATGCTATCGTCAGGAGTAAAACTTGCAGGCAAGATAGATGCCAACACAAGTGCAAAGAAGAAATCGAAGGACAAGGCATAAATGGTTTTAGAAGGAAGCAGTGATTGCACAGACAGTTACCTTTGAGGGTATGAAATGATGGGGCTGTTAGAAATGGTGGCAAGAAACTCCCGACACAGATGATGTGAAGAGGAGCCCGCGGAAGGCAGATGTACATTGGGTTGTGATGATGCCCTTGTTATGCATTTGTGACTTTGAGGGTCCGTTGAGAACCATGATCGAAACATTTGATCGCTTCTCACGGACGAGCAACTTTCCCTACCTAGGGCTTACCATTACAATATCGTTCAAAGCTGCAGAGTTCACATGGATGTTTTGCATTCTGTGACCAAAGCGCATTAAGATTGATACCAAACAACGGTAAATGAGAAAGGAGACAAAGGAGTACTGGGTTCAATTGGTTTCCCGCGAGCTCACACTTGCAGAGTTGGCTTCAGTCGCCAAGGCAACAAAAGGGCGGGCTATCAAGAAATTTTTTGTCACGAATGACATTGGCAGTGCATCATGGACATAATAAAGAGTAGGTTGATAGGCTCCAGCCGTGCATCTGATATAGCCATCCCAAAGATATAGCTGTGTATGATTGGATATCACTACTAGCGGTGCGCATATATGAGTTTATGACATTGCAGTAGAAGACATTCTACATTCTACTTGAGGAGTTGTTTAATAGCGAAGCCAACAAGCATGTTGGCACTTAATGAGCCACCATTCTTCTATGGAGGGATTTGGACACGGGAACCACTCCACCAGGATATAAGAGGAAGCGCCAAGTAGTTTCGGAGTCAGAGTCCGGAAACATTGATAGTCGATAGGAGCCAACCACAACAACTTCTAGCAATTTAGAAGAGGATAGTAGCGAGATGGAGGGCGAGGCTAGTTCAGTAGGCCATGAGGTAGCATAGATGTGACCCACCCAAGTGTTATTCACTCCACCACAACAAGCAATAGTGCAGTTCACTTCACCAACCGCAGGGTTGGTAAGCACGGCACATATTCTAACGTTTGGACGTCTGAGGCAGCCAATAGAGATGAGACTTGTAGTAGTTGCAGAGGTAGTGGCTCAGCCTACGATGCCTGCAGAGGAGGTAGTAAAGGTGGAATTTTTGGAGGTGATGGTAGAGTTGGATTGGAGTGTAGGGAGCGGCTAGAGAAGTTAGACGGTGCAGAGGTTCCCGAGGTGAGGACTAGTGAGATGCAGGTAGATGTTGTGGTTACCTTGGTCACTCCCAGTGTAGCATTCGTCACTTTGGATGTAGCCCTATTGGAGGACCTACTACGAGTAACACCTTCTACCGAGGTGGTTTCTACTTGGCTCACATGACATTTTCAGATGACTCCATGGGCACCTGTGGGGGCGGGTCTGTCTCCTCGACGGGATATCCCCATGGAGGTTGTAGTGTTGGACGAAGAGGCATCCCCCGTGGGTAACCGTTGTTTGGCGGAGATTCTATTGGTGGAGGGTCAGCCTCTAGGAGAGTTGGTGATGGATGAGGGTGATGGGTTAGTAGACCGTTCAACAGTCATGGTGAGTAGCGCAGTGGACTCAACAACCTTGGTAACAAAGGAAGGGCGAGAACTTCCAGCTTCTCCCGAGTCTCCTAGACAACCAGTTAGGGAGGATGTTGAGGCGTACTTAGCGGATGTGGTTATACGCGGTCGTCGGGTAGTCGCTACTCTATAGGCGAGGGCTCTGGAGAGTGTTGAGGGGGATCTCCAGAGGTTGCTCACCTTTATGAGACATGACTGCACTAGAGTATTCGCAAATTGTTTTGAGTCTGGAGGATGGCCAACTATAGAGAATGTCCAGATGATGGAAGTTTGGGATGTTGGTGTGCTTGTCATTGCTAGTAGGGTGGAGTCCTTGGCCAGGGAGATTGAGCAGGCCTTTAGGGAAGGCTACTATACTTGGTGACGCACAAAGTATATTTCTAGGAGACATGAGGTCGCATGGGTGGTTAAAGAGGCAACTTGTGAGGATTCGGTCACTCAGTTGGAGGAGGTCAAGAGGGATTTCGCTCACCACAGACAAGAGTCGGCCACCCAACAGACAACATGGGCAGCGGAGAGAGCAGAGTTGATGGCTCAGTTGGAGGCCACCTGATCAGAGAGCTTAGCTCTAGAGACACAGTTTGCTGAGGAGAAATCCTCTCTTGAGCGGTAGTTGCTAGAGGTTCGAGAGGAGTGGAGTATGCTACAGTCGGGTGTGACGCAGGCACAGGAGGAGGTTGATTTGAAGGGGAAGGAACTTTTTGAGGCCGCATTCATGGTGAAGGCAGCTTTAGAGCATCAGAATATTGTAGAACGGGGCTTGAAGATCAAGACTTAGAAGGTCTACGAGCTTCGAGCTTGTTTGGCATCTTCATCAACCTCTTCTTTAGGGACGCTTCCTCAACCCCGTTCTGCTTAGTCATTCCATGATGTATATATTTGTCAATATTGTCTCCGTTTTTGTTGTCAGTCGTCAGAGACGACTTTCTTTTTGGTGGGGACGATGTTGTCGGCAAATATGTACGAAAATGTTATCTTAATTGTGTCATTGTTATGTCGGGTAGTTAGAACCAAGGGTAGGTAGTTAATAGGTGCGACAGTTCACCTCACACCCTCTCAGTCCCTACTTGTATGTAGTTTGTCGATGGAAGAGACAGACTTGCTATGATTATACTCGTGTACATTGTTACCTATGAGCAATGAAATATACTTGAAGTTCTCTCTTATTTTGTATTGTGGATGTTACTATCCTGTATGACTGCAACAATTCTAGTTTACCCTTGAGGGCAAACACAACTATCACCAATAACAAGTAGAAGAAGCAAGTCGATTTCCTTGCAGTCAGACTTGGCGAAAGAGATATATTATGATTGGTGGCATGAGTTTGTTGAGTGTGATACCCCGAATTAGGAACAATTAGGCTGACCTAAGATAGAAATAAAATTAGTGACTCAATATGAGTAGGCTAAGAAATGTCAAGGGCAGCTAATATCCAAAAGGGATTCAAATGATATTAATTAAAAATTAAGTCAAATTAAGAGGATGGCCAACCCTACCTAGAGCAGTGACTCCTTACCTTGAGAATATTTAACAATAAATTAACTATGCTTTAGTTAAGGCCTACCCATTGTATGCTTAATTGAAAAAGGCCAAAGAAAAGACAAATAAAAAATATTGTAGTAGACAATAGCAGAAATAGATCCTAAGGGCAGTGAGTTAACAGACGGCAGCAACAACTACAATAAATATATAAATAGCAGCGATCATTAATAAAGAGACTCTGCCCTTGGAAGGAAGGAAATCGATTTGGGAGTTAATCTGATATAAGAAATCAGACTTCAGATATATATATATATATATATATATATATATATGTATATATATGTAATATATATATATATATATATATATATATATATATATACCTATATATATATATATATATATATATACCTATATATATATATATATATATATATTACATATATATACATATATATATATATATATATATAGCTGTGACATTGCATCCATAAATCAGTATGGAACTTAAATGTTTTATGCATTAAATCTGCCTTTGAGAAACAATAAATAATAACGCATTCAAAATGCCTATATGCAATTATGGATTATAATACTTTCAATCGGCATGCATGCAATTATACCTAATGATATATGCAATCTGCCTATATACAATAAAATCAATCTTGTCATATGCATTACTAGTTATTGATTGCAATTGGGTTAATACTTAATCATGCTTGTAATTATTCCATAATCAATTACATTTGAGCTAGAGGAAGTGAGATAAGCAAATGCGGTTTACCAGCTCCCCGGAACTAAGTACTCCACCCCAAGGGATGGAATTGGTCATATTTGCATATTCTTGCCACTCGTGGGATGCCCCAAGCTTAGTTATGGGATTCGCATCCCCTGCCCCCTTAGCCTGATGTGGAGGCATTTGGGTGCAAATGCGTGAAGGATTAGTCCAAATGCCCTATGGATGCGCATCCATAGGCAGTGGATGTGCATCCAATGCATCTGCCCACATCCACAGGCTATGGATGAGCACCCGAACAACATCCAAGGGCATCCGAGATCAACTTTTGAAGGATATCAGCCTCCTTTGCCTGGTTTATGTAATGTACCGAAGTACAAAGTTCAGGAATGTGGTAATAATGATAAATATATTCTAGAAGACATTGATACTCAATAAGTGTGCCATATAGGGTAAGAACCCCAGCTGGTTCTAGCTTTACCACTGTAATATCCCTTGTGTTTCTACTTTATATTTTCAGAATTGTGTTAAATGCATTTCGTCAAACAGTTGGCCTCCAAGGTCTGAACTGAATTTTCTGATCTTTCTTGTGCAAAATCTTGTCATTAAACATGAACAGTTTGCTACTTAATTTCATTAAACAGTTGTCGTTCCAGATTAAGGACATTACTTCATTATGCTGTCATTAAAAAAAACATACTGGCAACATATATAAATTCTGAAATTGTTGAACAGGAGTCATAAGCATTAAAGAAAACAGTTGGGATAAAAACCTTTATTAAATCAAAGTAGTCATAATGCATACAAATGCCAATTCTGATATACTAAAATGTTATTACAAAATTAAAGTGAACCTAGTAATGAAATGCAGCCGATGTGTCATGCCAAAACTCTCTTATATATATGTCGCAGCTCTCTGTTGGATTCTTCTACAGTAAGCAGTGTTCTCCCATCCTCTGTTGTGCGGTTCTTCCACAACCTACTACTGTGCTCTCTCTCTCTTTCTCTGCTGGGATATGCTCATTGGGGACTCAATGGAGGCTTCATCCCAAATCTCCATTACATATCAGCACCTCTTCGATAGAATGAGTAAGATGGAAGCTGAAAATCAATGCCTCCAGGACACTGTCCAGTCCCTTTCTGAGGCGTTGTCCAATCTGAAAGAATATGTGGAAACCAACTCTCAGCTCATCAGTGATTTCTCAGTGACCCTCACAACTGAAACATCGGTCATTAAAAAACAAGTTGATTCGAACAAAGAGCAGATTATGGTAATTAGCGTCATCAAGGATATACAGGCAGAATTCGTAATAAACAAGCCTCTTTGATTATGCAAACCAAACAACAGCTGAAATCTTGGACTTCAATTTGCAACAACACCAGCCTTGCCCCCCTCTCTGGCATTGAGAAACTTGTTTAGGATAAGCTGGTGGACGAGTGGGTTAGATGGGCCTGTGAGCTTAACTTGCGAGTTTGCAGTCTATCACTCTAATCTTCTTCTAACCCCGTCCCAACAGGTTACTCCCTCAGTGATCAGCTCGGTATATCTGATATCACTCTTGATAGAGCTTGGATTAGTCACGACGATACTCTTTTCCTCAAATTCCTATCCATGGTAGACCGGCTTCAAGTTCTTAGGGTGAGGAGGAACCTTTTCCCTCTTCCCACTAAGATTTATTTGGATGAGGATCTCACTAAATCTCAGGTGGCAGAACTGAAACACTCTAGAGGACTTGTTGCAGAGGCTAGACAGAACGAGAAGTGGGCTATTTTCAGGAACCTTAGAGCTGTTATTTCTGAGTCTCCTCTTGGTTGGTAATCCAGGCCAGCTTTTAAAGCCAAATGACGATCCAGGTAGTAGTTGGCATTGAGGGAATGCCACAGTTGTTCTCTGCTTGTCAACTGCTGGAACAGTAACGGTACTTTATGGTCCTTACTGGGTCTCTTTTAGGATGCTGTTGGTTTGGTCGACGTTCTTGCTGTTACGGAGACCCACGAGAGTCCTGTTTGTCCTCTCCCTGGCTTCCCTGGATATCAGTGGCTTTCCGTCTTTCGGGATGAAGTCAGATCTTTAGGTGGGGTCCGGGGTTCTGGTGGGGTCACGTGTCTTGTCAGTGATCACCTCTTCAATTCTACTTAGTGGTTCATGCCGACAGCTCTGCCAAATTCATGTGGATCCGTATTGGTCGTATTACGCCACATCTCAGAGATATCTTTATTGTGGTGTGCTACTTTCCGCCGACCTCTTCGTCCTATGTTGTTCATAGTATAGAGTGTGGCGATCCGTATGAGGACTTACATGAGCACATCATCAGTTTTTCGGCCATGGGATACATCATCATTCTGGAGACTTTAACGCATGACCAAAGACCTTCAGACTCCCCTTCATGACCGTGGTGTTGATTCTACTTGTACGTTCGAGACCGACCCTCTCACTCTGGGCTTACAACATTCTTTTGATGATAGCCAGGGCCTCACAAGGTATGGTTGCCACCTTCTTTAGCTTTGTGAGTCCTCAGACTTGGTGATTCTGAATGGGCTCCCTTGTTTTCCTAGTTTTGGATCCTTTACCTGCTGGCCTCATTGTGGTAGCATGAGTGTCGTCGACTATGCTCTATCCTATGCATCCTTCATCCTCTCCATCCACCACTTCACCATCTCGCGCCTCCCTTTGGCTGACATCGCCCTCCTTAGCCTTTCCATCAGTCTCCCCGCCCCGCTTACCCATCCCTCCTTCCCCGCTCCTCGTAAAGACCCTTACTCACACCTCCTTTCGTTTCTTTGAGAGCGACCGTGATCTCTTTTTTCCTCACCTCAGATGGCTCCTGTCGTTGGCCTACTTTATTGAGTCCAAAGATGCTTCTTCCATGTTCGACCTACTTGCGATCACTCTTTGGGAGTCCACACTCCTCTCCATTCCTCACCGCACCACCCCCTTATCTCATAGCCCCAAGCGCAGGAACACTTTTCCTATGAATTAGTGGTTTGGTGAGGACTACATGACTTTCCACCGTTCTGTTCGTTTTGCCTTCTCCGCTCATTGTCACTCCTTCACCCAGCTGAGGCTCTCCTACCAAAGTTTCCTCTGTCACAAGAAACGCGCCTTTGACACGATGTAGTGTAGATCTCTCTGTTCTTCCCTCCTGCGGTCCCCAAAGCTCTTCTTGCGCACTCCGTTCCCCCGCCATCCTCCTCCTTTCACCCTGGATTTTCGCTCACTGATCTCCCACACATCCTCTCTCTATGACATCCGCAGCCAAGCCTCCCTCCATCTCACTCCCTCGCCCTCTTGCCATCTCTTCACATTCTCCAACATCTGTGAGGCGGTTAGACTGATGAGCAGCAGTAGGATAGTAGATGAGGAAGGGTTCGAAGTAGAACTCTTCAAACTTGGTATCAGTGTTCTAGGCTCATTTCTCTTAGTGCTCTTTAACATAGTGGTTTGCATTGGTTTTCCTGACTCGTGGTTTTGGCACATCATATACCCGATACATAAGTTCAGTGTGGTCTCGGATCCCAGCAACCATAAAACCATTATGGTTGGGCACACTTTCAAGTCCGGAAAAATTGCATAAAGATATAAATATTTTAAAACTCAATAAGTTTGCAAATTAAATAGAGATAATATTTGGATTACAATTGAGAGCTAGCTGGGCTCATCACATTGGTATTAGAGCTTTGATCTTGCCAACCTGGAGGTTATGAGGGCTTAGCTATGACAGACAAGTTTGTGCCTGGTATGCATTATGTGCGCAGGGGTAGAGCTTCACCCTCGCCAGAGGGTAGTGAACAAGGTTCACAGGTGGAACATACAGCTGACAGGAAAGGGGCAATATTGACAATCATGTTGATAGGGAAGCCATAGATGCCTTTTGAAATTTAGCAGATGGTCAACATCATGTTGCAAATGTTTTGCGACAATTGTCGGACACACTTCAGCATATTACTTTACCAGGTGATCATACTAGAGACAGAGGTATGAGGAGTGCTTTAGTCAGCTCGCATAGGTCTACAGCAGATGTGCATGATTATAGAGCTGATCATACAGGTACTTATGATAGGCCTCTATGTCCTACTTTCTTGGGGCCTGAGCTGGATGCAGTTAGTGTGGAGATAGAGCCAACACCTTTTGTCGATGACATGGTGGCACACTTTACAGAGTGGGATGCTCTTCCAGAAGCAATTAAAAGAAATTTGAATTTCGATAGGTATTTGACACAAAAGCGAGAGCGTTCCAGAGGCAGGCCAACTCTTGACACGAGGCAGAGGCCTAGGCAAAATGATCTTAAGCAGGCAACCAACAAATTGACTCTAGCTCACTTTGATGGAAGTGGGAAGACTACAGCTAGAGCTTGGGTTCACAAGTTGGATACGTATCTATCACTACGTCCTATGTCTGAGGTGGATGCCATACGCTTTGCCGTGCTACATTTAGACGGAGTAGCTCATGATTGGTGATACCATGGGCTATTGTCTCTACGACATGATTAGATCACTCATTACCAGGAGTTTGTTGACAGGCTGATAGAGCGGTTTGACAAAAAGGATCTTGAGACTTACTTAAGAGAATTAGCTTAGTTGAGGCAGACAGGTGGCCTTGAGGCCTTTATCAGTGAGTTTCAACATCTATTAGTTATGGTCTATGACATCTCCGAGAGGAGGAATGTCATGCTTTTTATAGAGGGATTGTCCGAGCCATACAAAGGGTGGGTTAAGTCCTTGGATCCAGCTACTTTATGGGAGGCAATGAAGAAAGCTAGAAATCTTGAGCCTTTTGTTTCACGAGGCAAGTCTACTCCGAGTCCTATTATCACTCGTACAGGAGAGGTACCTCCACCAATTGTTGACAGGAAAAAATCTGCAGGTAGGCTTGATGATGCTAGTAGAGAGGATTTGAGGAGGCAGCGTTGCTATTGGTGCAAAGAGCCTTATGATAGAGAGCATTCTTTCCCTATGAGGCCTAAGGGCAGGGCAAACCGATCTATGTGGGTGTATTCGAGGGAGTGTGAGGCTGAATCTTCACATGAGTCAGCTGATTCTGAGTCGGATGAGGCTCAGAAGGTTTCTACAGAGTTTGGTTTTGATGTCAAACTATCACCCATAGTGTTGTCCACTGCTGTACCACTTCCCTCTGTTTTTAGACTGAAGGGATTAGTGGAAGGACAACCCTACATTGCTATGTTGGACATTGAAGCTACACACAATTTAATTCATGAGAGAGTTGCTAGTCAGTGTGGACTTCAGGTACAGGAGTTTGCAGGTTTTTGAGTTAGGGTGGCAGATGGCTACCGTTACCTGTACCAGGTGCATCGATCATCTCTCGTTGTTCTTCAAGGACTATGAGTTGGTATTAGATTTTTATGTGCAAGATTTGGGAGAGACAGATGTAGTTTTAGGGATGCAGTGGATACATGAGATCAAGGAGTTTCACCTCAGCCTAAACCCGATGCAAATGAGATTTGAGTATCAGGGCAGGGAGTATGTTTTGCCAGGTATTACTGAGGGGAGTCTATGCACTGTGTCCTTTTATGCAGTACATAGGGAGGAGTTACAGAGGCATGATTCCATTTAGATAGAGCAGGTTACACATCATGTCTCACACAACTCACAGATATCTTATTCAGATCAGCAGGTAGGAGCTATTCACTTTGTGAACAATCTTTTATTTGACATGGATGTCGCTATGTCATATGACAATCCATTGTTTGAGTTCAGTGATGATCCCTTTTAGGTGATGAGTGAGGATGATGATGATTGGTATCTTTTCAGTACACCGAATGATCATACAAATTTTACAGGTCGCCAGTCAGATTTTGCTGGGCAGTTTACAGAGGTGTACACAGTGAGGAGTGCATACAACTTATCTTTGATCCTCACGTTGAGGTTATCTACCAGTTCCAGACTCCATCAGTGCATTCGTTTGATGACTGGTATGATTGTTTAGTTGGCACACAGATTGGGGGCGAGTCAAGTTTGTCGGTTGAGTTGCTTCCATGTAAGTTACTCATGGTTGAGTTTCTCCCATGTGATGTTCCTCTTTCAGTATCATCGGTTTGGTTGTTGAGTTCAGTTTCTCGGACTCCGTTGTTTGTTTTGCTGATGATGAAGTTGTTGTTGGAGTTTGGTGATGATAGGGACATTTCACATGACCATCCTTGGGATCCAGATGGATTGTGTGCTTGCATTGTTTTTCTTGATTGCTTGGGGACAAACAATCTTGGGAAGGGAGGACGTAATGTCCCCGTTTTCTTTAGGCCTTTGGGGTTAGCTTGTTTCAGTGACCCTCGTAAGCTAATCAGGTTGTCAGAGGGGGTCGTTTGGCAGAGCCAATCGTTGGATTCCACTTTGGAGATCTGAATTGCCAGGATTGCTCTTCGTTGGGTTCAGATTGGTGGACTTACTATTTATAGTAATTGGTATTTTGGGTATGGCTATGTTTAGCAGAGGGCCTGCGCAGTGGTTTTAGATGTTTCAAGATTGATTATGCAGAATCTCCAGTTTGTGAGGCTTACTATTTTTAGAAAGTCTATTTTGGTGTGGTTGCTATTTCTGGTAGGGCAATGTGAGCTCAGGATGCTATTGTCAGAAAGTCAGATGTTTTTGTTAGAAGCTTTTTATAACATGGCATTATATTTGAAGTTATTAAATTAAGTCTTCATTAATTTAATAACTTATGCAATTATATGTTATAATTTCATGGTGTGTGAGTGAAGCTTCTTTAGTGAAAAGTGTGATGAAGAAGACTTCATTTAATGAGCTTATATATGCCTTAGAGAAATCGATTTCTCTCACCCCATTGTTATTTGTTAAAATTGAAAAGTGAGAAAGCTGGTTGAGGAAGAATTTTTGAAATTCTTGAAGTGTGCTAGGGTTTGAAGAATTTGGTCTTCATGCTGGAGAGAATTCTTTCACCTTTTATGCAATTCGAATTGGAAGGCTACAACAAAGATTTGAGGGTTGCAACTTGTATTGCAAATTGTATTTAGAGTCTGCCGTACAGAATTAATAACAGGTCCATACTTGCTGGAGCAATGCCGTACCTTGCTGGTGTTGGTTTGGAGACTGCTGGTTGTTGGGAGGCTGCGTGAGGGACTTGAAAAACTGTGTTGTTATTTATATGACTGAAATTCCTTGCTACAAGGAGCTGCGTCAATGTCCTTCAAGGCTGCATCAATCATTGAAGGTTGTGAGTAACTTCTTAATGGCTACGATTTTAATCTTTGGTTGATGTTAGAAACACATTTGCTCGGGATGATTGGCAACCGCATGGTTAATTAAGGTGCTGCAATTTGATTAATGGTTGTATTGATTTTGAATAATTTCAAGCTTATGAAAGAATTGTTGTTGAGCAATTAAAAATAATTGTTTGCTGATATATGCCATGAATATTTTCAAGTTGGGAAAAATTGCAAAAAGATATTAATATTTTAAAACTCAATAAGTTTACAAATTAAATAGAGATAATATCTGGATTACAATTGAGAGCCAGCTGGGCTCATCATAGAATTCCTAGGCACTGTGGAATTTCCAGATTGAGGTTGATAAATTTTTTTGCTAAGGCATCGGATTTCAACATAAAAGTTCAGGTTTCTATTTTGTCTTGAGGCATTCCTTTGGTTTTTCATCAATACTCAAGTTGGAATTCATCAATTGTTCACTCAAAATACCTTGAATTCTTCACATCTAAATTCCCCTACTTGGTCAAAGTTTACCTTTTCTGTTTGAAAGTTGTAAGATATATATGTTGGAATTGAAACAACAATTTCCTTTTCCTTAAACATCTTCATCAATTTGCAAATCTGAGTTTGGACAAGGTTTTGGATTTTGCAATCAAGATGGAAGTTGGACTTTGCAAGTGCATTGGAATTACACTGAAAGATGCAAATTGGGATTTTGCCTTGAATTGGAAATTTTGTTGAATATCCAATTGCACTTTCAGATTCACTCACAAAGTTGATTTCATTTTCAAGAATTGCATAAGGAAAAAAATCATGGACTAATTGGGTACTCAATGTTCCTTAGGAATCTCACTTGGGAGAAAACCAAACTTTTACTAAGTGCTAGATCCTAACTTGACACCTCAAATTTCTATTCCACTCCAAGATTCAAACTTGCAACCAAGGATTGACTTGCATCTTCTAAGATCTTGCTCAAACTTCTTATTTAAAAAACATTGAGACTTCATAATTTTTTTATTTTATTTTCCTCTTGTTGCCTCTTTTTTACTTTTCTTCTCTTCATTGGTTTGCATGTTGGTTCTTCTCCATCTCTTCTTATTTCTCTTGTGAGAGGCTGAGTCTGCATATTTTTCTTTTCATTCCTACACTCTCTCATCTTGATGATGGATCATGGAGTGTGATCCGAAACATTGATGCGAAAAACACACACACAATCGAATCTAGAAACTAACTTGTATTCATAATCTCTGCCAAATGTAGACTAAGCTAACAAATTTACTTACGTACCAAGCAAAAAAGCAGAAGTCGCCATTTGCAATGGGGCATGTGTGTTTACAAGTACACAAAGACTTAATAGCCATTGCCATTTCTTACTTGCCATTCAGTGCCATAGAGTATAGACATTATGAATCAGGAACCTCACCAATCTTCTCCTTGGAATAGTGTAATTTTGATCACTCTGCAAGAGTAGTTAGCTAAAATACCAGAGCAGGAAAAGAGAAGCTTTCATAAACTAACCGAGAAGAGCATCGCCGACCTTGACTTGACACACAAGTAATGATAAATT
Source organism: Chamaecyparis obtusa (assembly GCA_027943335.1). Lineage (NCBI taxonomy): Eukaryota > Viridiplantae > Streptophyta > Pinopsida > Cupressales > Cupressaceae > Chamaecyparis > Chamaecyparis obtusa. Next base: position 1,365,856 of record BSBK01004932.1, on the reverse strand, counting down.
GAAGGCGAAAATGGACCCCAACTAGTACAAACATTAAATTTTGAATTGGTATCAACAACCCACTAGTTTTTCTTACTTTCTAGAAACTTGAATATACTTGGAGTTGAAGAATTGAAGTTTCTCTATTGGTAGGATATCAGTTCTGGAATTTGATTGTTGAAGTTTTTGTCATATTTTTGTTTCCTCTGTTTGGTTAGTTTTCAGTTCTTATGTTGTCAATGATGTTAACAAGTTTAGGGCCCCTTAATACTAGGCACCTTCAGAAAAATAAAACACAATTAAGAAATGGAATGAAAATACTAACCATATTTTGGTAATGTTCTTGGTACATCTTTTTTGAGGTGTTAGACTTATACCATACTGATACTATAAATTGTAGCATGGATTGAGCTTGAGCATGGTAGGGTATTTCCATCTGGGGGTGTAAGAGTGGCTTCTCCATCGGGGGCCCCTTTATGGGTTTGAGTGCAACCAATAGAGAAATTGATATTTTTATATCTGTTTAAATTCTGTTATGTTACAGTTTGTATGTTAGGTGTGATGAATAATGTTTTCTAATGGGATAGTAGAGAACCATTGATAATTTAATGTTTTAACTCTTTCAGACGAAGAAACTACTAGAGAAACACTATGATACTCTTCCAGTACATGGCCTGGGTAAATTTCATTCAGCAAACTGGTGGAAGGCACTTGCAGACCAGCTAATTAGTCTTGGTATTTGTGGTTGCCTTTCTTTCCACTTTTTGGAATTTTACTTAATTTTTATCTTCTTTGACAGGTCTTGATATTTCTAAGATCGTTTATTCTATCTAAGAAAACATATTGGTACTTGAAAACATCTTACTGACTGAAGTTTTTTATTTTGGGTCCTTCAAGTTCCATTTCCTGATGGTTTTCCAGTGTGATGCAGGTTACTTAACTGAGAGAGTGAATGATGTATTCAGGATTGTTAGGTCTGATTTATTTTAGAAATAGAACTTCCTTCTGCCATCATTTGGAACTTTAGTTGGTGATAAATTGTTCATTTGGTTAATAAGAGTAGTTACTTCTCATTCTCTGAGTATTTGTTTCTTGTGTTCTTATCAGTGTTAGCCACCAAGGTCAACGTTTTCTTCGGCTGGCTAGCAATGTGAATCAGCCCCCACTTATATTACCAGTAACCCATGAGATGCTTTCTGAGGAAAGTCAGAAGAGTGGATTTAGTACAAACAAAATAGATGGTGACCTGGAGAGTTTATCTACCTTTGAAGGTCAACAGTTTTCAGAGGTTAGGCTTTAACACAAGAAAGAATTACCTAAGAATTAATAGTCTTGTAGAATGTGTTCTTTCAATTTTTACTGTGTTTGTTTGATACTGAATTTGCATTAACTTGTGTTCTTAACTTTTTCAATTTTTTGGCTGTGAAATCAATTCCTTTATTTATATGTGATTCGTTTCCCAAGGTTGATATTCAAGGAGAATAAATTGTTTTTGACAATTGCGTGTGTTACCCCCAGGCGGAAGTGAAACTTTACAATCTTCTTTTAGAATTCAGGACTGAGCTTGCACGAAGTGAATCTACAGCTCCGTAAGTGGTTAAATGCTAGAATATTGTTGATGTCTTGAATATATTCTTTTAGGTATTGGTAAAATTGTAGCTAAGGATTGTCCATATATTTCACCATGAGTAATTTCTAAGACATTTAATCTCTTCTTTTGTTTTTTATCCAGATATGCGATTTGTAGTGAACAGACGCTCCAAAAATTGGCAAAGCTTCGACCATCAACTAAAGCTAGGCTGGGTAACATTGATGGTGTTAATCAGGTGAAAATATATGGTATATTTGTTTCAAAGAAAATATGATCTGTCAGATACATTGTCATTTTACCTTTTTGGACTACTTACATCATCAAATATAAAAATTCTTGGCTTGAAGGTTTGAAACATTGTTCCAGTGTGCTCAGTATGGATATGATATTGAACACTAACCTATTCAATTCAGCAGATGGACCAATTGCTTGGTGCATACTGACATTAGTTTTGGGCTAAGTGACCAATCCTGGTTCTGATACAGGTTTAGGTTTGGGTTTGGGTACACGAGTTTGGCCAAAAAAGTTTTCCATGGGTTCAGAATCGGCATATATATATATATATATAGTCATCATAATACATGTTCAAAACTTCAAACATATAATAATAATAATAAGTTAGAACTGTGATACTCATAAATCGACAATTTCCGATAAAACTATAAATAAAATACCCCATATATCATATTCATAATTTGCAAAAGTCTCAAAGTGTCATTACACGATGAAAATTCAAATTACAAGCCATATTTACATTTTATATTCATATTCATCTTCATCATGATTATAGACATGAAGGTAAGCATTTGTGTCATGTTCCCTTTTGACTAAGTTAGGAAATAAGGACAATTACCTTGCAATCCAAATCAGAAGAGACTTCGTTCCTTTGAGTCATTAATTACAACTATGAATTATGACTTGTAGATGTGAAAATGATGCAATTGGTAAGATGGAAAATGATATTATTATTCAAAGAACTATATATATATATATATGAGGTACTGATAATGCTTATGCAAGTTGATCTTTATTTCTAATGTTAAGACTGTTAGCCTTGTCTGCTTTATCGATGGATAATCTGCTTATGAACCTAGTCTAAACTGCTTATAGAGATTAGATTGCTATTTCTGATATGATCCTTAATTATATGCTATTGCAAATTGATATATTGCTTATACCAATAATATTGCTGTCTCGGATATGAGCTTTCAACTCTTGCAATGTCTGATATATAAATATTGCTTATAGCGATATAGTCGCTGTCTCAAATAATGAATTATAATCTTGCAGTGATTGCTAGGATACCGTGTCTGATATATACGATCTATCCCTGCAGTCAAAGGTGTTGTCTCTGATATAAACTTATGTGCTTACATCCGACTAATGCCTAAGAAGGCAATTGCTGGATATGAGCAGATCCAAATGGATTATATATAATGGTTATGAATGATTGTTTGAATGAAGTGGAGATGAACTCCTTTATATACGTTCCCAATTGGAATGATAGGTTATGTTGAAAAGGGCAATTATGAAGGGACTTTCCGTACATTAATCATTCCAACCTAATGGTTTCTTTAATAATCATTGCTTTCAAGCCTTGGGTTGTCATCGATCTGTTAGCCTACTTAGTTATCATGAACCGCTGTCCTAAAGATATCTGTCATTTGTTGGCACGACCAAATTATAGTATCAATATATGATTGATCAGAAAATTCCTTGGTTTCTACTATTTATCGGCAATGGTTCATATCAAATATTAGCTGCCACTTTAGCCAAATTGGGGTTTGATTCATAGTCGCTAACCACGTTATCTTTGATCATTGATTGGACGATAAAGTCATTCTATCTTCTTTGACGATTGATTACTATAATCGGTATTTACCGTTGTTGATTGCCGTATTCCATGTTATTAGTGAGAACTCCCATTCTACCACCTTTGCATTGTTAACAATCCGCCTTTTATGTTTGAAGAATATATCGAACATATGAGATAGGAATATCCAATCGACTAAACAAGTATCTATCTCTTCGTTCTCATCTATTCCCATGGAAATCCTTCTTATGCAATGATCGTAAGGTATATTAACATTGATGAATCATCTATTAATCTCCGCTGCCTAATTATTAGCTTAGATTACTGATGACAACACTTCTACTTCATTTTACTCCACGTCGATGTCATTATAATGCAATCACGTATTGTACACATAATCAATACGTTTTCTTGTTCCCGTGTCAACAGGTACCTAATGATCCAAAACGCTTTTCTCCTTCAGTCGATATACTTATCCGCTGTACTTATCATGCCCTTCAGATTTGTCTATGTACTTGTGATTGCATATGTGGTATTGACGGTGTTCACACCAGCTTGGTTATTGCTTTAGTCATTGTCAACTAATATAATAACTCCTATTGTTGTCCATCCATGCTTTATCACATTTGATTATTATCACTATGGACCTTGTAATTCCGATATTAAGTTGCTGTGATGTCCAAGTGGTCCCTCTTTATTTGCTTTATCATCTGAACTAAAATCCTACTTTTCCTCTTTCATGGGTATATCAAGGTTTGTTCTCTTTAATAATAAGTTTAAATTTTTAATTAAAACTTATTTAATCTTATATCTTTTAAGTCCTAAATTGGGGACATTACAGTTGGGTTCAACTTCATTTTAACCACACTCCATGTTGGGTACCGTGATACTAACAAATCCATAATTGCCAAAGAATAAATAAAATACCTCTTGTATCATATTCATAATATGCAAAAGTCTCAAAATGTATTTGCAATTGGACTTTTTAGGGAACAAAATAGTTTTTAAAAGGCATGTGGGACCCATTTTTTGGCACCCACAACAGTGGGTGCACACGGGTTTGGCCCAGGCACCCGAGTGCCTACCACAAGAACCCAAGTGTAACCCAGAGGACAACTGGATTGGAACCGGAGCTTGACCTCAAACAAGGGAACCCCGTAACTTGTTTGTGGGTGAATAGTTTTGATTTGGTTGCAAATTAAACTTGAAGTAGTATATTTAGGGATAAGAATTGCATTGACTGCCTTTCTTGGTGCCATATATAAGGAAACAAATCAATCACTTGCAATTGTTGACATTTTTTAGAACAAAATTACATTCCCCATTGAGTTATAATATCACAACTTCTTTCAATAAATCTAATGAAAAAGGAATCCAAGGCAAAATTGCAATGAAAAGACTTATTGGCAATAAAAAATGAGAATTGATATCCAATAAATACTTTATGAGAGTTTTTTGCAATATTTGACAAGTAATGTTCCTATTTAGTAAGGGACATGGGAAAAAATATTTCTTAATTTTTATGGAATTTGTAATGCAAGTTCTAATGCTATTTGTCTAGCTTTCGCTAAGCATGTAATACTTGTATACATGCACATTCATTGTACATATTTTGCACTTAGGGGTTTGATACTAAGTTCCTAGTTCGGGTTAGGGGTCAGGTTCAAGTTTGGGTTTAATGGTTTCATTGGCAGGTTCAGTCAAAAACTTTTTGTGGTTGGGTTTAATTTGGGCTTATTCATACAAAAACATATAAAACAGAAATATATACATATTTGCTAAGTTGTCAAATCAAGTTTGGGTTCAAAGGACTAGTTCAGCAATACGACAAAATTTTGAACTGCGGTTTTAATATATATGTACACTATATGTATATATTTATGCAGCCTATAAGCATGAATTAAGATTAGAATGTCACATAATATCATAAAAAGTTATAAACAACAAAAACACCATAAGCTTGTAATCATAGCATCATATACTTCAAGTTCAACAGCAAAATATTAAAATGATAATATCAAGTTCAAGTATCGTTTTTTCAACTTGCAACTTGCCCATTTTCTGACACCCACAACCTTGGATTCCCATGGGTTCCACCCAGGGACCCATAGGGAACTTGACTGCTGAGGAGGGGCTTGGGCAGAACTCGGGCAAGACTGGAACCAGACCCAAACCGTGATCAAGTCAAGCTCAAAACAAAGAGACTCGGTATCTTAGACCTTAAATAATGACACCTTTTGTATATTTGGTTAATGACGTGAGTGGACATGGCTAACATTAAATGATGTCGAATGTAGACTAATATGACTATTGACAATAAATTCACAAAAAACGTCATGAAGTACTCCCTGCAAAAGAAAAATTCATTACTTCCTTTCTCATTTGGCCTCCATTAACCTAGGAAGTACTAATTCATATATAGTGGGTAGTGCCGGTGTCATCGCTGACAATAGTGAATTTAGTTCTCCATTGACACCCTTAGGAATCTTCAGTCATTTGAGTTGACCAAAATGGACTGCTAGGTTAATTGAGTTGACCCATTATGAATTATGTGGTTCATTTGCCTATAAGAAAAGTGCTGCTTTCCAAATATTCGTGTAATTAGTATGTTTGACAATGCATTATTCGGTGTTGAATCAAACCACTGTTAGCTGAGCATTTGTTGATAAATATTTTATGTAGCTTTATATGGGGTTTCCTTTTTCGTTCATTTTATCTCATACTAAAATTTGAGGTTTCTTACAACTAATTTCGATATTTGCCAAAGTTTTCTTTGGATATTGGAGCTAAATTCAGATATATTTTAAACCTCGTTGGAAATGTTCTTTCTTGAAACAACAGTTCCATTTATGTTGTGTTGGTATTAGGAGATAGTAACCGGTAAGCCTAACCGGTACATGGCTATTAATTATTGTCATTGATTGGCAAAAGAGGGAAGAGGAAAGAGATGTCTTGGCATCTCAACTTAAGATCTAAAGATCTAAGGAGAACACCAGGAGTGGATTTGTATGCAAAGAGACTAGGTTGGCAACCGTGACACTATGCAAGAAAGCAGAAGACTATATCTGCTCATCAAGAGCAACCGGTCACCAAGCAAAGTGCATCTGCAACCGAGTACAGGATACAACCAGTGTCAACAGGGCAATCGAGACAAAGGTGCAACCCGGTGAACAAAGAGGTTGAACCGGTAAACAAAGGAAGAAAAAGTGACAGGTTAAAGTTCTTACCTGTTCACAAGATGAGGATCTCAACCGATGAAAAAGTGACAGTTTAAAGTTCTTACCTGTTCACAAGATGAGGATATCAACCGATCAAGTAAAAACTTCGGTATGATAAAATGAACCGGGGAAGTCATAGTCAACTATCTGTTTCAACCAACTCTTTGACCGGGATTTACTGTCATTGGGATTTATTGCACTAAATCTGGTAAACCTCTAGTTAACTTGATGATCTGTTTGAGGCGCAATTTTAGGTTTTAAAGCCGAAGTTTGTGGTTTTAAAACATGGAGTTATCTCATGCAAAGGAAAGATGTGTGACGTGCATCTATTGCTTTCTTCATAAAGCAGAAAAGGCAAGGGTATGCATTAGATGTTTCCCAAAGTGAATTGATACTCCATTGAGTGATGAATCCTAGGGAGATCTATAATTAGGTCATGCATGAGAGGCGCAATTAGGGGAAGGACTCTATATATTGTTCTGCCTGTTGAGAATACAAGTTGCCTTCATTCTGTCAAGGAAAAAGAGTGAACCTGTACGCTGAAGAAGCTTAAGGTGAATAGAAGATAGAAGAAGAGTGAGAAAAGTGTGCAGAGAAGCACAACAGTAAAGCAGAACACACTTGTAGCAACCGGTGGTGCTTCTCTAGTTGAGCATAACAGAGATCTTATCAGGCTCTGCAAAGCCATTTGTAAAAGGTCAATCCTTCTATTATTTTCTAACAATTACAATTGTTAAAATCCTAGTATTTGGGTGGACTCTAACAGGTCCCTTGTATCAAATCCCTTAATCGGGTGACATTTTCTTAGGTGTTCTAAGTCTTCTAACCAGGCAGGCACTAATCGGCCTTATTGTATCAAATCCCTTAACTGGGTCACATCTAATAGTGCGTTGTAATCCTTTAACAGGGAAGGCTCCTAATAGGGCGCACTCTAAAAGAGTGCAGAATTTGTGAGGTCTCCTCACACTATGATTTTTACCCAAATTGGGTTTCCACGTGATAAATCTGGTGTCACTGTGTGATTGTTTGCTTGATGCTATCTTATGATTGAATCTGTTTAGCTTACAGTTAAGTATACTTGATCAGATTTGTAAAAGAAAGTTTTAGAGGTGTTGATTCACCCCTCGCCTCTCAACACCGGTTGGGATTGTCAATTGGTATCAGAGCTCTGGGTTTCTTTTCTTTATTGCTTAACCTCATAAAAGAACAAGTCAAGATGATGAGAAAGGAAGGACCAAAATTTTCAAAGGAAAACTTCACTCTCTGGTGCAGCAGAATGAAGCTGTACATGAAGACCATCGGAGATCAGTATTGGACTCATGTTACCACTGATTACAATGAGCCCAATGGTACCCTAACACTTGATGAATTAAAGATCAAGACTGAACACACCGCCGCCATCGATATGATAGCGAGTACACTACCAGATCATGTCTATGCTGAGATAGAAAATCTAGAAACAATGCACAAGATGTGGGCTAAGTTGCAACTGGTATATGGAGGCGACCCAAATGTTCAAAGAGCTAAGGTTGAGAGCCTCAAAGGAAAGTATGACGACATGAGGATGACGAAGGAGAAGACATTGAACAATACAACAGCCGGATCAAAGAGGTGATCAACTCCATCAAGAGCGCTGGAGGAAAACTCAGTGAAGAGGTGGTTAGCAAAATACTGAGAATGCTTAGACCTCAATATGCCATCAAGATCTCTGCCATTCAAGAGCTCAGATCGGTGACCACAGATCAAGTCACCCTAGACTCCTTAATCGGTAAGTTGACTGCATTTGATTGAGTAATTTTGATAATAGCTTACCCATTCAGGAAGCAACTTTTAAGTCTTTTGTCAATATCTCTTCCACCAAAAAGGGAAGAGAAACTGGTAACTGCTCTACCGGTAAGATTGGTAATCTTGTTGAGAATTTGCTCTTAGAAGAGATGGAGCAAGATGAGTTTGAGGCACTCATCACCAGGAGATTCCCCAGAGGGAAAGGGAAGTACAAAGGATGAGTTGTGGGCACAATTGAATCCTTCAGCAACATCCCAGGCAACACCTTCAGGGATGCTCCATCAACCCCCTTCCTCTTAGTTCTTTTTCTTCTGTGATATGTATATAGTCAAAAGCATCTCCATTTTTTTGTACGTCGTCCAAAGATGACTTTTCTTTTGGTGGGGATGATGTTTGTAGAATTGTTTCTCTCAGTAATAAGCTACACGTGTGTTAGGAAGTTGTTAGTAATCGAAGGGCAATCTGTTATGTTGCGATGGTTCAGTCGCAACCCTTTGGGTAGTTTATGTATCCTCTCGAAGGACAGAGATGGAGCATAACTGATGATGTTATGTTCACTGTAGATGTACTTGATTATTATTAATGAAGTATGTGCCAGTTCTCTAAAATCTTATTGTATTTGTTATCTATTAGCATCTCGTTCAGTATCATGTATTAAACCCAGTTTGTCATAGGCAGTAAACAACTTCCTGGTATAATCATCGTTGTATGCACGCTTATTTATTAATCTATCGATCACTGAATGATATTGCACCCATTTCTTTGCTAGTAGTTTAAATATTTACAAATTTCCTTGTTAAAACTTGCCTGGCAAAAAGTTTTTTTTTATATTAAAATTGCAAATCATTCAAAAACACAAAAATTTGCAAGTTGGAGGTTGGATAACAGTTGGGGTTATTACAGTGGTATCAGAGCGGTTTCCTTCCATCCTATTTGCGTTGGAAATTAAAATCTCGTAGAATTCACACAGTTGATATTTGAGTGATTGACACTCTTGCTTTGTTTCAGTCATGAAAAAATCCAAAAAAGCAATTAAACAACGAAACCAAATGAAGGTTACACCACAGGATATGATGGGTAGTAGAAGGGAATAAATACTTAGCATGTTTGAGGAATATAATACTCTTCCAGAATATGATAAGAAAGATTTGTCCTTCAATGCTTTCATGAACTTACATCCAAAGGTATGCTATAAGACTGATTTGGTAAAGTAACACTATCGTAAGATAGTTCGGGGTCTATTTGCACAAAGAGATGGTTCACATAATGATAAGCAAATTGTATCTGGTGATGAGAAGGCAGATAATATTTCTTTCTGTATTGTTTGCAATATTTTGTTCTGTTTTGAAAGTATTTGACTTTTTAAAATTTTTTTCTAGAATTAAAAAAAAAGATAGAGAAAATTTCTACTATCTCAAATGATCACCAATTTATTTATTTCAAAAAGTAATTGCCAACATTCAATGTTCAGCACAATATTCATTCATGCTAATAGGCACTTGGCAAAGTTGGTGTGACCACTTTAGGAATTATGCAACCATCAGCGATTATTGGCACAGCCTTGAGGAATCGATGCAGCCTCAAGAAATGTAAAATGTGGCTCTAGAGAATCCACCCAGCCACTAAGGAATGTATCACAGCCTTAAAGTAATGAACACTACCTTCTTAAATTGATACGCAGTCACTTTATGATGAAATGCAGCCCTCAAAAATGGATGTGTAGCCTCTTTGGTGTGAAACGCAGCTTCTTTAGGACAAACACAGCCTTCATAAAGCAAAACACAGCTTGATAGGAGATAAAACAGCCTCCCAAATGAATATGTGAGCCTCTGAAGAAATCGAACTAGTAGATGAATATCTCAGTATGAGATGTAAATTTACAATTCTCATCAGATTTGGTATACAACAGCACCAAATTTGCATCATTAGAATCAGAATTAAATTCCTAGAATTCAGATGCACAATTCACCACCAAGGACAGTGATTCAAAATGCAGAAATAGAGGAATCAGTCCTCAAACCCTTGTTGAAACTTCTCCACACAAAAAACATCATAAAAAAAAATGTCCAAGAATGAAATTTGATTTCTTCCCAATAGCTTTTAAAAATTATAAAAAAGTGTGTAGCTTCTCCAACACACTTTTCACTTATGAGGCTTCTCACACACACCATTAAATTAAACATAAAGGTATAGTTATTTATTAAGATTGACTTAATAAACAACTTAAATTATGAAGCCTCATTAAAACACTCAATAAATGCTCCTGCTGCTCAACAACTCTGTGCTGCCTCCACTGCACTACTAAAAATAGCAATTGCTCAAAATAGTCTTATCAAAAATAGTAAGTCTATCACAGAGACCTTCAAATCCCATTGTTAGCTCATGAGGGTCGCAAGGATGAACTGACCATGCCCAGTTACAGGAACCGCTAAAATGGGGACATTACATTCCTTCCCCAAGATTGCTTCTCCTCAAGTAATCGTAGTCTGGAGTGCTGGAGTATATCCTTTGGCTCCCAAGTGGTATCCTCATCTGGAAGTCCCCGCCACTTCACCAGGAACTCTCTAATGATCCGCTGGCGCAAATGCCTAATACCACTGTAATAACCCTTGTTGGGATTCCTTTAAAGCTCAATTTTTCTTGTTTGACATTTCGTCAAACAGTTGGCATTCAATGTCTGAATTCTGATTTTTTAAATGTGTATGGAAAAGTTGTTTTGTAATTGAACAGTTTGCAATTTAAAATCATTTACCAACGCTTGAAACTTAATAACAATGCATAAAATAAATGCATTTCCAGACTATTTATTTTAATTATGCTTTCATAAGTAAGAAATTTACAATGCTCATGTGTTTATTTAATTATTAAAGAACTTGGCAATTGCGCGGGGCTTCAAGGTTGACTGGAAGTGATCTTACTTGAACCGCCTCACTGCCACTGGACACGAAACATCATGCAACAAGGTGCTGGATTGATAACACAGCTATGAGGAACAATGGGAGGCTCACACTGCATTGAATACAAATCGCAGCTTTCATATAAGAGCTCGATAGTGCTAGGAATGTGTACCATCACTTCCTATTGGTCTTCACATTGCATCCTTTGCCAAACTGCTATTCATTTCAATGAACCGCACTTCCAATTTGATAAATTTCACTACCCATTCAGAGTAGATTATACTCTTAATGGTGTTGTCACTTTCCCCATTAGATGATTGTTGATTTCTTATTCCTAGACGCAATAGATAGGATACCTTCCAATGGTGGATTTGATGAGCTCAAATGCTATTGAACAAGGAAATGATTCGATCTTTATCCAGTCGCAAACCCTCAGCTCATTTCCTCTTATGTCTATGCTAGCAAAATCTATAAAGAGCCTGTCTGGCTCTATGCTGAAGATAATATTTCTTTCTATATTGTTTGCAATATTTTGTTCTGTTTTGAAAGTATTTGACTTTTAAAATTTTTTTTCCAGAATTAAAGAAAAAAGACAAATAGCAAATTTCTACTATCTCCAAATGATCACCAATTTATTTAATTCAAAAAGTAATTGCCTATATTCAATGTTCAGCACAATATTCATTCATTGTAATGGGCACCTGACAAAGTTGGTGTGACCACTTTAGGGATGATGCAACCATCAGCAATTATTGGCGCAGCCTTGAAGAATCAATGCAGCCTCAAGAAATGTAAAATGTGGTTCTGGAGAATCCACGCAGCCACTAAGGAATGTATCGCAGCCTTAAATTAATGAACGCTACCTTCTTAAATTGATACATAGGCACTTTATGATGAAACAAAGCCCTCTAGAATGGATGCGTAGCCTCTTTGGTATGAAATGCAGCTTCTTTAGGACAAACACAGCCTTCACAAACCAAAACTCAGCTTGATAGGAGATGAAACAGCCTCCCAAATGAATATGTGAGTCTCTGAAGAAATCAAACCAGTAGATGAATATCTCATTATGAGCTATAAATGCTCAATTCTCATCAAATTTGATATACAACAGCACCAACTTTGCATCCATAGAATTAGAATTAAATTCTCAGAATTCAGAGGCACAATTCACCACGAAGAACAATGATTCAAAATGTAGAAAGAGAGGAATCAATCTTCAAGCCCTTGTTGAAACTTCTCCACACAAAAAAATTTATAAAAAAAATTAAGTCCAAGAATGAAATTCGATTTCTTCCCAATAGCTCTTAAAAAGCATAAAAAAGTGTGTAGCTTCTCCAATACACTTTTCACTTAAGAGGCTTCTTGCACAAACTATTTAATTAAAACATAAAGGTATAGTTATTTATTAAGATTGACTTAAACAACTTAAATTATGAAGCCTCATTAAAACACTCAATAAATGCTCTTGTTGTTGAACAACTCTATGTTGTCTCCACTGCACTGCTAAAAATAGCAACTGCTCAAAATAGACTTACTAAAAATAGTAAGTCTATCACAGAGGCCCTCAAATCCCACTGTCAGCTCACGAGGGTCACAATGATGAACTGACCATGCCCAGCTACAGGAACTTGCTAAAATGGTTACATTACAGTCCTCCCTGCCCAACATTGCTTGTCCTCAAGTAATCGCAGTCTGGGGTGCTGAAGTATATCCTCGGGTTGGCAAGTGGCATCCTCATTTGGAAGTCCCTGCCATTGCACCAAAAACTCTTTGATGATCCACCGTCGCAAATGCCTCTCCTTGGTATGCAGAATAGCCTCAGGGATCAACTCTAATTTTCTCTCATTATCCAGAGGGTGTAAGGTAGAAGATGGGACAACATGATGGCCCAACGCCTTCTTGAGGCGCGATACATGGAATACATTATGAACTTTTCTATCCGGAGGCAAATCTAACTCATAAGTAACCTCTCCCACGCATCTCACTACACAGGAAGGACCATAGCAGTGGGCCATGAGCTTCTCAGCTCCGCTCTTCCTGATGGAAGACTACCGGTAAGGTTGTAGCATCAAGTAGACCATATCACCCACTTGAAAAGAACGAGCAGTCCTTGTTTGATCAGCATATTGCTTCTGTTGATTCTGAGCTCTCTAAATGTTATCTCTCAGTGTCCTCATGATGTCTTGGCCATCTTGAAGAATGTTACCTTCACTGGGTACCCTACTATCACTACACAACGTCCATGAAACTAGGGGGATCATACCCATACAGAGCCCCCGAAATGGAGAAATCTGAATAGTCATGTGGTGAGTGGAATTATAACAATACTCACATAAGTTTATCCAGTTCACCCAATCCCGTTGTTGAGATGAAAGATAATTCCGCTAATAGCCTTCCACCCAGTTCTTTACTATCTCAGTTTGACCATTAGTTTGGGGGTGGTAACTAGTACTCGGAGTCAATTTTTTCCCACATAACCTGAAAAGGTCTCGCCAGAAATGACTCATAAAACGGCTATCACAGTCGCTCACCAGAGTCCGGGGTAATCCATGCAATCTAAACACGTCTCGGAAGAACAACTCTGCTATTTGAATAGCTGAATAAGTGGTGGTGATTGGAAAGAAGTGAGCATATTTGGTGAGTCGATCTACCACCACAAAAGTGCAGTCTCTAGCTTGAGATTTTTTCAAGTTCATAATGAAATCCATAGACAAACACAGCCACTTCTGCTCAGGAATGGGAAGCGGCTGCAACAAATCTGCAGGATAAGTATGCTCCTGTTTGTTCTACTGACACACAGAGCCCTGTCGAACATACTACTCCACATCATACTTTAGGCCCTTCCAAGTCAATCTCTCTGAATCGTCTATAGTTTTTTAAAAACTCGGGAGGTCCACCCAATGGAGAATCATGAAAGGCTCGAAAAATAATTTGTCTGACACCTGATCCAGGAACTAGATAGATCCTTCTCTTGTAAATGATGAACTCATTTCTAAGGGTATAATTGCTGTCGTGTATGCTACCATTAACAATGCCAGCTGCCCACTGATCACGAGCATACTCTACAATGATCAAGTGTCTCCATTCCTCTGTTATCTCAGTAATCACACACAATTGGGGTCTCCAAGAAAGGGCATCAACAATCACATTCTAAGTAGCTTTGATATAGGAGATATCAAAGTCATATGACTGTAACTTATTATCCCAATTCTGCTGTGTCTCATTTAGATTCCGCTGACCAAAGAAATGCTTTAGGCTATTGTGGTCCATTTTAATACAAAATTTGCTGCCAACTAAATACTACCTGAATTTGGCCAAAGTATGCATAATAGCCAACATTTCCTTATCATATACACTGAATAATCTCTCAGACCTCTGATTTTACGACTCTCAAATACTATGGGATGGTGATCTTGAGAAAGAACTGCTCCATTGCCCTGACCTGAGGCATCATAGTGCAACTCAAATGGCCTTGTGAAATCTGGCAATGCCAAAACTGGGCACGATGTCATAATCACCTTGAACTTCTAAAAGCACTCCTATGATGAGAGAATCTTGCCACGAATCTACGATAGAAAGAACATGGTCCAATGAACCCTCTCAGTTGTGTCGGGTTCTCTGGTGTAGGCCAATCCAGAATAGCACGAACCTTATCAAGGTCCATGCGAACTCCCTTTGCACTAATGATGTGTCCCAGATATAACAACTTAGTTATGCCTAAGACACACTTGGACTCCTTGGCATACAAGGAAGCCCTATCAAGTATGCCCAACACTGTATCCAGAGGTGCCACATGATCATCCCTT
The DNA here is from genome assembly GCA_027943335.1 of Chamaecyparis obtusa. Lineage (NCBI taxonomy): Eukaryota > Viridiplantae > Streptophyta > Pinopsida > Cupressales > Cupressaceae > Chamaecyparis > Chamaecyparis obtusa. The sequence goes on along the minus strand of BSBK01004932.1, from coordinate 1,350,767 downwards.
GACTTCTATAAATAAGTATGTCATCAAAAAACACGAGAACAAATCTCCGCAACTAACTATGGAAAACTTTGTTCATAGTAGACTAAAATGTAGCAGGTGTTAATCCTGACCGGTTACTGAGAGGGGGGGTGAATCAGTAAATTCAATTTCTTGTATTCTTTTCCTCTAATTAATATTCCTGTTAATACTGAAACCAAAATAATGCTTTGTTAATCATTAATAGAAATCAAATGCACAGATCAACACAAGATTTATACGTGGAAACCCTCGGTTAGAAGGAAAAAACCACGGTGGGACAGAACCCACAAAACTTCACTACTGTAGTAATAAAGCTGCCCAGTTAAAGGCTTACAAAACACTGGTTAGAGTGCTACCCGGTTAAGGGATTTAAATGAGATAGGTTAAGATCTTTACCCTGTGAGGAGTCTCCTTATCAGAGGACTTAAAACACCAACAAAGATGTTACCCGATGAAGGGATTTATACAATAGAACCTGTTAGGGCTCACCCTGATTAAGGGATTTAAATGTGCTTCATATAAGAAAAGCAATGATCTTATTTTGACATTGTATCTGTCGATTCAGATCATACCTGTTCACTCTTTCCTCTGCTTGGCTATTGAATCTTTCTCTCTTTCACATTTTGTGATTGTATCCCTTCTCAAAGACTCTATTCTTCTGCTCTGCTCGCTCTTCGCTCTTAATCTTGAACAACACATCTTCTCATGCATAATGACCTCGAAACACTCGTAGAAGATAAAGCTACCTCCAGTTTATTTGAAAAAGCTAACGCTAGTTTATCTGAAAAACACTCGGCATAATCCGGATCGGATTATAAAGCACTGACCGGTAAATTGTGCAAACCGGTGTGCAACCTGTTAGCCATTTGCATCCTGTGGTTTCTGGCTAGACCGGCCGGACAAGACTGGACCGGTTAAGGTACGTTGTTTCCTTAGTAAGTGTTACCGGTTCACCACTGTTGTTCTATCATGAGTACCAGTGTGTTTGATGTTTGCAAATGATGACAAGTAACTTTATGCCAACAATCTTCCCCTTTGGCATTGGTGGCAAAACACATCAACACATACTCTCCTTGTAGATTATCACCCTATCAACTAGTACCTCCCTTGCAGACCTTCTCTACCTGTATCTTGTTGTAATCTTCCCCTTTTTTCCTCCAAGGGACAAAGGGTGTGTTTTCCTCATAATTGGAACTTGTTGAAGATATCCTTGTAGATATTCCTAGCAGAAACTAGGAAGGGTTTCAAAGTACCTGTGACTTGATCTAAGGTATACTTCATAGCTTGCAAAGAGACTATTAGATTTGGCATATCCTCAATTGTGTTGTAGTTAGGCTCATTGAGAAGTCTATTAGCATCATTTCCTGTTTTCTGCATCAGATCAAAGGTAGGAGCGATGATTAGCTGAAATCTAATAAGATCTTGGATCCTTTTAGTGTTTTCTTTTGATGCCTTTCTCAATGTGAGAGATAAAGTTGTCAACTCATGACTATACTCGATCGCATAAGAGGTCTTTGCATTGAACTTTGATGTAGTCTGCTTGAGCTCTTTTGTTGTCCTTTTTGTTCTCTCTGTAACATCTTTTACAAAATCTTCAAAGTTTGAAGTTCTTGTGATTAACCTCCCAGCATCTTGTACCTATTGCTTTAGCTCATCGGTGCTGGTAGCCACACTGTCTTTAAGTTCTTTAACCTTGTCATGAAGAATTGTTATTCTTTTCTTCTCATAATGATCAATGGCAACTGTTTCTAGATCTGCAATTTGCCATGGACCTTTGTGAACTGACAGATACACTCCTAGCAACTCTCTCTGCCATGGTCGCTAGGTAGTGCAAGGTGCTGTAGGGTGCCAGATAACTGCTGCAACACAGTAGCCACATGATACTGACCCTCCGCAAGATTCTTAAAAGCATCCCTGGCCTCTCTGTCAACGTTAGAACCAATGCCATCATCTCTATGACCTGTACCACCTAAACCTATTGAACCACCAGCACCCCTATCACCCACACTACCAAATTGAATCTCAGCGTCTCCATCACCAGATGGAGAATTAGGACCTCTGCGGGTGTAGTGCGTACCAGGTCTGAATCTTTGAGCCATGCTAAACCCAATTCCCTGCAGGCTAGTAGTAAACCGCTCTGATACCACTCTAAAGAGCATGTCTGGCTCTATGCTGAAAATAATAGTTCTTTTTGTATTGTTTGCAATATTTTGTTCTGTTTTGAAAGTATTTGACTTTTTTTTTGAAATTTTCCTGAATTTAAAGAAAAGACAAATAGCAAATTCTACTATCTCCGAATGATCGCCAATTTATTTAATGCAAAAATTAATTGCCAACATTCAAAGTTCAGCACAATATTCATTCATGCTAATAGGCACCTGGCAAAGTTCGTGTGACCACTTTAGGAATGATTCAACCATCAGCGATTATTGGCGCATCCATGAGGAATCGATGCAGCCTCAAGAAATGTAAAATGTGGCTCTGGAGAATCCACACAACCACTAAGGAATGTACTGCAGCCTTAAAGTAATGAATGCTACCTTCTTAAATTGATATGCAGCCATTTTATGATGAAACACCGCCCTCTAGAATGGATGCGTAGCCTCTTTGGTATGAAATGCAGCTTCTTTAGGACAAACACAGCCTTCACAAAGCAAAATGCAGCTTGATAGGAGATGAAACAGCCTCCCAAATGAATATGTGAGCCTCTAAAGAAATCAAACAAGTAGATGAATATCTCAGTATGAGCTATAAATGCTCAATTCTCATCAAATTTGGTATACAATAGCATCAAATTTGTGTCCATAGAATTAGAATTAAATTCCCAGAATTCAGATGCACAAGTCACCACCAAGAACAGTGATTCAAAATGTAGAAACGGAGGAATCAGCCTTGAAACCCTTGTTGAAACTTGACCACACAAAAAAATTCATAAAAAAAACATAAGTCCAAGAATGAAATTCAATTTCTTCCTTATAGCTCTTAAAAAGCTTAAAAAAGCGTGTAGCTTCTCCAACACACTTTTCACTTAAGAGGCTTCTCACACACACCATTAAATTAAAACATAAAGGTATAGTTATTTATTAAGATTGGCTTAATAAATAACTTAAATTATGAAGCCTCATTAAAACACTCAATAAATTGTCATGTCCCCATTTTGGCTGACATTGTTTTGCGTGCCGGATTTGCCTATTATCGACTCTCGTAGGCAAATGATTTGGAGAGAGAGTCATTGTGCTGATCATTTGATTGCATATTGCTGACAGAGTCTATATTTGATAGAGCCTACATCCAGTTTGAGGCCTACATGCAGTTGTAGTGGAGCTTACGTTCAGTTATGAGACTTTTGGGGCCTACATTGTTATAATTTTAAGTTGAGATTGCACTTTTTTATATTATAAAGTTACTTTATTATAAAGTGCATTATAATATGATTTTATAAAGGATGTTTCTAGAAGTTCTTAGCAACTTCTCCAAAAAGTGAATAAATAGAGGGCTGGGCCTCTCATTTGAACATGCTTGGATTTGAGGATTCTTCTACTTTTCCATATTGGAGCAATTTGTAGTCATTTGGTCTGCAAATTTTCATTTGATCTTTGGGAACGAAAACTCCCTTAGGTTAGCATAACTGAGGAAGTGAAATATCTTCTGAAGGGTTGCACTTTGGAGGTGGTATTCAGCCATTTCAAGCTGAGCATCAACTGTGGCCAAAGGCCAACATTTCAAAGCAATTGATTTGCAGGAAGTATTTCGTTGCAAGGGGTTAATTGTATATCTTGAAGTTCGTATCTTGCTTCAGCCTATTGGAGTTTTGTTGCATTTTCACAGTCAGCCTATTTCATCATTTTTTTGGAGAGGAAGAGTACAAGCAAGGGTTCGATTCTTGGCAGAAAAGAAGGGACTTCCATTTAGCATTTTACATCATCTAGGAAGCAATTTCGAAGTGGGGGTTTATAGCAGAAAATTGAAATTCGAATTTGCAGGCAGAGCCCTAAATTTCAGTTCGAAACTCCTTGCTAGGGCCACGTCTTTGCTTGGTAATGATTTGGATGTCTTCCTACAACCCAGGCGCTCAGATCTGAGCCATTTTCGTCAGCATTTCAAGAGCTTAAAAATTATAAAAAAAATTCGAAGGTTGCAGGCAGAGAAATTCTGGGCCATTTCTCAGTTCGTTTTTGCATCTCTGCTGGGCGTTTTTGTGAGGAGGTTACAGAAGTTGCGCCATAAATTCTGGTATTTTCGTGGGTAAAATAAATCAATAAAACCTTCTCCTAATCCGCAGTTGCTTGGGATTGTTTCCAGTCAACTTTGCATCAACAGTCATCAGCATATCCAGACAGCGATTCCCAGGTTCTTTCTATGTGTTTTAGATGCATTTGAATGTCAAAGAAATTGAGTGAATTTGTATGTGTTCAGACTTTGTAATATCAGTCCAGAATTTGGTAGACATTAGTCACTATCATGGTATTTGAAATCAGTCATTGTTATTGGCAAGGAATCATTGTATTGATAGTGCATTATTAGTATTTGTATTTGACATGAAACAATCTATATACATGCTGAAACGGTCAATGGTAATCAGACATTGATATTTGGTAGTTGGGTTGATAAAGTTGCATCATATGGTCTTGAACATGTGTGGTAGTTCATTCATTTTGTTTTCTTAAACCAGTGCTCATTTGTAATAGTTTGTATCAGTCATACATTGCAATCAGAATTTGAGAAGTTGATGATACATTGGGATTGAGTCTTTGCATTGTCTTATTTGACAATAGTTAATGTAATGAGATCGGAATTGCATAGTTTTGGCATTGAAGTTGCATTGTTTAGTGCTCTTCTATAGTTCATGATTACATATTGGTATTGTTATCTCAATTGCAATTGGATGCCCAAACAATAAATAAACATCTTGAAACACATCATTGCAAACAAGACCATTCAAGTGCATGCCAACTGTTTGACGAATTGACACAGATCAGATTTGGGGGTTTTAGTGATCCTATTGGTAAGGGTCATTACATAAATGCTCCTGCTGCTCAACAACTTTGTGCTGCCTCCATTGTATTGATTAAAATAGCAACTGCTCAAAATAGACTTGCTAAAAATAGTAAGTCTATCACAGAGATCCTCAAATCCCCTTGTGAGCTCACGAGGGTCGCAATGATGAACTGACTATGCCCAGCTACAAGAACCTGCTAAAATGGGGACATTACAGTTCAAGATCTATTTGCACAAAGAGATGGTTCACGTAATGATAATCAAATTGTATATGGTGACGAGAAGGTGAAATTTGAGGAGAAAGTGGACATTATTAGTGCTCAAGAGGTTGTTATCAGTTATGATAATAAGGCTGATTTTTATGATAGCAGTTATCCACTTGAGCATGAAGAAGAATTGAAAGTCATGGCAAATTCAAAAGATGTTATGGGGGTGACCTTGGGTATTACAATTCATGATCCTAGTGCCAAAAATGAAGATTGCATGAAAAAGTTAACCCATAACAGTTCTGATTTTCATGGCAGTAGTAATGATACCTTGCATAAGCATGAGACATCAGTGACTACACGTATAGAATGTTACCAGTGAGTTGGCACATGAAAGTACTCAAGAAATGGGTACTAATGATGCATTGTATGTGGAGGATTCAAGTCATGGCGAGTCTGATTTTTCAAATCAGACCATTGGAAACAAGTTAGAAAGTTCATTTTGGTGGCATTGTATCTGAGGATCGTGACTTGGATGGACATGCAGTTTACATTGGGAATAAAAGTGTGTGAAGATACTATTATAGTAGCAACTTCTACTTTGCCAATTGAGCCATCTTTTGAGGTACATAACAGTAGTACCTTAGTTGTTGATGTGTGCACTGATGACAACAAACATGATGCTGCTTATCATGAGGTGAGTGATGTAGATACAACCTTATATCACAATGTAGATTTTGGGTCAGAACAATTGCATGGGAGTCATTGGTTTTTTACGTTAACTTCCAGGTATGATCATCGTTGTTTTTTTGGTGTATATTCAATGTGTATAATGGATGCCAAGAGAGGAATATTCAATCTTCCTTTAGAACTATCAGTGATGCCCCTTAACCAAGGGTCACCACTCTTCAAAGTTGGCCCCATTAATTATATTATCGCAATAATATAATTATATTATTATATTATCGATAATTATCAATTACATTATTATTATAATATAATATAATTATTATATTATCAATATATTTATTATATTATCAATAATTATATATCACAACCTTTTATGTTATCTATGTTGGCCTGAAGGAATCCAACCATACCTACAATAACATTTACACTTCCTCTTTGCTAGGGAGGAATCCTTCTCAATATCTAAGTTATATAGTGATATCCACCATGGCTACTCCTAGAGGGTGGGTCCATCATGGTTACTCCATGAATAGAAATGCAAATGAGCACAAGTGCTCATCACGGAATCACTGAACGTGATATCATCATATCATCATGACTTTCACCATGGCTACTCCCAGAGGGTGAATAAACATAAGTGCTAAGTCATGGAGTCTCTCACATGACATCCACCATGGCTACTCCCAGAGGGTGGACCAAACACAAGTATTAAGTCATGGAGTCTCTCACATGACATCCACCATGGCTACTCCTAGAGGGTGAACCAAACACAAGTATTAAGTCATGAAGTCTCTCACATGACATCCACCATGGCTACTTGCAGAGGGTGGATCCATCATGGCTACTCCCAAAGGGTAGAACAAGGGCTTTCACCTCAAACTTCTCTCTCACAGACAAGAATGCATCAACAACGGCTTGCACCTCAAACTTCTCCCTCACAGAGAAGAATGCATTAACAAGGGCTTGCACCCCAAACTTCTCCCTCACTGATAAGAATGCATTAACAAAGGCTTGCACCTCAAACTTCTCTTTCACAGAGAAGAATGCATTATAATACATCTCTAGAAATCACTGATGTTGAGACCCCCTCTTAGCAAGGGCTTTATTCTCCAGAATTCCAAGCTTGTCTTGGAAATGCACAAACTTCACTCTGGCAAGGGGCTTGGTGAGAATATCGGTCGTTTGATGATCAATGGTAATGTACCTCAATTGAATAGCATTCCTTTGCACCATATCTCTAATATAGTTATATTTGATCTCCACATATTTACTCTTGGTGAATCCCAAGCTCACGAAGTATCCATCTATCTAGGAATATCCTGACCTAGGTGTCATCATAAAGGTCTTCTAGCCTACACAAATGGAACTCCATCCCATGAATCATAGTCCTCTGACAGCTATAGTTTCCTGATCACTAGAGAAACCATCATGACCTGGTCTACTCCCTCTAAACCAATATGACCAAGATTCTTGGATGTCAACTGAAGCAAATCTACTAGCTGCTCCTTTTGTCATGGAAGCATACCCTGCTCACATGGTCCTAATCATGGAAGATATCTTGCTCCAAGAGACTCTCATCATCTGGCATGATCCACATACGGTTGAAAGTGCTAGATCCAAGACCACCTTGGACCTACTGTCATAAGATCGAGCCCTAGATCAAACAAGAATATGACCATCTTGAGATTAGAACAAAATCCCCTCGCAGTCCGCTCCCTCTCACTGAGAGATCCCTCTTGTCTTGACTTTGCTTTGTAATCCATGATGTTGCCATCACCTGCACAAATGATTCAGCAACATTCCTAATGCATTGTGCCTTTTACAAGTAAACCAACCCAAATGCTGATCATAGATCAGGAAATAAAGAATGCTTCCCTCTTATACCCAATGGTCACTTGCATAACAATAGGATCGATATCTATCATGCTATCTGGAGTGCTTTCCCAAACCTTTGCATTTTTGCAGCTATTTGCATCCTAGTATATATGATAGTTTCCTCAATCCTCATCTCCTCTAAAGCTTATCCCCTGTCTAGATTTGCAGAAGATTTACACTCCTTCCAATAACACAATTGGATATAGATTGATGGGATATTGCTTCCCACCCTTTTTCAATTTATATGTCCTTTAGGTAAAATGGACTCCTATCATAATAGAATATAAACCACTTGCCTCTGGTGTACGATTATAGTCAATTCTCGTTACTATTCAAAACCATGACAAAATTCTTGCCAACTGTATATTTGTAAGCTTGCAACTGTAGTATTCTTCTAATCTTATCCTTGTGCTACTAAATTGTACTCAGGCATTGATACTGGGAAAAGCCTTTGGACAAAGCTATAGTCTGTCTCCGATGTAATTTATTGATCGATTATGCATCTGTTGACGATTCTAAGATGTGGAATTAATCTTCAAATAATCAATCTTGGTAAGGCTTAGTCTTGGCTAATTTGATGTTGCCTGTCACAATCAAATATATGGTCTTCGAACGATGTAGCTCGACCAAGTCAAATGCTCTCGCACTTGATACATTGCCTTATGATCTCTAGTCAATTACAAGACGCCTCAATATCTCAAATGATGTGTGTTTCCCTTCAATATATTTGTGAAATGCTAGGTAATGAGGACATTTCATTGATTTGATTTCCTTCCTAATTCTCAATCATTGTGATGAATGTTGTAGTTATAAATAGAAGCTCCGTTATTGAAGCTACAATAATATCAATATGGAAGGCTCAACTCTTAAATATTAATTGACACACTAGTATGGTGGTCTCTAATGTTTTGCCAGACTATTTTAACCAAACTTCATAAAGAATGTTGAACGTTAAAAATATGAGAAGATCATTTGATTGTATAAGGCGGATATAAACTTTATCATTCTAATGAATAAAGACTCAGAAAACTTTAGTCTTATCGTGAAATATTATTTGGGGTAGGCCCAACCTTTCCCTATTCCAAATACCTAACAATATAGTTAGCGCCAAACCTTTGGAGGCTAAATAATAATCGATTCTGTTGTCACGCCTAATATATAATCCAACTGTTCCGTCACAAATATTAGAACCAATGAATTATATATAGTCCACAAACTATAGTTAACAGAACTCAGTGATAATAAACTGTCCAAATATTATATAATTCACCAAGGTAGAAATATTAACGACAATTTCCTTTGGCATTATTTATGATATGGAGTTGCAAAATGTAAGAGTCCAAACCGTATTACACTTGCTGCTCAATCTAAATGATACAATATTGCATACCTAGTAAAATGAATAAAAAGTGTTCTATATCCCATAAGAGGATGAACTGGAGATGTTTGTACACTATTCCCATGTCATCATAAGCGACGACTCTTATAAGTGAACCTTCACACCAATGCCTTATGTTAGACCCTTCCATGTATCCTTGGTGAGTTCTGACAAACACCACTAGCGCGTCCAGTTGCTTGGTCAATTTCTCCATTTTGTGCCTTTTTTCTATGGTGGCGATGTGGCATCATATGACCCATACAATGTGAAGACTTTGTGGCAATATCTATTGCGATAGAACTTTGTATTCTGCTATCATGTGGAGGATCCTATCACCCATATTCACCCGCTTTGACCATGCTTGGAAACGTTGAAATCCTCATGTAATACCAATTTTCGTACACTCCAGGATGAAACAGTAGATACAAGTGAAGTCAATATGATTTGCAGTTCTGCTAAATGGTGTCTTCGATTACAATTATTGGAGGTTCATTATATCTTGCAACAAAATAGGCAAGTGTTTGGAAACATCGTTATCAAATGGACCCGCCATATATGGTAACGTGCACTATTTTATTTGCTAGAACAGACGCCTAGAGGTAATAGCACCGTTGTGTATGCCCCATTTGCTCGGCTCCACTTCTTGTTGATTGTTACAAACTGCCCCAGAACATAGGAACCTATCTGCACCAGAAAGATCCCTAAGACCGAGCTGCTCTGATATCATGTTTTTTTGGTGTATATTCATTGTGTATAATGGATGTCAAGAGAGGAAGATTCAATCTTCCTTTATAACTATTAGTGGTGCCCCTTCACCAAGGGTCACCACTCTTCAAAGTTGGCCCCATTAACTATATTATCACAATAATATAATTATATTATTATATTATCCATAATTATCTATTATGTTATTATTATAATATTATATTATCAATAATTATATATCACAACCTTTATGTTATCTATGTCTGCCTAAAGGAATCCGACAATAGCTACAATAACATTAACAGTTTTTACACTTATATGTTAATGTTTTAATCATTAAATGATATTGCAGCCATTACTTTGCCAGTAGTTTAAATATTTGCAAATTCCGTTGTTAAAACTTGCCTGGCAAAAAGTGTGATGAACCCAACTGGCTCTCAACTGCAAACTGGCTTCTGCTCTAATTTATTTGAAATTTTTTTCGTATTTTTTAAACATATATGATTTTTATGAATTTTCCAACTTTAAAAATAACACCCAGAGCAAACTAATTTAATTCTAAGCTAACAAATGATCAATTCAATTCTGGCAAGAAATAATAAACATCACATTCAAAGAAGAGAGCACCTTATTATCAAGGGTTGCTATCAATTCACACAAGGCTTGACCCAAAACGTCAACCTCCAAATTAAAACACAGCAGCATGAATTATTCCCAGTCTTGACACCATGAGGCAACATTACTAATGTTGTAATGCAATCTACATAATGATTTTCGTTGTTAGCAAGGGAGTCGTTATTGGTGATGGTAATTCCCTCTTCAACCCGTGACTGAATATACTAACCGTAGTCCATTGAATTGATACGGTTCTCAGGAAATTCCATAGGGCATCCAAAGAACACAATCTGAACAATTTAGATTAACACAATTCGTTGGCAATAGATTCCAACTCAAGGTGCATCAAATTTCTTGAAGAAGACTACGTTTCCTCAAAGTTGTATCAAACTCTTATTCGTTCTCAATTTGCAATTTTCTTCACAAGTTTCTCATAACATAAATAATGACAATTGAACACTTCCCAAATCTGCAATAATTTTGAATCCAAGAGCTAGCACAATTCATTGATGATCCACAATCAATTCAAAGTGTCAAAGCCCAATGAAATCTGCAATTCTTCAAGCTGTCCAAACCCTAGAGACTTCCAAACAAATTCGAACTTCCTTCTCAATTAACACTTTTCAATTTTCATCAAAATAACAATGGGGTAGAGAAATTAGATTTCTCCCTTTGTTTTATAAAGCAAATGAGAAGTCTTCTTTAATACACTTCTCATTAATGAAGCTTCCTCCACACACCGCTAAATTATAACTCGTAAAGAACATACTTATTAAATTAAAGAAACTTAATTTAATAACCTCAATTAAAATGTGGCGTAACCGAATTTCTCTGATAACATCTGACCTCTGACAACAGCAGTTGAAGCAAACATTGCCTTGCCAGAAATAGAAACCAGACTAATTTAGACTTGCTAAAAATAGCAAATCCCTCAAACCGGAGATCCTGCATAAGCAATCCACATCAACTGAAACCATTGCACAGGTGCTTTGCTAAACGTAGATGTCGCCCAAAAATAACACCTACTATAAATAGTAAGTCCGCCAAACTGAGCCCAACGAATAGCAATCTTGGCATTTGAGATCTCCAAAGTGGAAGCCAACCACTGGCTCTGCCCTACGACCCCCTCTGACAACCTAATTAGCTTACGAGGGTCACTGAAATAAGGTAATTCCAAGAGCCTAAAATCGGGGACATTATAGTCCTCCCTTCCCAAGATTGCTTGTCCTCAAGCAATCATGAAAATAAATGCAACATACAGTCCATCCGGATCCCAAGGATGGTCATGTGTAATGTCTCTATCATCACCAAACTCCTGTAAAGACATCTCATCATCAACAGTACAAACTGCAGAGTCTGAGAAACTGAACTGAACACTTGTACCGATGATGTTGAAATAGGAACATGACACAGGAGTAACTCAACCAAGAGTAACTCACATGGGAGTAACTCAATTGACAAATTGGACTTGCTCCCAGTCTTCGTGCCAACTAAACTATCATGCCAGTCATCAAACGGATGCACTGATGAACTCTGCAACTGGTAGATATCCTGAACATGAGGATCAAATGTAAAACTGTATGCGCTCCTCATCGCATACACCTCTGTAAACTGCTCAGCAAGATCTGATTGGGATCCTGTAAAATCTGTCTAATAACCCGTTGTACTGATAGGATCCCACACATCATCATCATCGTCGCTCAACACCTACAAGGGATCATCACTGAGCTCAAACAACGGATTGTCATAAGACATAGTGACATCCATAGCAAACAAAGGATTGTTCACAAAGTGAATTGCTGCTTTGAGCTAGGTAACAGAGAGCTGTGAGAGACATGAGGTGTAACCTGCTCTATCTAAATGGAATCATGCCTCTATAAATCCTCCCTATCTACAACACAAAAGCACATAGTGCGTAGGATCCCCTCAGCGAGACCTTGTAAGATATACTCCTTGCCTTGATACTCAAATCTCATCTCCATCGAGCTTAGGCTAAGGTAGAACTCCTTAATCTCCTGTAACCACTACATCCCTAACACCACATCCATCTCTCCCAAATCAATCACATAGAAATCGGACTCTAACTCATAGTCACCAAAGAACAAAGGGAGATGATTGATGTGCCTTGTACAAGTAAGGATGTAGCCATCTGCCACCCTAACTCGAAAACCCGCAAACTCCTTTACCTGAAGACCACACTAACTAGCAACTCTCTCATGAATGAAATTGTGTGTAGCTCCAGTGTCCATCATGGCAATGCAAGGTTGTCCTTCCACTAATTCCTTCAGTCTGAAAGTAGTGGGAAGTGGTACAATAGTGGACAACACTATGGGTGATAGTTTGACATCAAGACCAAACTGTGTAGAGACCTTTTGAGCCTCGTCCAACTCAGAACCAGCTGGTTGATGTGAAGATTCAGCCTCACTCTCACTCAAGTACACCCACATAGACCGGTTTGCCCTTCCCTTAGGCCTCAGAGGGCAAGAGTGCTCTCTGCCATAAGGTTCTTTGCACCAGTAGCAAAGCTGCCTCCTCAAATCTTCTCAAGTAGCATCATCAAGCCTACCTGCTGATTTCTTTTTGTTAACAACTAGTGGGGGTACCTCTTCTGCAGGAATGATAATAGGATTTGAAGTAGACTTGCCATGTGAAACAAAAGGCTCAAGATTTCTATCTTTTTTCATAGCCTCCTGCAAAGTAGGTGGATCCAGGGATTTAACCCACCCTCTATATGACTCGGTCAAACACTCAATGAATAGCATGACTCTCCTCCTCTCAAAGATGTCGTAAACCATTACTGACAACCGCTGAAACTCATCGATAAAGGCCTCAAAGCCACCTGTTTGCCTCAACTGAGCTAACTCTCTGAAGTAAGTCTCAGGGTCCTTCCTGTCAAACCGTTCTATCAACCTATCAACGAACTCCTGGTAATAGACAATTTGATCATGTCGCAGAGACACTAGGCCATATGAGCTACTCCGTCTAAGTGTAGCATGACAAAGCGTTTGGCGTCCTCCTCAGACATTGGAAGAAGTGATGAATATGTATCTAGCTTGTGAACCTAAGCTCTAGCTATTGTCTTCCCACTTCCATCAAAGTGAGCTAGAGTCAACTTGTTGGTTGCCTTCTTAAGGTCATGTCTAGACCTCTGTCTCATGTCAGGAGCCAATCTGCCTCTGGAATGCTCTATTTTTTGAGTCAAGTACCTGTCAAAATTCAAATTTCTCTTGAGTGCTTCTGGAAGAGCATCCCACTCTACAAAGTGAGCCACCATGTCATCAACAAAAGATGGTTGCTTTGTCTCCACACTAACTGCATCTATCTCAGGCCTCAAGAAAGTGGGCCGTAGAGGCCTATCATATGTGCCTGTATGGTCAGCTCTATAATCCTGCCTGACATCTGCTCTAGACCTGTGCGAGTTGAATGAAGCACTCCTACCTTTGTCTCTGGTACGATCACCCGGTAAAGAAATACGTTGTAGAGTATCTGATAACTGTTGCAAAACATTTGCAACATGATTCTGACCCTCAGCTAAATTTCTAAAGGCGTCTTTGGCTTCCCTATCAACATCATTGCCAATATTATTTATGTTCTTGTTGCCTGCATGATTTACCTGTGGACCCTATTCACTACCCTCTGGTGGGGGTAAAGCTCTACCCCTATGGGTGTAATGGATTCCAAGCACAAACTTGTCTGCCATAGCTAAGCCCTTATTACCTCCAGGCTAGCAAGATCAAAGCTCTGATACCACTGTGATGAATCCAACTAGCTCTCAACTGCAAATTGGCTTCTACTTTAATTTATTTGAAATGTTTTTGTATTTTTTAAACATATATGATTTTTTATGAATTTTCCAAACTTTAAAAATAACATCAATAGAAAACTAAATTAATTCTCAGCTCACAAATGATAAATTCAATTCTGGCAAGAAATAATAAACATCACATTCAAAGAAGAGGGCACTTTATTATCAACGGTTGCTATCAATTCACACAAGGCTTGACTCAAAACGTCATGTAATGTCCCCTCTCCCAGAGAGAATTTAATAAATAAATCATAATATTAAGCTATGATGAAATTTAAATACCCAGTAATAATAATTATATAAGTGATTAATAATAAATAATAATTAAATATAATGTGATTAATATCTACAATTAGATAAGTTTAAATTAATTAGTAAGATGAAGATATTAAATAAAGAAATAGATAGTGAACAAATAACTGAATAATAAGTTAATAGACAAATAAATGATAATAAATATAATTTATTATTAAATTCATTTTATAATGAAACCTAGACTATTATAATAATAATTGAATCAATAGAATTAATATAAATATATTTAGTCTAATAAATAATAATAAAATATGATTATAATATAAACAATGATATTAATAATCATTGTAAATGGTAATTAAAATAAATTATAAATAAATAATAATTAATAATTATAGAGGCATATCTCTAACATTTAAAGGTGGCAACCCTTCAACATGCCAATGTATATAATGGATATCAAATCCATTCCTTCTGGAGATATATGGAGGAAACAAATAAAAAGGAGAGGAATAATAATAAGAGAGGATTATTCAAATTTCAACGGAAAACAAGAAAAGAAATGTAGGAGAAAATCAAGGAGGAAATATAGGAGAAGATCAAGGGGGAAATGGAGGGTAATATTAAAAGGAAAGAAATATTGAATAAGCTAAAAGAAAAGGCATAAAGAAGGTAAGTATATCTTTGTTTGAGTTAATTTATTTATAAGAATTGTATGAATTAGATATTAACAATAATATGAAATAAACTTTAGAATAATAAGTTATGAAACAAACAATGAAATAATGAATTATGAAATATAGTAATATTGTTATGAAGTAAACTTACATTTGAAATAACTTAACTCAAATATATTGATAAATAAGTAACTAATATATATAATATGAAATAAATACATTATATAGAGAATTATGAATTCTTTTGATTATAAGTATAAAATTATTTAATAATGAATTTTTATGATGATAGATTATTGAATATAAACTATATGTTATTCATAATAAGATTTGAATTAAATATCAAATATGATATATAAGCTATCCATATATTTACTAGTTATATATTTAAGTGGAATTGGAACTATGCATCATGGCATGTATGTTTACTAATATTTTTATTATACAGAAGATAATAATATATATTCAGCCAAGTCTTTAATAACTCACTAATCACTATTAAGGGGATAGGGAGTATGTGTAGGAAGAAGCGGGTAAATTGGTCACATGATAGAAAGATCCTGAGATAGGTAGAATCTTGAGGGAATCCACTTGTAGACTGTACAAGCATCCTAACATAGTAAATCCACCATCTTTCTTAAGGTCTATGATTAGGAGTGAAGTAAGGAATTAGAGCTTAAATATATATTGTGAATTAGAGATTATTCTAAATATGATTTAAATGCATAATGATGTATGATAATTATTGGGTATTGGCATCCTCCTAGTATAAAACATTACAAATTACCATTCCCAAGGGAAATCCAAATACTAATTATGAATTTTAAGACAAATCAAGCAAGGTCCGAAATGGGAACATTACACGTCAACCTCCAAATTAAAACGCAGCAGCATGAATTATTCCCAGCCTTCACACCATGACGCAACATTACTAATATTGTAATGCAATGTACATAATCATTTCCGCTGCTAGCAAGGGAGCTGTTATTGGTTTAATTCCCTCTTCAACCCATGCCTGAATATACTAACCGTGGTCCACTAAATTGATACGGTTCTTAGGAAATTCCGTACGGCATCCAAAGAACACAATCTGAACAATTTAGACTAACACTGTTCGTTGGCAATAGATTCCAATTCAAGGTGCAACAGATTTCTTGAAGAAGACTACGTTTCCTCAAAGTTGTATCAAACCCTCATTTGTTCTCCATTTGCAATTTTCTTCACAAGTTTCTCATAACATAAATAATGACAATTGAACACTTCCCAAATCTGCAATAATTTTGAATCCAAGAGCTAGCACAATTCATTGATGATCCACAATCAACTCAAAGTGTCAAAGCCCAATGAAATCTGCAATTCTTCAAGCTGTCCAAACCCTAGAGACTTCCAAACAAATTCGAACTTCCTTCTCAATTAACACTTATCAATTTTCATCAGAATAACAATGGGGTAGAAAAATTTGATATCTCCCTTTGTTTTATAAAGCAAATGAAAAGTCTTCTTTAATATACTTCTCATTAAAGAAGCTTCCTCCACACACCACTAAATTATAACAAGTAAAGAACACAGTTCTTAAATTAAAGCAACTTTATTTAATAACCTCATTTAAAATGTGGTGTAACTGAATTTCTCTGACAACAACGTCTGACCTATGACAAGAACATCCGAAGCAAACACTGCCCTGCCAGAAATAGAAACCAGACTAATTTAGACTTGCTAAAAATAGCAAATCCCTCAAACCGGAGATCCTGCATAAACAATCCACATCAACTAAAACCACTGCACAGGCGCTCTGCTAAACATAGTTGTCACCCAAAAATAACACTTACTATAAATAGTAAGTCTGCCAAACTGACCCCAACGAAGAGCAATCCTGGCATCTGAGATCTCCAGAGTGCAAACCAACGACTGGCTTTGCCCAATGACCCCGTATGACAACCTTGTTAGCTTACGAGGGTCACTGAAATAAGCTAATCCCAAGGGCCTAAAATCGGGGACATTACAAAAAGTTTACTTTTCTATATTAAAATTGCAAATCAAAACCAAATCATTCAAAAACACAAACATTTGCAAGTTGGAGGTTGGATAACCCGTTGGGGTTATTTGGGTAATGTAAGTGCTTGTGGAGCTCATTGCTAGGATGATGAATTAAAATAAAGAATTCGACAAATGTGTTTCTCTGAACAATTTGTGTATATACCTATTTGACAACCTTCTCTTATTAGCCTAACCTTGGATGCCCTAGTGGATAGTCAACATGTCATCATCATTTGATAAATAATCCTTAGTTTGAGGTGCATCTTGCATTGAAAGAAGCATATCTGTTGCTTATATTCATTGCACGAGAAGGTTTCTGAATACTGGAGTGAGTGACTGTATTTTAGAAAGATATTTTCATGTTGTATTATTTTCATAAATGTTTGATATCCTTAATGAAAGTTGCCTCATAACATAAGGGAATAATGTAAACACAAGTCGACTGTTCGGAAAGTAAATGAAATGGTACAACTAAAAAGATTGAGTAAACCAGAATCCTCACAGCTATTATCACAGTAAAATTTTGTTTTTAGTGAAAAAGAAACTCATGGAGACAAATATAAGTGTCGTGTTGCATGATCTGCTGCTGAATCTTGATAGGTAGAAAAAAGACATTTCTATGGCACAAAAATGTTAATATTTTCAGACTTAGAAAGGAAAAATTCAAACTATAGATGATCTTTCAAAACTAAGAATTAGGCCCTAACAAAATATTGACAAATAAAGGATGGATAATACCCGGTTATATTGTGGAATCTCCTTGATGATGCCTTCAAGTTGGTGTAACTCAACCTTTTGAGTTTGCTTCAGATTTGTCCTCCAAATCTTCTAAGGTTTGTGCCTTTATGTCTTCTATACTTTACTTCTCGAGTCTGCCCCAAATTGCTCATTAGGTCTTCAATAAAGTGTTCCTCAAGTCTGCCCTAGGTCTGCAATAATTCGCTCCAAGTCTGCTGCTATAAGTCTGCTCTAAATTGCTTCTCAAGTATGCTCTAGAATGCTCCTCAAGACTGCTCCAGTTCGCTCCTCAAGACTGCTCTAAAGAGGTCTGCTATCCAGTTCAGGTCTTCTGGCTTAGATTTCCAAGATGATGCTGCTATATAACTATTATTGTCGGTCTGATATATTAATCTGATATCTCTGCCGAAGGGTGCGAATTAGCAATCATGTTATGTTTTCTATGGTGCTTGTATTCGCACACTTCACCCCATATAAATGTGTCCAAGAGGTGGTGTTTTCCCGTCAGGGTAAACTTAATATTGCATAGACATAGTACAAGAAATGTAATAAACATAAACATATATCAGAGAACACTAGATGCTTTTATTAATCATTCCAATGTATGAGTACATTCACATCATAATAATCATAACAATTCCTTCACCCCTAGGCGGTACATATTTATCTTCCCAAAGGGGTGTGACCAAACGTCACCACCCAACCCAGCTTGTTATTCCTAACCGGTTATTGAGAGGAGGGGGGGGGGGGGGGATGAATCAGTAAATACTATTTCTATTACAATTCAACACTTGTTTAATTATTCTTCCAAGATAAGAAAAATGTAAACAATCATCCGCAAGCATAAATAGAAATACACAAATCAACACAAGATGTATACGTGGAAACCCTCGGTTAGAAGGAAAAAACAACGATGAGACAGAGCTCACAACTTCACTTCTGCAGAAACAAAGATGCCCTGTTACGAGCTTACAAAGCACTTGTGAAGGTGCTAGCCGATTAAGGGATTTGATAGAAGATCGGCTAAGATGTTAACTCTGTTAGGAGTTGCCTAGTTAGAGGACTTTTAACATCAACAAAGATGTTACCTGGTTAAAGGATTTTTACAAAGAACTGATTAGGGTTCACCCTGATTGATGGATATCAATATGCTTTCACACTTTATAAAAGCAATGATCTTAATTGACATTGATTCTCTAATTAGATCATACCTATTGATCTCTTTCCCGGTTTGCCTGACTGTTGAATCTTTTCTGCCTTTTTGCCTTTCACCTCTGGTGATTGTAATCTTTCTTCAAATATCTCTTATCTGCTCTCTCTATTCAACAACTATCAACAACACCTTTTCTTGCATCCTATGACCTATATTTATACAAGAGTTCATCTTAATGAAACTTTTAACTCGTAGAACCACTCGGCTGTAAACTCAACATTAAATCATGCAACTAGCAAAAAGTTTTGCGTTTTGATTTGGAGTTTACCTTAAAACATCCGTAGAAATAAAGCTAACTCCAATAAAAAAGCTAACTCTACTTCTGAGTGGTGGATGCTCCGCATATTCCGGTTTTATGTAATGACCCTTACTATAAAGGCCATTAAAAACCACTAATACTGAACTGAGAAAATTCGTCAAACAGTTGGCATGTACTGAATACACTGCTGAAAGAAAAATACTGAATATAGGAAATTATTTTGCGATATATGAGTTCGCTGTCCCAAAATTTCAGAATAATAGATAGCAACCAAATACCATCTAAAACACTATCAATGATGTAGGAAATTGCTCAAAACCATATGCCATTCATATATCAACAATTTGCAACAATGCCATACATTTTTCAGGCAATAATATGATCATCAAACCTTAGGTTTGCAATATAGATAGACTAAAAATTACAATGCCCTTTCACTTGCAAAATCCTAGCCTTCCTTTAATGCCAAATGGCAAACAAAGACAAGTACAATGTAAAATAGTAAAGTGCTGAAGCTATATTTTGTACTCAGCTGAAAACATACATTTCTCAGAAAATATGCCAAATGCCAAATGAGAAATGAGGAACCTGATTGTAGATAGCTGCAATAATTTTTCTGACTGCTTTTTCACACTGCTTTTTTAGATCTGCTTTTTCAGACTGCTTTTTCGGATTGCTTTTTCGGATTTGCTTTTCCAGATCTGCTTTTTCAGACTGCTTTTTCGAATCTGCTTTTTCGGATTGTTTTTTCGAATCTGCTTTTTCGGATTGCTTTTTTTCTCTTGCAATCAAAACTCAAACCCTCAGGTAAATCTGAGGATTCCAAATAAGCTCAACTTGAAATGACTGAATACCACTTCCAAACTTGCAACCCTTCAGTAGATATTTCACTACCTCAGTTATGCCAATCTAGGTGAGTGATTCGTTCCCAAAGATCGAATAGTATTTGCAGACCACAAGGCTACAAATTGCTTCACAATGAAGAAGTAGAAGAAATCCCAAATCCAAGCATGTCCAAATGAAAGCCCAAGCCCTCTATTTATTCTTTTCCTTGAGAAGTTGCTAGAACTTCTAGAAACATCCAATTATAATGTACTTTATAATAAAATAACATTATAATAATAAAGTACATTTCTCAACTCAAAATTATAACAATGTAGGCCCAAATGTCTCATAACTGAATGTAGGCCCAACTACGACTGAACGTAGGCTCTACTACAACTGGATGTAGGCTCAAACTGGATGTAGGCTCACTCTGGATGTAGGTTCCACTACAACTGCTTGTAGGCCCAAACTGGATGTAGGCTTTGTCAGCAATATGCAATCAATTGATCAACATAATGACCCTCTCTCCAAACCATTTGCCTACGAGAGTCGATGATAGGCAAATCCGTCATGCCAAACGATGTCAGCCAAAATGGGGACATGACATTTTAACTCAAAACTACTCCGCATAATCCGGTGGGGATCTTTATGCAGTTCTATCGGTATAACTCTCATACCCGATTTATCCTTGTTTGTAATAATAGAATGGTACTATGATCAGATCCTCAGCCGATGATGCAGTTTGTTGCATTGCATCTAATGTGGGGGCCAGAAACAATTGAAATCCAATCATGTCTTGGATTCTCTTAGTCTTCTCTTCAGAAGTCTTTCTCAGAATGAGAGCAAGACTTGTCATTTCTCTGTTGAAGTTTGTTGCTGACTTATTCTTGTTGTCAAAATGAGAAGACAAGATTCTTATGTCTTCTGAAGTCTTTGCTGACTTCTCTGTCAGATCTTGCAAGAATGTATCAAAATTGGATGTTCTTGCACTCATACCTCTTGACCATTGAATTCACAAGAACCGGGGACAACGACAATATCTATCTCAAAACCGGAAAAGATGGTAATTTGATTGCAAAAATCTTTGTGGATGACATCATCTTTGGAGGAGATGACAGGATGAGCAAAGACTTTGTTGCAGAAATGAAGCGAGAATTTGAGATGTCTATGATAGGACCCATAAAATTCTTCATTGGACTATAGGTACATCAACTAAAAGAGGGTATTTTCATCTCTCAGTCCAAATATGTAAAAGAAATTCTTAAGACTTTTGGACTTGAAGAATCTAAACCGGTCGGTACATCGATGATAACTAACCTCAAGTTATCAAAGGAAGATGATGCAAAAAAAGTAAATGAAACATTGTATCGGTCCATGATAGGGAAATTACAGTATGCAGTACACAGCTGACCGAGCATTGCACATGCGGTTGGCATAGTTGCGAGATTCTTTGCAAACCCCAAAGAGACACATCTGATAGCAATAAAGAGAATTTTCAGATATGTGAAGGGTGCCGAGGAGTTCGGCCTGTGGTTTTCTGATAAGGGAGGCTTCCAAGTAAAGGTTTATACCGATGCAGATTAGGCTGGAAATATTGATGACAGAAAGAGCACAAGTGGTGGTGCATTCTTTCTTGGTGGGAGGATTGTGTCTTGGACAAGTAAGAAACAAAATTGCATCTCACAATCAACAAAAGAAGCTGAGTATGTTGCTGCTGCGATCAATTGCACACAGGTGATCTGGATCAAACAATTACTGGAAGGAATCCAGGAATAGATACTTGAACCAATTGCAATCTACTGTGATAGCACCAGTGCAATTAACATATCCAAAAACCCTGTCATGTACTCCAAAACAAAGCACATTGCCATCAAGTATCATTACTTGAGAGAGCTGGTACAAGACAAAGAGGTAAGGTTGGAATATGTTCCAACAAAAGAACAGATTGCAGATATCTTCACAAAGCCACTACCAAAGAGTACTTTTGAGTATCTTAGAGGTAAACTAGGGGTGATACCCCTTCTTGATCATCACTAAAGCAAATGTGATCATCAGTTCATTATGCTTCAATAGAGGGTTTCACCTCATCTTTCATGGACTCGTGAAAAGGAATGCTGCTCAAAGGCGGAGCAGATTACATTAAGGTAGTCAATCTGACCAAGCCTCTGGCATTATTGTCAAAAGGGGGAGAGTTTGGCAATAACAAAGAATCGCTAGATGACCCGCACAAGCAAATTGGACAGATGACATGATTGCCCATTTTTGCCATCAATGCCAAAGGGGGAGATTGTTGGCATCAAGAGATGGTAACCGGTAAGCTTGCTACCGATACATAGCAATTATGTATTGTCATTGATTGGCAAAAGAGAAAAGAAAAAGGAGATGTTTTGTTATCTCAATCTAAGGTCCAAAGATCTAAGGAGATTTGTATGCAAAGAGGCTGGTTTGGCAACCGGTGACACTATGCAAGGAAGAAAAGACTTCACCACTTGGTACTTTGGCAAAAGAGAAAAGACTATATCTGCTCATCAAGAGCAACCGGTCACTAAGGAAATTGTTTCAGCAACCAAGTAAAAGATACAACCAAGGGAAGAATTCAACCGAGGACCAGGATATAGCCGGTATCAACAATGCAACCGGTAAGTAAAGGAAGGAAAAGTGACAGGTCAAGGTTCTTACCTGTTCACTACATAAGGATCTCAACCGATCAAGTGAAGACTTCGGTATGATTTGACAAATTGGGGACGTCGAAGTCAACTATCTGTTTGAATCAACTCTTTGACCGGGATTTATTGCACTAAATCCGGAAATCCTCAAGTTAACTTGATCATCGGTTAGAGGCGCAGTTTAAGGTTTTAAAGCCGAAGTCTGTGGCTTTAAAACAAGGAGTTATCTCATGCGAAGGAAAGATGCTTGGCACGCATCTATTGCTTTCCTCTTAAAGCAGATAAAGCAAGTGCATGCATTGGATGTTTCCTCAATGAACTGATACTCCACTGAGCGATGAATCCAAGGGAGATTTGCAGTTAGGTCATGCATGAGAGGCACAATTAGGGCAAGGACTCTATATATTGTTCTGCCTGTTGAAGATACAGGTTGCCTTCATTCTGCCGAAGAAAAGAGTGAATCTGTAAGCTGAAGAAGCTAAGGTATTCAGAAAAGAGAAGAAGAGAGAGAAGATTGTGCAAGGAAGCACAACAGCAAAGGAGAACACACCTGCGGCGACCGGTGATACTTCTCTGTTGAGTATAACAGAGATCTTATCAGGCTATGTAAACCCGTTTGTAAAAGATCAATCCCTTGATTGTTTTCTAGCAATTACAATAGTTTAAATCCCAGTATTTGGGTGGACTCTAATAGGTCCCTTGTATCAAATCCCTTAACTGGGTGACATCTTGAAAGGTGTTCTAAGTCCTCTAACCAGGCAGGCACTAACCGGCCTTATTGTAACAAATCCCTTAACCGAGTTGCATCTAATAGTGTGTTGTACTCCTCTAACAGGGAAGGCTCCTAATAGGGCGCACTTCAGAAGGGTGCAAAATTTGTGAGATCTCCTCATAGCGTGGTTTTCACCCAGATTGGGTTTCCACGTTATAAATTTGGTGTCACTGTGTGATTGATTTCTTGATGTTATTTATGCTTAGATCTCTGTAGCTTGCAGTTATAAGTGTACCTCATTAGATTTATTAGAGAAGTTTTAAAGGTGTTGATTCACCCCTCCCCTCTCAGCACCGGTTGGGATTGTCACAACTACCCTTCGATAATAACTAATTCCTATCGGGACCATATAACTAATACATGACATAACATAAGGTAGTCTTTCCGGCTAACATCATCACCCGTATAAAAGAAAGTTGTCTCCGGTGACTCACAACAAAAGGGAGATGAAATCCACTACATAGAATAAGAAAATAACAGAGAAGGGGCGAAAGGGCGTCCCTGAAGAAGCTGAAGTGCTGCGTTCACAATCAATGCTGTTTCGAGTAGTTCTTTTTCCATCACATCACATTCTTCCCATACTTGTACCAAACTTTTCTCCATACCACACTTTTCAGCTGTAGCCTCCACTAACTCTTGTTCAAACGATACTGTCTCCCTAGCCTTCTCTGCTTCCAACTCCTGGGTAGGTTGAGCCAAGTGTTGCTCTACTGCCTCCAATCGGGTGGTCAGCTCCTCCCGAGCTCTCTGTGCATCCACCAAGACAGCCTCCCGTCCATCCAAAACCTACTTTGAGCGCCTCAAAGCATAGTACCCCTCTCAAAAGGCTTGCTCTAGTGCTCTCTCCACCTTTGGCGTGTAGACACTCCATGCCTACAGTTGCTCTGGGTCTCATCAATGGGTCACATTCCCTAAAGGCTGATAACTGAATTGAATAATTTCCTCGTGCCGTTCCATTGCCCCAACTCACAATTGTAGCGTACCTCAAAAATAAAATGGGGGTCGAGGGGCAGCACCCCCGCGGGGTCTTAGGGCACACCAGTTTTGTGATTTTTTTCCGATGCCATACTCTTTCTACCAACCAGTTTCAGTGCTTGTGCAAATGGCCAATAACTATGTTTTCTTCACTACCTGGATATGTCGTTCCCTTCGGTGTCATTCTTTATTTGTCGTCGTTTTTTTTTTAGAATTGCCCTTGTTGCTGCCACTCCTTGCTCTTCACCCTGCGTTTTATTCCTCCTTTTACCCGCGTATGGCACCATCTAGTTGCCTCAGTTCTTTGCATATCGTACAGCCTCTTGCATTTACATATTGTACGGTCTTTAACCACGTGCAGGCCTTCCTCATAACAGTGAGTTGTCACCGGTGACAGCCACCATTAGGTGACTTCCGACTTTTTTTTTTCTCCTATCGTACGGTCGTTCCTCCATTAGCTGTACAGTGTGGTTTTTTTTTTTTTGTTACTAATTACCTTCTGGATGCTTCTTCGGTCGCCCTTCTGGACGGCTCTCGGGTCGCCTTCCTCACCTCTCGAGTCCCTTTCCATCTTCTCAGGTGCTCTATCCCTCCCCTTGGGTCCATTCTCTCTAGGTAAGGTCTCAATTTGGACCCGTTGATGGCCTCATGTATCTCCAGTCCGTCAAGAGTCCACAACTTGATAGCCCAGTTGTAGCCGACTTTCCAAAAATTTCCTAGCTTAATCTCATTCTTTCCATTGAACTTCAGCATCAGCTGGCCAGGGGAGGAATGCATCTTTTGTAGGTGCTTATCGTGCCAATATTTTCTCTACTTTTGTGTGACCTTCGTTGCCCATTGTGCTATCATTCTTCTTTCATCTAATTTATTGAGAGTGTGCAGTCGCTCCCTCAAGCTTTCCTTGTCGCCGAGTCTATTTTCATTGGCCAACCAAAGGCTTGGAACCATAAATTCTAGAGGGACCACAGTCTCTTGCCCGTACATAAGAAGGAGAATGAAGATTTTGAAGCTGCAGTCTTCCACCTAGGATTCCAATTGTTGCCGACACGAATGATCTTAGGTTCCTCTTCCTTGCCCAGATTCATTGGTTTGACAAGCAGCTCCTTATACTTCATGGGGTTTTGCTCATCAAATTTATGTGTCAAGACTTCGCTCACTTTCGCATCCCCTTGTATTCACCGTACTCCGAGGGAAATGTTTTCGGCTCTTCCTCAATACTTAGTATATTGCATGTTGGTCTGAAGAGTTCGTAATCCTCTATTTGCCAGTGGAAGAGATTGTTCAGTGAATCTGCATCATCCTCTGAGTATTCTCCCAATCTTAGCACACCTTCACTATTCGGTTCCATTTCGTCCCTTCCTTCATCCCTTCGATCATTTTCTTCTTCGGAGTTAGATTAAGAGGAGGAAGCTATCTCCTCACTCACCAATTGGGTACGGAGATCAATTGTGAACTTTTTTCCTCCGCTCTCTATTGAAAGGGTATTCCTTTTCCAATTATGGTTCGCTTTGGCTGTTACTAACCACCCTCTACCCAATATGGCGTCATAGCCTTTCTGCTTTAGTGGGATGACGACAAAGTCCAGTACAAACGATTGTGTACCGACAATGACCGGTTGTGCCATCAGCGTCCCGAGTGGTTTGATACCCTGCTGATTTGCACCCAGTAAGTTGAATGTTGGTAGCCACAAGGTGGGCTTTCCCAGTTTTTTCCACGTTGCCTCTGGAAGGACGTTCACTCTTGACCCTCCGTCTACTATAGTGTCTGTTAGGATGGTGCCAAGGATGCCCATCTCGACGACTGTTGGGTACCTGCCACTATTTACAGCAAGTATCATCGGGTCAGTTGCAGAGCCTTCAAGGATGTTCGTGCGTATAGTATTTGGCTGCGTGGCCAATTTCCCCAAGAGTTTTGTTCCCAAGTGAGGCATGGTGTGAAGGAAGTCCTGGAGTTTCACTGGTACCTCTAAATGTAACATTTGTCTTAGAATGTTTTGTTCTGCATTCCTCCGGCCCAAGGTGGTGGCCATCTCCCATGTTTCCTTTTGTGCTTTCAATGCCTTCTCTATTTCTTCCTTATCCTTCCATGCTCCTTGTTTTTCTGTTCGAGGGTTTGGATATGTGGCTTGTTTTGCTTGTGATCGTGTGATGGCTAGTACCCCCTCGTCACTTCTCGTTCCCTCGATGTTGAGCAAGGTGACCCCGGATTTTGGGTAGTTGGCATCCTCGTGGTTGCCAGGACCACACCAGCGGCATAGCTTTTGCGGGGTGTCGCCCTTGTTGCAGTCCCTTGCAAAGTGGCCCCATTGATTCCAAGCTCGGCACTAGATCATCGGCCGACCCTTGGAGTCATATTGTATTTGAATCCTTGTGTTGTTGTTATTTCCCCTTTCGCCACTGCGTCGGTTGCCTCCGTACCTGCCCGAAGATGCGTTATTGTTAATCTATGCCCCCGATGTAGATGGTTGCTCTTGGGTAAATAGCACTTGTTGGTTCCGTACCTTTAGGTTATCTGGGCATTCCTTGGTGGAATGACCCATAATCTGGCAGATGTCACAGAATGCCTTTTTGGGACAGGCACCCTTCGTGTGGCCCTTTTCTTTACATTTGGTACACAACAACTCCTCTTTCGTTTTTCTCGTACTTCCTTTCATCGTCTTGAATTCTTTTAGCATCCTCTCCATGTCCTTTTGTAGTGTCGTGACTTTTTTCTTTGATTCACTGTCACTGTTGCTATCGTCCTCCGAAGTGTCATCTTCTGAGGAAGAGGACTTTCTTTTCTTTTTCTTGGAAGTCTTTTGTTCGCTTTCCAGGTCCATCGTCTAGTTATATGCATCTACGTACGATGTGGGAGGGACTATCTTCATTTTCCTCCGCAAGTTAGATAGTACACCTTCCACAAACCATCTTTTCTTGAGCCCATCCGTTGGCTGGCTATCCATTTTTCTGACTAACTCCTTCAATCAGTGATTGTAAGCCCGCACAGTCTCCTTGCCTTTTTTGGTACCTTATATCTTAGAAACAATTTGATTGTCATCCCTCAGGAGTCGAAACTTCGTCTAGAATTCTGTCTTGAGATTGGCCCAAGTGGTCACCTTTGTTTTGTCCACATCGGAGTACCAGTCGATGGCTACCCCTCTGAGTGTGGTGGGAAACTGGTTCACCCATTCTACGTGGTCGGCGACTCCATTCCCCGACCAGATTGTCTCGCACGTACGACAATGCCTTACTGGATCTTCTTTCCCATCTCCATGGAATTTTGGCAGCTTCTTTTTGTTAGTCGCCATGTTTACTTTTCAAGGTGCCGACTGTGTTTGTAGCACCAGTTGTGTTACAGGTTTGGATGGTACTGTCGGCGTTGGTGACAATCCCAACTGGTGTTGAGAGGGGAGGGGTGAATCAGCACTTGTAAAAACTTTTTCTATCTAAATCTAGTGAAGTAAACATACAGCACAAAAGGCAAACAGATTTAAGCAAATAATAACAGTAAGAAAACAATCACAAAGTGACACTAGATTTATCACATGGAAACCCGGTTAGGGTAAAAACCACGGTGTGAGGAGACCTCACAAATTTTGTACTCTCCTGGAGTATGCCCTATTAAGAGCTTTCGTGGTTAAAGAATAAAAGCGCACTTGCTAGATGCGACCCAGTCAAGGGATTTGTTACAATAAGGTCTTGCTAGGACCTGCCTGGTTAAAGGACTTTTAAACACCTTGAAAGATGTCACCTAGTTAAGGGATTTCGATACAAGGGACCTGTTAGAGTCCACCCAAATACTGGGATTTGTCTATTGTAGTTTGCTAGAAAACAATAGAAGTGTGATCTTTTCTGATGGCTTTGCTTAGCCTGATAAGATCTCTATTTACGCTGAACTGAGAATCAACACCGGTCGCCGTAGGTGTATTCTCATCTACTGTTGTGCCGTTTTGCACAATTTGTTATCTCTCTTTCTCTACTTTCTTTTACCCCTGCTTTTGTAGCATATAGGTTCACTCTTTTTCTTGGCAGAATGAAGACAATTTTTTTTTACAACATGCATAAGAATATATACAGATCTGTTGCCCTAACTGCGCCTCAAATGTATGACCTAATCTTGAGATCTTACGATTACATCCTTTAGTGAGTAATGGTTTACTGAGCAAACATTCGATGCATGCTCTAGCTTTATCCGCTTTATGAAGAAAACAGCAGTTGCGTGTCAAACAACCTTCCTTCACAGGAGATAACACCTTGATTTAAAGCCACTGAATCCGGGTTTCAATCCTTGAGTCGCGCCACAAGTTCCTTTACCTGCACCGCAAACAGATCACCAAGACAACTCAAGATCAGTCGGATGTATGCAATAAATCCCGGTAGACTGAGTTGGTTGAAATAGATAGTTTGACAGTTGACTATGACTTCCTCGGTTCATACCAGAGTCTTATAATATATTCGTCCTTTGATCTGTTGCAGTTTCTTTTTTGTCTTACTGGTTGCATTGTCCTCGGTGTGCTTTCTCTCACGTGGATTACCGGTTTCATTGTCCCGGTTGTGTTATAGACACTAGTTGTATATTGCTTTTAGCTACTCTTGTCTATACTGGTTTTAGCTCGGTTCTTGGGTGAAACTGGAATACTCTCTTCCCTAGTTGAGTGACTTGCCCGGTTACTGATGCTTAGTGTAGCGACCAGTTATAATGAATTACAAACCAGCCTCTCTTGATGTAGATTTTCTTAGAGCGTCGACCTGTATAGAGATGACAAGTCTCTATCCTCTTTTGCCAATCAATGACAATATTTGGACTGGTAGAGAGCTTTACCGGTTACCATCATGTGATGCTAACAATTGGTACCCGGAAATGTTTGGTACCGTACCACTTGATGTCCCCGAACTACTAGAACTGTTCAAGCCTGGTGGGCTACTGTGATCCCCGTGCCCCTCTGTCACTTCGATACTCTCGGTGGCAGCAGTATCGTGAGCCTCCCTTTGTGCGACTTCCTCTTCTTCCTTCCTTCGGGCTTCTCTTGCTTCCGTCTATGGGGTTAAGGTTAAGGACCCAAACAAGCTCCTTGTTTCCTCTAGGCGGTCCTCATCACTTCTTCCGGCCTCCCAGTCAGATTCCTCCAGACCCTCGCCTTCAATTACTCCCTTCGGTAGTCCTTCGACGCGTCTTCTGAATCTCTCCCTTCGCTCGGCTTGCTGCTGTGGGAGTATGGTTTTTCTAGCGGCTTGTTGCTCCTTGAGCTCCTTCTTTAAATTTCTATTTTTATTCAATTGATTGGGCATAAATTCTTTGCTCACTTCTCAATAGGGCAATAATCAACACATCAATTTATTTTATTTTATATAAAAAAAACAACACTTTTATTCATTCATGTCGTTTTATTACAACACTTTTCAATTTAGTGATTTCCTCATTGTAGTGTCTTCTCCTTCGTAGAGCTCTGTACGTGCATCGTCAGCCTCTAGGTTAATCTCACCAACTGGTAGGCCCATAGTGCTTGTACGCCATCCAGTCCTTCCCTTCCCGAGTATGTCTAGGCAACAGTGCCAGATGTTTGCCCGCTGTGGTAAACTTAATATTGGATAGACATAGTACAGGAAATGTAATAAACACAAAAATATATCAGAGAACACTAAATACTTTTATTAATCATTCCAACATATGAGTACATTCACATCATACTAATCATAATAATTACCTCACCCGTGGGTGGTACATATTTATCTACCCGAAGGGGTGTGACCAAACGTCACCACCCAACCCAACTGCCCTTCGGTAATAACTGATTCCCGTCGGGACCACATAACTAATACATGACATAACATAAAGTAGTCTTTCTGGCTAACAGGTTGCACCCAAACAAGGCAGGGGGCCGACTTGCATAAACAAGTCGTCCCTCTTTCCTTACTGAATATTTCTTATGCAAGTCGTCCCTTTCTTGCCACATAAACATTATTTAAGTAAGTCGTCACTTCTAGGACAAGTTAATAATGTTTCTTAGAGTTTAATGCAAGGATTTACAAGATGTATAATATTATTATTTCCAGCATTTTGATCTTACCGAAAAAGCGACAACTACTAACACTCCCTCTTGGTCTCGAGAGAAGATCAAATTAATCTCATAATGTAATCACAAGCTTTACTAAATTTCATTCTCAATGAATATGGAAAGAAAACATAACATAATATATTCATCATGTATTCATACCTGATGTGAACAATGTGATGACCATCCTCAAGATGTCCCAATCCTGGGTAGTATCATCTACTAGAAGATGTAAAGTTATACAAGTATCGTTCACATGTAATGATATGGATCTCAACATTATTTCAATAATAGACCTCAATTCTATGTAATCAGAAAATAAATCAATAGATCTCAAATCTATGTAATAATCATAACAATAGATCTCTAATCTATAATCACAAGAAGCATCATTTTAATAATAGAAGCATCTTCACAAGATGTAAATTCAAAAATAAAACACTAACCTCAGAGTGTAAATTTCTTCCACAAGAGATCCCATCCACAAGCTCTTGGAAGATAGTCTCCAATGGTAATTTTATCCAAGAGGCTCAGTGCTCAAAAAGTATTTAAGAGCCTCAGCGCTCAACTATGCACGAGCCTCAACGCTCAAAAAGGTGCATGAGCCTCAACGCTCAAAGGATGCTTGAACCTCAATGCTCAAAAGGTGCAGGAGCCTCAACGCTCAAAACGTGCATTGCCTCTATCGACGATTCTATGCACAAGCTCTCAAGTGGATTGCCTCCATCGGCGATTCTATCCACAAGCTCTCAGGTGGATTGCCTCCATCGGCGATTCTATCCACAAGCTCTCAGGTGGATTGCCTCCACAAGCTCTGCAAATATGTTAGTATAATAGAATACTGACATAATAATTAAACATAACGAAGAATCATATTCTCAATGTAAAGTAATATCAACAAGTGATGTTAAAAACTAACAAAAAATTAGAAAGAATTTATAACATGACTTTTAATGTTCAAGAAGACCCATTTCTGAACTCCCTCTCAAGATGAGGACTAAAGTACAAAACGTTCAGATTTAGATTCTTTTACTTCTGTAATGGAGGCTTGAAGATTGTTTCGATTAAGACAATTTAGTGCCTTGTGACCAAATTTATCACATCTATAGCATTGAATCTTAGACAGATCTCTGTTTTGAAATTTGTTGTTTTGATAGTCTCTCCCTCTCCATCCATTATTGTTAGAGTTCTCTTT
Source organism: Chamaecyparis obtusa (assembly GCA_027943335.1). Classification (NCBI taxonomy): domain Eukaryota; kingdom Viridiplantae; phylum Streptophyta; class Pinopsida; order Cupressales; family Cupressaceae; genus Chamaecyparis; species Chamaecyparis obtusa. Next base: position 1,318,834 of record BSBK01004932.1, on the reverse strand, counting down.
TTTCTTGTTTTGATAATCTCTTTTTTTTTTTTTCTTAAAGTTTCTATCTCTTTTGTCTTGAGTTTTTCCTTTGTAGTCATCTTTCTTTTTTGATTGGGACTATAAAACTTGAAGGTCTTCTTTAAAGTTCGATCCTCTAGATATTAGTCTCGACTCTTCTTGAAGACAAACCATTTTTAATTTATCAAATTTAGGCATCTTAGGATGAGCATTGATTCCTTGAGCAAAGGAGTCCCATGAAAGAGGTAATCCATTAAGTGCTATCATGGATAGTTCCTTCTCATCGTAGGTGTGCCCAATAGTTGCTAATTGATTTCTCAACTCAGTGATTCTCATAAAGAATGATGTGATAGATTTTCCTTGTCTCATTTTGATTCGTGAAATTTCATTTTCAAGAGACATAATTCTACTTGTGTTATTAATTTCAAACATTCCTTACAATGTTGCGAACATTTGATGGGCTGACTCTAGACAAGAGATTGTGGGTATGATGTGGTCTTTTACGCTATCAATTAGAATTTTCATAGCTTTTCTATTACCCCTTTTTCATTCACGTGATTCATCTTCATTCATTTCATTTTTAGGTGGATTTTCTATAATTGAATCTAGCTCTAGTTTTTTGAAGGCAAGTAGAATTCTAATTTTTCAAAATAAGAAGTTTGTAGCTCCTTTGAGTCTATGTTCTAGTCTAACTCTACTAAACATATTGAATTTCTTAGTTTTGAAAGTGTTAAGTTGATTTCCTTAATCTGAAAGTTGATCTTTCACTTAACTTGACTTTGATACCATGTTAATATTTTCAGATTTAGAAAGGAAAAATTCAAACTATAGATGATCTTTCAAAACTAAGATTTAGGCCCTAACAAAATATTGACAAATAAAGGATGGATAATACCCGGTTATGTTGTGGAATCTCCTTGATGATGCCTTCAAGTTGATTGTAATGTCCCTACATTTAATCACCTGTGATCTATGATTTGTATTAAAATGAATTATTATTCATTAAGAATAACTAAGCAATGTTACCATTTTTAATTTGAACATTATCAATGTGTTAATATATTAATAAACTAATTATACATATATATTATAGTATATACTATAATATATATTATAGGTCATTAGAATAAATTAGACATCATTAATAAGATACTAATAAATATTATTATTATTTAATTATTAAATGATAACCATTAATAATAATATATTATTGTTTAATCATTAAATAATAACTATTAATAATTAAATAAATAATATATAATAAATATTATTAATATTAATAATAATTGTTAATAAAATAATAATGCCATGGCACGAGCCATTTGGCAGTCGCAACCATAAGGCTGTGACCAATCGCACCCCTAAGGGGTAGCAACCGTGTGAGGAGGGGACATGACTCCCCCTCCCACACACCTGTATAAAGGGGAGAGTTCCGGGAGAAAACAAGAGACAACGTGGAAGGAGACATAAAAAACAAAACAAGGAAAAATAATAGCAAGAGGAAAATAGGAGATTACGGTAAGTATAAAGGGCACAGTTAGTAAAAGAATCAATAAAGGTAATATTAAATAAAAGAATATATATATTTATATATATAATATGTAAGAAATAATTTTAATTGAATTATATATATTTAAGAATTAATTAAATAATATATATATATATATATATATATATATATATATATAAGATTTAATTGTAATTAAATTACAGATATATATATTAAAGAAATAATGTTAATTAAAAGGAAAGAATTAACTTCAATTATATATATATAAATGAATTGATTTTTAATTAAGATGTATAATATATTTATTATATATTTATATATTTGGCAACATATATGATTTATCATAAGGAATATATTACTTTGATAATTATTTTATAGATAATGAATTTGATTGTTGATAATTAATTTTGTATTCTTACTCCCTCTAGTAGTTGGATGTATGAATCTTATATTCATCCCGAGCTACATAGAGGTGAACGTAATGGCAATTCGAGGTTGGTATAGCCCCATTGCTCATTTGTGATTAATGGCAATTCGAGGTTGATATTACCCCGTTGCCTATTTGAGATGGATAGCAATTCGAGGTTGGTATAGCCCCGTTGCCTATTGGAGATGGATGGCAATTCGAGGTTGATATAACCCCATTGCCAATCTATAATTGATGGCGATTTGAGATTGGTATAGTCCCGTTGTCAAAGTTGAGATTGTTATAATCTCAGAGGCAGTATATATACTGATGCCAGTCATGTGCATATGCGTAGGCTTGGATAGCATTTATTGCTTCCAAGAGATTCTTATGGGCAGTGCTTTATGGGATGAGGTGTTGATACCCTGATTGCTTAGAGTGAATCTTATATCCCTCAAGCCGAAAATCGGGAATTCTGTGAAGCCTGACCTAGAGGCAGCCTTAAGAGTCAAATTTCCCCTTACTAACTTACAATAGAGTATGAGTCATAGAAATATTGCATAATGTTTTATTCTAACGTCGGTTTTGTAGGAAATCATAAAGGAGGATAAGAAGGGACATTACATTGATGTAACTCAACCTTTTGAGTTTGCTTCAGATTTGTCCTCCAAATCTGCTAAGGATTGTGCCTCTATGTCTGCTATATTTTACTTCTCGAGTCTGCCCCAAATTGCTCCTTAGGTCTGCAATAAAGTGTTCCTCAAGTCTATCCTAGGTCTGTAATAATTTGCTCCAAGTCTGCTCTAAATTGCTTCTCAAGTATGCTCTAGAATGCTCCTCAAGACTGCTCCAGTTCGCTCCTCAAGGCTGCTCCTGTTTGCTCCTCAAGACTGGTCTAAATAGGTCTGCTATGGAGTTCAGGTCTGTTGCCTTAGATTTCCAAGATGATGCTGCTATATAACTATTATTGTGGGTCTGATATATTAATCTGATATCTCTGCTGAAGGGTGCGAATTAAATCATGTTATGTTTTCTATGATGCTTGTATTCACACACTTCACCCCATATTAATATGTGTCCAAGAGGTGGCAGCCAAACAAGGAAGGGGGACCGACTTGCATAAGCAAGTCGTTCCTCTTTGCTAACTAAATATTTCTTATGCAAGTCGTCCCTTTCTTTCCACATAAACATTATTTAAGCAAGTCATCCCGTCTAGGACAAGTTAATAATGTTTTTTAGAGTTTAATGCAAGAATTTATGAGATGTAATATAATATTATTATTTCCAGCATTTTGATCTTACTGAAAAGGCCACAAATACTAACAAAAAAGAGGTCTGTTCAACTCTTTGCTCTCAGACTTGAAGTAATGCCCTTATATAAAAGATTAATAGTTCCAAGTAAAATATACAATTACCAATGGAAGATTTAGTGTGAACCAGAGGATCTTAAAGAAACAGAATGATTTCCCCAGTGCAAGGATGTCTGGGCTTTCAACTATATTCCATCAAATTCAGTTGATTCACAAAGCACCTCAGAATATAAAGTTCACACTTTATATTGAATGAAATTACATCTGCCTTGTCACTGGTCAGTTGTTGGGTTCCTGGTAGGAATTGGCCACTGAATTGGTTTGTACTTGATGTGCATCTCTTGGTGTAGGAGAAAACTTTGACAAATCCTCTATTTGGATAGATGATGATCCTTGTATGTTTCAACAGTCTTTGCCGGAAATGTGCTTATTTCATGAACATGTTCAACTTGCAAAGGCCCCTTCTATCTACCAGTCTGGTCAAACCTTTCAGATTGACATTTAGATGGTCTCACAATTTTATCTTTGTATAGGCATCATAAGGCTTGTAATGCTCACCTCTGTGCCCACTATCAACTGAGTGAGCCAGACATGAATAAAATCTGTTATTTTTTATTTGTCTGTACATTAGAAAGAAAAAGATATTTCTGCTAGCCATTTCGCATTTTGATTTTTAGGGTGTTTATCATTATGCATTTATTTTTCTTTGCGAACTGGTTTCTCTCTTTTGGTCTTGCTTGCCGAGGGATAATGCTCATCTTTCATTGTTTTAAATTATTAATCACTTTTCATTTTCAGTTTTTATGCTTGTACAATTATCATAAATAACAATTAATACTCTCTTTTATTAGAACATCGATTTCTATCAGAAAGTAAAAGAATCTAAGCAGTAGATACCTGTATGTATAGCATATCTTCCATGAAGATGAATAATGAAGTAAATAGTATCTAATCCGTTGTATTTTATTGGTTCTTTCCTGACTGGAGTCTGTAACTTTGTTTAATGATTGTAGCACCTCCTAATGAGGCACGGTGATCACATCCTTCAAACTGTAAAACAGTTCTCAGAAAGGTTAAAGCTTCATTGTGATGGGGAGCTCCCAGCGCAACCAAGTATTTTAAGGGTACCTTCTAGCAGAATAGAATGCAAAGTTACCCCTGCAAAGATGGAAGCTTGGAAGATGTGGCAGGAGGACGGTCTTTCTTTTTCTCAGATTGCTGTAAGATCATTTGAGAAAATATTTTGCTGGAGAGATTCATAGAAATCTATTTTGTAGGTTGTAAATGCATCATTGTTTGACGTGATGGTTTATTCTTCAACTAACTGTGGTTAAATATACTTCAATTTATTGGGAGGCTGTTGTAAATATCATTTTAGGCATATATCTAAATTTTATATGTTAATTCTTTTTAGTTCATGTGCATGCTTACAAGACTGGCTTTTATTTGGTTAGAACTTGCCCGAGAGGCCTGCTCCTGTCAAAGACTCAACAATCATTGAGTATATATTTGAAGCTGCAAAGGCGGGATATGAGATAAATTGGACACGCTTTTTTAATGAAACTGGATTTACTCCCAAAATTGCGAAAGAAATTCGAGTTGGCATTGACAGGGCAGGTTCGAAAGAGAAGTTGAGGCCTATAAAAGATCAAGTACCAGAATTTGTAAGTTTTCTTGTCTGTTTCAAGATAATATCATTTTATTGCTCGGTCAGGTTTCCAAGAATCATTTGGTTCTTCTAATGTAATAATCTTGGTTGCTGTTTCGTTACATGCCGAGTTGGATAAATAGTTTTACCCAGTGCTTATGCCATTTTGTTGATTATTTGCACTTGTGCTCAATTTATACAGCATTTAGCAATACAATTCAACTTTTCCTTATGTTACTATGTACTGTCACGGAGTATCCATACCCGTAGCACTGTAATTATCATATCCATACTGGTCCTTGTAACTCTTGGGTGTGCCCTTGATTCTCCGAATGTCCCAGGTTCCAAGCTACCCAAATATCTAAAATACTGTGAAGTGTAATCACAAAATTATTTTATTTAAAAGATCACAAATAAGAATCTTAAATTACCATGCTATTGAACCACTAATGAACCTCACTATGACCATTGATTATTTTCAATTTTGAATAGATATACAGTATACTAGCCTATGTGATATATCACATCATGATTCATTTGATGTTTTGAATTATCAATTACAGGTAGTATTTTTTATTTTTTATTTATGCTATGCATGTTATATAAATTGTTTGTATTTTTTGTTTATGCTATGCATGCTATATAAATATTAAGGTTTGCTAATTTACCATGTAGCCATTTTGCTAAGTGTAGGCATCAGCTCTGGTTCCAACACAAGCCCAGTTTAGGATCTTGGTTGATTTCTGCAGGGATTCAACCAAGGAGTGTCATTTTGTTTGCAGATCCATCTAATACGAACTTACAATGAACCAAATAGGATCCACTAGAATCCAAAGCAAAACCACGCTGATTTGGATGACCTTTTCTTGTTTTTACTTTTTGTATTCATTTTTGGCATTTGATTTTTAATTGAAGTTGTTAGAAAACTTTTCATTGATGTCAAAATCAAACAGATATCATCAAATAAAAGATGAGTTGCAGAACAAATACTTATAGAGAATTAAGTTGATGATGCAACTTCAGATAGTATGTATCAGATATCAGATACAGAAGTTGGAATGATGGTAATTGGGTAGAGTATTGTTTCTGAAGATAACATTTGCAAATCAAAGACTTTAATCTGCAAATGTGTGTATTTGACTAGAGTTATCTTGTATCATTCATGTTTTTGATATAGGTTTTCAAGTATTATGTCTGCATACTTGTATCGGGTTATTCCTTGAAAGTTTCAATTTGCATAATGTATAGTAAGTCTTTCATAGATCAGTTTGGATTGTTCAGTTACAACTGTTTTTGCCAACTGTTGTTGGTAATGACATCTGAATATCATCGCCACTACAAATAAACATCATTGTTCTTCATAAAAATGAAAAATGAATTACATTTGTAATAAATCAGTTGTCAGTTATAACTGAAACTAGTTATAATCGGAGTCTGGGAGGACAGTTGTGAGAAGTTTATTTCTTAACCATCTATACCTAATCTATGGTTTAAAGGTTGTGTGTGATGTACCCTCTCCAAAGGAGAATTAATAGATAAATTAATTTAACTATAAAGAAATAGAAAAATAATAATAATAATTAAGAATATAAATAATAGTAAAATAATAATAATTAATAATAAATTAATTATAAATAATAATATTTTAATACATCAATATAAATAATAAATAATAAATAATAATATTATAAATTAATAAATATAATATAATCATATATATTATATATTATCCTAGATTATAATAATAATATGAGCATATTTAATATTACCACATTATAATATTTTAGTTTGCTATATTATATATATATTATTATAATCTGAATATAACATACATACTAGCAACTAATCCCTAAGGAAAATCGCGACTCTCCACCAGGTATAAAGGAATGATGGAGTCTCAGGATCGGGGGACAGACAAGGAATGAGAAGAAGAGTCCAGTCAGCGTAAAAGAGGAAGCCAAACAAAGATTCTCCAGTCAGCATGAACCATACACAGTCAGCGAGTCAAAAACATACACTCGGCAAAAAGGAAACTATACCCACAAAGGCCATATGGGAACTAGGAATAGAGGTGGCAGATTGGACTTAGGAACCAATACTTTATATGGGGTTGAGGGTAACTGATTTACAGCTTCATGTTAAAGAAACATCACCAAAGGATCATCAGCGGAACATTGACAATATAGGAGAATTCAATATGGAAGAAGTCATGGAGTTTCTGAAATATTTAATCTGATAATTGATTGGAGACTTACAAGGAAGACGGCAAAGTCAAAGCAACAGTAGCAATTAACATTGAAACATATATACCAGCACAAAAGGCAGATATTCCAGTCAACGTGGAAGTAGTCCACACATCGAATAATGGAATCAGCGTTTCCCTGTGCAGTCAGCAATTAGGACATATCAATGGTAAGCCATTGTACAGGAAAAGACGATATTCATTTGACAACAAACTAAGCATATATAGCAGAATCCACGGAAGAACAACCAGCGAAAAAGACATTAGAAAAGAATATATACTATAGATATAAGCAACAACTACAACAAGAATCATGTGTTGAGATTCATATGTTGATCTTCATGTTTCGACAACAGAAAATAGAATCCATTTCTCATATCAGTCGAATTGCACAACGCTAGTAGAGAGAAGAAATAAAGGGAATACAAATATCTGTGAACTTGCTCAAGAACACTGCCCAGATATATGGTGTGTGTTGATGCGAGTTTTGTTCCACTTACACGACATGCAGGACTAAACACTCAATGCTTCGAGAAACATAGAGCATTAAACCCCTCTTGAATAATGTCATCTCCTATGCTAAGCTTTGCAATGAAGATCATGGAATGACTCCATTTTCCTTACACCTGTGGACATCTAACTCAGTTGAAATGATGTGATTTTCTGGTTAATCACTTAGGCGGGCTTATGTAATTCATTCAAGGATGTCAACTTACTTGCACTTCTAAAGATTTGGCTTCACAATGTGCAATAACATATAATCGTGATTTATATCACTTCCAAGTTTTCTCTTCAACTCCTACTGTCTAGACTACTACTTCTAACTATGGATGGGAAGACTAATGGATGGACTAGGACTCCTACCAAATGGAGGCTTGCACACAACTTCAACTCCACATAGTGCAAAGCTTCAAAGGATCTCAAATGGTTTTCATATCAACACCTTCCCCTCAATCCAACCTGGAGTACAAATTAAGGATCTAATGCTAATTGAACTTGAGAACAACTACTAGATTACCACACAAGGCACCCTTGCATCTACAAGGAGTTAGTGGCCTAGTTTTAGAGTCAACCAATCAAACATCCACCAATATCACCACACAATCTATCTACTACTTTAAGTCTTACTTTAACAACTTTGAAATGAAATCCTATTTTAATTGTGGAAGTAGAAACCATGCAATAACACCAAGTGTTCCAACTCAATCACCATGCAAAACACAACAATGATAAGAAGAGCAATATTGGCATTACTTAAGCAACAATTTTATTCAATCTTCCAACTTTTACAAATGAGAGAAAATGGCCTTATACAGAGGCTCAAGTACAATGAATGGCCAAGATTAAGAGGCAAAAACCTAAATCAAGGGCCTAGATTACATCCCATAAACCCTAATCAGGGTTACCACCCCATCGGCCAATGAGAAGAGGACACCTCATTCACTAGACCAATGAAAACATAATAAAGGTGGCAACTAATGAAATGGCACCAAATGGTTAGCCAATCAAAATCAGACACCTACCCAACCCAACAAGAATGGAAAATCTGTCACTTGGGCTTACATCAAATGATCTTCTAAGATAATATTTCCTTTGTCCTTCATCTTCTTAGCCAAATCGATGAACTTGGCTAGCATGTTGTTGATCATCTAAGGGCAAGGAGTGCATCGAATTTTCCTCTCAGCCTCATCCATCATCTTCTTAGTCATTTGAAGTGTCTTCTCCTGCTCAGTGGAACCATTTTTAGTAAACTCAATGAGAACCTAGAGGGATGAGAGAGCCTCCAAATCTTCTGTCCTGATGATGGCTCCTCCAAAAGATCTCAATCTCTCTGCTAAAGTATTCATGTTTATATCCTCATTTCTAATTTCTTCAATGCCAAAGGCGACTCCTGGTGCACCCAAGGTGTGTGATATCCTGTTGTAGACTATTGACCCGAGATGTGGAGTTTCATTACCAACTCCTTCCAACACTTCCAATCTATGAAGTAAGGCAAAATACCAATTCTCAATAATGCTCATTTCATTTGCCTTAATCACTTTGGCTTTCTCTAATAACTTATCTGGAGTGTTAATCACTGCTTGCAACTGGGGAACAGTCTTGTCCTTGACTAGGAGAAAGTCCTTTCAAATATCATCAAAGGCATGGAGCCTCGCTCTAAGAGCTACAAATGCTTGGAATTGTTCCACAAAATATGGCAAGAAAACCAACCCATCCTGATTAATTTTGCCAACCCAAGATCAAGTCTCCTGTAGAGTGACCCTTGCATCCTCCATATCATCAATGCTTCCTTGTGCTAATGCAAGTGGTGGCATAGCTGTATGATCTAACTGTTGGATTGGCCTGTATGCACCCTTATAAAAGTTCTTCAAACTCTGGTTTTCTGCCCTTAGGCTCTCATTCTCCTTCGTTCCCTGATCTAATTTCTCCTTGAGAGAATTGATGCCATCATGAAGTTCCTCTCAATCAATTTCCTTTGTTGTAGATCCCAGCTCATGCTCAACTATGTTATACTCATGGGCTTGAATATTGCCTATTGCTTTGTTCACCTTTGGAACTGCAACCTGAACCTTGCAAGTACTTGACTCTCCTCTGATAACTCTTGCCACTGTTCCTGCAGGTTGGCTCTCTTTCTCGCTTACTTCTCTTTCTATCAACTCTTCTAGGTTCTCAATAGATCGAACAGGTGCAATCTTCCCCTTAGGCTTGAGAAGATCTCTCAACCATGATGGCATTGTACACTTTCCCAATTCTAAGTTTGACTCTTCTTCCACAGCTATAACCTCATTAGTTTCTTTTGGTGCTTGATTTCCTCCTTCAACTAATAGGGCCTCCACATCAATCAATCCAACATTCTCACTACTTGTAGGAGAAGAACTTCCCTTAGGCTGATTCTGAGTGAGGGGAGAATAATCTGTGTTGTAATTGTATCTCTTGGATGAATCTGAACTCACTTCAACTGTCGTTTCCTTGTCTACCTTTTCGGCAACCATGTTCTGAGCTGCAATGACAGTTTCCCTTGAGGGCATTGTATTCACACCTTGCTTCTTGGCTAGTGGTTCCTCGAATTCCTTTTCCTTTCCTTTTGTACTTTCCATATCCTTTCTCTTTTTGCTACTCTTTTCTGCTTGCTGGCCGCTGACTTCATCTTGCTACCCAGTGGACTCTTCTGGAATTTCTTCCACTAACTTCATTTTTTCATAAGTGAGGTGAACTCTTCGCTCCTCCAATTTAGCCATCTTCCTGTTGTACCATTCCTTTGTGTATAAATCAATGGGCTTCATTATGGCTTCCAACAAAGGGTCTTGGTCTCTTGTCCAATCAATGGGATCCAATTCACTTTTCTTTATGGATTTATAATCTGCTCTGAATGTCTTTTTATCTTCCTCAAGCTGATCTGGGATGCTAAGTCCTCTCCATCTATAACTTCTCATCATGTCCATTGTAAGTCTAGAGAAGACTCTTTTCCTTATTGCGTAGTCATCAGCCACATTGGCCCAATAGTCTTCTAAATGATGAAAATGCCTATATGGATTCCCATATGTTGTTTTCACTAGCCCATTTGGATCAAAATTCTATCTTGCATTATACCATGCAAAGTGGTAGTATTCTAATGCTGCTTCCAAAGTAATGGAGTTGTGGCAACTATCAGCTCCAATTGTCAATGAGAAAGTAGCTCCTGACTTGCCTTTGCTCTTTTGAATCTTGTCATAATGTGCTAGTTGTCTAGCTACTTCCTACAATACTAGTCTGTTAGGTGGATATCTTGGAAGTCTCTTCGGGCAATAAGTATGTCCTGCTAATCTGATATATGTAAACATGGAAACTGAATGTACAAACTCCCATACTTTTTCACCAACTTTTCTTCTTCGGGAGAGTCTCTTGTGAGGTGCCTCTTGCAAAGTTCTCATTGTCTTCATGGAAAATGCATCATAAAATATCTTAGTCTTTGGTGTTGTGCAAATGTAATTGTGGATAGCAGTTATGCGCCAAGTATTGTTCGGCCTCCTTCCCAACTGTGCCCAAAGCTCTCAATCCTGGCTACTGGTACAAGCCTGCTATCATATAGAAAAGGTTGGATCCCATGTAGATTACCATCTAATCTTGCACTATTCTCAACTGCAGATCTAAGTTCTCACTTATGATCATGGCCCAATCAAACATTCTCTTACCACTCTCAATGCCTTTGATGAAGTAATACATCCATGTCTCAAATTCCCCACTTTGAGTTGTTCCCATGACTCTGCTCAACATCACCACGAGGTCACCATACTCTGGTTTGAATTCCAATCTCGAGAACTTAGGTAACCTTGTAAATGACTTCCTTGGCCCCTTCAACCATTCTCTATGTAACAAGGAGGCATAAAATTCTGAATTATCATTGTAATGCTTGGTTGCCCGATCTCTAGTCACCAAGATACCATTGTTGTGATGTGGGATGTGAAATACTTCTTCGATGACGGGCTCAGTTAAATTAGTAAGCACCTTCTTGTCCTCACCATAGCACATTGACTTGGTTTGGCAGTCATAGTGGATGACACACTCCATGATCAATTCGGGACAAGGCAAGGTAGGAGGGAAAACTACCGCCTGTATGATTCCGCTCTTAAGCATCCTCTTTGCAAATTGTGAAGAACTCCCAAGCAATTGGTCCCTCATTTGTATCATGTTCACCATCCCTAGGTTGGTGTCACCAACCTTCTTCAACTTGGAGGAAAAGAGGGACTTAGGCATCATGTCCTCTAAGTCCTTCTTGAGTTGAGCTTCTCTTAGTGCTCTGGAAGAGTTCGTGTCAGCCATGCCTCCTACCTCCCTTGAATACAAATTGTATATAATATTGAGTTAATTGATTTAGATAGTCATTGTTGTTTATTCAATTAACTTAGTCAATTTAGCCTTTACATCAATCCTAGCTTAGTTTGTAAATTTGTTTGTTTTAATTATCTAAATTAGCATGAATGTTCATTTTAACCTTTGATTTGTGTTAATTATTCAAATGTTGCTCATTTGTTGTTCATTTTAAACTTTCCAACTAGTGATGTTGTAGTTGTTAATTAATTGGATTAGATAGTTGTTTGTCGTTAATTTGTAGTTTGAAAGAAACAACACCTAATCTAGGAAAGCAAAAAAAACCATGAAGTTCGCCACCTGGGGTGAACTTCAGATCAAAACAAAGTCCAAGTCCATTAATCTTATTACAATGGTGCTCGATTGGCACACTTTACCTTTTAAACTCAAAGATTAAAAGAATTAAACTAGGACTAAGTAATCAACGAAGTGGATCCAAGTAGGATCCTCAAATGCAATGAGCTCCCTTCCAAATCGCTGAATCCACACTTCCAAATTGAACCTGGGATTCCATATTTCAAATTATTAATCTAATCAACATGTAAATGCGTAAAAAAAATCTTTAGCTTCCATGCCATAATGATCACATAATATATTTCATCCATGATACAACTAAAACTACCCAAACCTCAAAGTTCAAATTTAGCTCGCCAAGATGCAAGAAGTTGCCGTCCAAAACACAAGAGATCGCCTTCCAAGTTGGCAACGAAGACACTTCAAGTTGCCAACTTGATTGATTGAATCGCCGAGTAGATGCTCCCAATTGGCCAAGAGTTGCTTTCCAATTTGTAATATAAAATCGCTGCCGATATGAAGAGTTCGCTGTTATAATCTGTTGATATAGCTCTCCCAACTCGCAAGGTAAACTACTGCCAACTAGAGGAGGCAGTTCGCTGCAATTAGCAGAGATAGTTCACAATCCTAACAGAGATAAATCACAGCCAAAGAAAGGAGGTAAATTGCTGTTATTAACAGAGATGAATCGCACTTGAAGAGGCAGAGACAATTTGCAAATTTTCTGAGGTATAATGCAGTCCAAGAGGACGAGATAATTTGGTCATAAGCTGAGGCAAATAAAAATCCCAAACAGAGGCAAATTCGCAAATCAAAGGGCAGATAAAAATCACATAAGAACTGGAGGCAATTCGGTTTCCAATATGCCAAATGATATGGCCAGCCTTCTTTATTTATACGCCTCCCAGCTGGAAGAATTCGCAGCCAATGAATGAGGTGAAATCGCACATCAAAGAGAAGAAAAAAATCGCATTTGGGGAGAGCAGAGTCAATTTTGATTTTGTTGCCAAATGAAATGGCTGGCTTCACATTTATATGCCTCTCAGCTGGAAGAATTTGTAGCCCCAAAATGGGATGACTTGGCTGGAAAAAGATAAATTAAAATAAAACCAAACCAACCAGAAGTTGGCCCCTCTCCAAGTTTGAAATTAAATTTAATGTGGGGCCCTTTAAAAGTTTCGGTCCTTAAATGAATCTGTCTTTGATAGTAATTTTGAAACAAAACAGCCCCCCCCGCCCCCCCATGTTTGTTTTTTTTACCTTGGGGAAATTATAAAAATAAATTCCAGCCCCATACTTGCATTGATTTTCAAAATTAAAATTTGCTTCTCAGATTTTTATTTTAACTTGGCATTTGATTTTTTATTTGTAAGGTGGCCTCTTTGATTTTTTTGAATTATAAAATAGCATCTTTTTGTATTGAAATTTAAAATGGCAAAATGCCATCAAATTTACTTCGAATTTTAAAATGGCATTGATTTTTTAAATCGAACTTGATTTTCCAATTGCATTGATTTATCTTGATTTTTAAAATGGCATTGATTTTAAATTATAAATTGGTATTAAATTTTCCTTTGAAATGCAACAATCTCTTGCATTTATATTGAGAATGAGCCAAGAAGAGACATGTCCGTTCATGGGACATGTCTGTTATGTTTTTCTATCATTGATGTCATCTTTGGCTTTCTTTTGTGTCGGCTGGATATCTTCTCTCCTGTCAGTTGATGTTCGTTGTGAGTGTTCCTGCCTTCCGCAGATGTTCCTTGTTGAATGTGTGTCGGGTGTTCAAATGTGTGTTGCCTCCTATATCTTGTCGTTGGCATTTCAAATGTGTGTTGCTGGTTACAAAACTAACGTCTTCCAAAAGCTCGTGGGAAGACAGGTGGCTGTAATACTTCTGTCTTATTATGACCAGTCAATGCGTTTTTAAATTATAGTAATAGTAGTAGTAACTGGTGCCTACCAAGAAGTTACGCATGTAAATGTAGTTGGCATATGCGTTTGGAATCCTCAGTTTAGAAGGGAACTATCATGGATAGAGTCCCAGAATGCCAGGTGGAATTCTTTTCCTTACAAGCTGAGCATGTTTAAAATAACGGTCATCGTATGCAGGCACTATCGCGAGCCAACTCCCGTTTTTTGAAGAAACACGGGTCCTTGTTTGAATAGGTGTATTCTGCTTTTGTAGTTTTTTGCATAATGTCTGGCGCCTTGAGAAAAACGTGAGTGGAGTAGATTTGTGGAAAGCGGATTTCCTAACTAAGCGACACTGATAGTAGTAATAAAAAACGGAATCCAAAATATAGAAAACGTAGCTGGCTGGGAATGAGAAAATTAAAAAATTAAGAAGCGTTCATGAAGAAGTATGAGACTCCGTGAGAGGGAGCTGGAACAGTGAGACAGGTATAGAAAACAAAAACGAAAAGAATGAAAATAGCATGAGCAAGTATCGCGTGAATATACAGGTGAAAAGGTCTGGTGAGTCGGAATATATATTTCTGGAAGTCGAGATGCTGGGTTTGCTGTTGAATATTAGATAGAGTTGAAAGTGTTTGGAAGCAAAAATTGGGACAATCATCTTTAAAATGTCCCCTCTGGAGATCCATTGCCCTTTCACCTAAAATGACAGACATATGTCAAATGCATAGTCTGCGAGTCTGGAGCTGGGTGTGTGTGCAAGTCTCGAGCTGGGCGTGAAACTTCAAGGACATTAGAAAGTGTAGAAAGGAGTGCATATGGTTGTAATACACAATCTATTCTTTCTGTTTGTGAAAGACGTGTATGCTCTGGCAAGCAAATACACAGCGGGAGTGGGAGATTAGACAAGAGAGAGAGTGTTCAGGAATTAAAACAGGAGATAGCTATATCAAAGGTTTCGAATGGAGGCTAAGTTTTAAAAATAAAAATACAGCTTAGAGAATTCCGTTAAGGGGATCCGAAGCTCTGGGACACACTTGGATTCTGTTCTTACCTTAGAAGGTGCCATTGATCGCAGTTGAAGAAAGATCTTTAGGCAGGACCATATCACAAGAATTCAATCTAGTTGCAAGCCTGGTTCAGATGTCTTTATATCTTTAGTAAAGACTCAGAGTTAGTTTTGGTCTTGTTTCATCCTAATTCCATTCTATTGAAAAGGTTGGAGCCTTTTTGGAAGTCAGGTTGAAGCATACTTTGTAAAATTGGTTGAAGAGTTGTAGCTCTTGAGAAAAGGGTTGTAGCCCTGTTGAATTAATGAAGCCATGGTTTTTTTTACCCAGCTTGGGTTTTCCACGTGACAAAAACCATCTGTGTACCGTCTCCTTCCTTGAGTGTGTCTGTTTGTTTTTTTTATTTGGTTCAAGTTTTAAAATTCTGATTCAGCCCCTCCCCCTCAGCATTTTTCGGTTTTCAATGTCTATTCATTATCATGTAATTAATATAATGACAATTATGATTATATGTATGTATGCATATATATATATGTATATACATACATACATACATACATACATACATATATATATATATATATATATATATATATATATACACATACATACATACATATATGTGTATGTATATACATATATATATAATATCTCTTGAGTATTATATCAATTTCTCTAATATTTACATAATATATATATACATATCTTCACTAGTATTGACTCATAGTGTTTATCCGACTGAAGCTACAAAACATCAACAATCCCTCTTAGCTAGGGACGATTAAACACATGATTAGGATCAGAAGATATCATTTACTGTGATATCAGAGACATGGTCTGACTAGGAATATCAAGTTCATGATATTCAGCATAACTCAGATTCATAAGAATATCAATAACCATAGAATATCAAGTCACATGATATTCACCATAACTCATAGATTCATAAGAATATCAATAGCCATAGAATATCAAGTCACATGATATTCACCATGTACTCAAGAGTATTGGCCTACCAACATCGAGTCTCATGATGTCCACCAGGTACTCAACAAATATTTTAGATATCACCTCAATATGATATCAGAGATATGGTCTGACCAAGAATATCAAGTCTCATGATATTCACCATAACTCAAAAAATATTTTAGATATCACCTCAATATGATATCAAAGATATGGTCTCACCAAGAATATCAAGTCTCGTGATATTCACCATAACTCAAAAATGTTTTAGATATCACTTCAATATGATATCAGAGATATGGTCTGACCAAGAATATCAAGTCTCATGATATTCACCATAACTCAAAAAATATTTTAGATATCACCTCAATATGATATTAGAGATATGGTCTGACCAAGAATATCAAGTCTCGTGATATTCACCATAGCTCAAAAATGTCCTATAGGTAATGTGCACATGTACCCTCAATAATACTTACCATAGGAACATTTCTACCATCTATCATGATTTGTTTCAGCTATCATAAGGAGCATCTAAAACATATTGAAGAAGTTCTGAGTATTTTAGAAAAAGAATCACTATATGCAAAAATTTCAAAATGTGAGTTTGGATTAGAGGAAATATTATATCTTGGGCACAAAATAAAAAAAGGGGGAGTAAGCGTGGATGAAGAGAAAATCAAAGTTATTAAGGAATGGCCAAAACCAAGAACTCTCACTCAACTCCGAGGTTTCGTCGGGCTATGCAGCTACTATCGTCAATTTGTTAAAGGTTTTTTAAAAATTGCAGCTCCCCTTACGGACCTAACCAAAAAAGGAGCATTCACTTGGAATGATAAAACACAACAAACTTTCGAGCAGCTAAAAGAAGTTATGAGTTCGTGCCCAGTATTAGCCATACCAGATTTTTCTATGCCTTTTGAATTACAATGTGATGCCTCGGGAGAAGGTATAGGAGCTGTATTAATGCAAAAGAAACACCCTATAGCATTCGAGAGCCATAAACTCATAGGAGCAGAGAAGCATTACTCTATATATGACAAAGAAATGTTGGCAATAATACACGCCTTGGCAAAATTTCGGCAATATCTAGTTTGTGGAAGGTTCATAGTCAAAACAGACTATAATAGTCTCCGTTTCTTCTTAAACCAAAAGGATTTAAATGACAGACAACAAAAATGGGTGAGTAAAGTCCAAGCATATGATTTTGACAGAATATGTGAAAGGAGTAAATAACGGAGCAGCAGATGCATTATCAAGACGACCACATATCAACACTATTTCTCGTATCTTAGGTGATTGGAAGAAAGATATAATAGCAGATTATGCAAATGATCCTTTAGCAACCACCATTTTGGAAGGAAAGGTGCCTAATGAAGATTTTCGGGTTCTAGATAACATTATATTCTACAAAGGGAGGATATACGTAACCCTCGAATCTAAAATGAAGGGAATCATTATGAGAGAATACCATAATAACCCACTAGCAGGTCATCCAAGGTATTATAAGACATATAAACATATAAGAGAAAGATACTCCTGGAAAGGATTAAAAAGGGACATACAAAAATATGTGCAAGAATGCATGACCTGTCAACAAAATAAAACGGAACAATCACTTCCAGCAGGGCTATTACATCCATTACCAATTCCAAACCAAAAATGGGAAAGCATATCTATGGATTTTATAACAGGATTACCCAAAGTTCAAGGGAAAGATAGTATCTATGTAGTTGTGGATAGACTTACAAAATTTGCTCATTTCTTTCCAATCTCTACTAAATACAAGGCAACCCATATAGCAGAAATATTCTTCAAGGAAATTTTTCGACTCCATGGGATACCCCAAAACATTGTAAGTGACAGGGACAGTAAGTTCCTTAGCAAATTTTGGCAAGAATTGTTCAGGCTATCGGGAACATCACTCACTCCTAGTACCAGTTATCACCCTCAAACTGATGGACAGACCGAGATTGTTAATAAATGGATAGAAGGATATCTAAGGAACTATGTTACGGGACAACAAATAGCTTGGATCAAATGGCTACATCTAGGGGAATATTGTTATAACACTACATACCACATGTCAATAGGAATGAGTCCATTTAAAGCACTATACAGATATGAAGCGACCACTTTTGGAGGGTCGATCATACCAGGAAGCAAGGTACCCAGTGCACAAGAATTTATTCAGAGAAACATAGACATCATGAAGGCACTAAAAGAGAACCTACATAATGCCCAAAATCAACAAAAACTTTATGCTGACAGGAATAGAGTCGAAAGATCTTTTGTGGAAGGAGATCTAGTATTCTTACGACTACAACCATACAAACAGACCTCCATTAAGAAGAATGGGACCGAAAAGCTTAAGCCCTGATTTTATGGGCCATACAAAATAATTCAGAAGGTCGGTGAAGTGGCTTACAAATTGGAGCTTCCCAATAATAGCCGAATTCACAATGTGTTCCATGTATCAAGATTAAAAAAAGTTTTAGGGCAGCAGGTAGCACCAAGTACAGAACTTCCTCCGCTCAATGATGAAGGACAACTCATTTTAGAACCCGAGGTGATCCTTGAAACCAGAGAAAAGACACTAAGGAATAGAGTTGTGAAAGAACTATTGATCAAATGGAAGGGACTGCCAAACGAAGATGCCACTTGGGAAAGAGAGGAGGCCCTTAAATTGCTTGAGGACAAGCAAAATGGGGGACGGAGGGATTGTAATGACCCCTAATGACTGAACTTAAATTTAAATATTTGATTTTTTACTAAATAAATGATCTTAATTTATTATATTTAATATATTCAAATAAATTCAAATAAACAAATTATCTAATTTATTATATTTAAATAAATATATTTATATTTTCATATGAACTAAATAACATAATTATGTTAATAAATATATTCATGTTTTCAATTTAACAAACAAATTATATTAATTTACAATTATATTTAATAACAAGGAAATATATTTAATTCACAATAAATATATTTAATTGAATAAACAAATTATATTATTTTACAAATATATTTAAACAAGAAATATATTAAAAACTTACGATTACATTAAATAAATATACAAACTAAGATACGTTCAAAACAAAGGAACGAACTGTGAGCGCTCGTCCAAAGGTCACGACCCAAGGTCGCGACCTGTAATCACCCCCTCCCCGCATACATATACAGGTAAATAATGAGAGGAAAAGAACAACGGGAAGGAGAGAAGAACAGGAGTACGGAGAGCGAACACAGGAGTTACAAAGGAGAGAACAGGTGTATACGCACCAGACACAGGAGAACCAAGGATGGGTAAAACACTCAAAGAATCCAAGTGACAGCAAGTAGTAAGTACGCCAACAGGGAGCATACTCCTCTGCAAGAATTGTTAACCCAGATCTCAATACAGAGACGTAGGCGACTGGAATAGCCGGGGATATGTATACATTACATCCCATGAAACTATGAAACATTCAAATTGATAAATAGTAGCAGGCCGTGTACGGACCAGAGATCTCTATTGTTACAAAGAGATATTAGAGGTAATCATAAGTGATTATTTTTTATATTAGAGATGAACTAATGGTATATGAATAAAAACTTGTAAGAGTAAATCGAGGACCAAGTAAAACTTGGCAGAGGACATTCATATGAATGTCTAGTTCTCCGAATAAGGGGACTCAGAGACTTGATAGAGAACATTCATAAGAATGTTGTGATTCCATTGGGAATCTAGAGAGGGATAATAGAGAGTCCCTAGAGATAATATATATATTATAGTGGTTAAACATATGCATATGTAAGAGAAAGAGACTCGGTTGGAGGTGGGATCTTCGCCGAGTATTATGGGTTAATGGATTTATTCATTAACAGAGATCTTAGAGGCCTTAGAAGGATCGCTCTCAACATGATGATTACCTGATTGAGAATTGTTCTCACCAGAGAATTAGGTAAATCGGAGAAGAGTTGACTTCTAAGGATTAGGTGGGTTTAGTATGGGAAGTAGAATATTAAATGAGCTAGTATTTATTTGTCTTATCACTAATAATTGTTAGTCATTTAAATATCATTATATTATATTGGCATCTACTAACGATTGTTGCAGGTTTTTAAGCACCAAACACATCCGGAGGAAACCGGGACATTACAGCTTTGATATCAATTGTAGAACACAAATTCTGACACTTTAAGTGTTTTCAAGTACTGTGTTCAATTGAGCAATTTAATTTGAGCTCAAGTGATATCAATTTAATTGTGTTCTACACTTGATATCAAAGCCCGGTACTTGAAAACACTTAAGCAACTTAAGTAGACCATGGATAGAAAACACATGGCTTGTCTAGAAGGATCCTCCTCAAATAAAGCACCTTTACTTGATAGTTCTAATTATGCTTTCTGCAGTATTAGAATGGAGAGTTATTTTTCTTCTTGGATATTTGATGTCTGGATGTCTATAGTTAATGGATATGTAATCCCTACAACTCCTCCAATCGATCAGGCTGGAAAGAGGGAGTATGAAAATAATGCAAAGGAAAAGAATGCAGTTCTTTGTTGTTTATCTAATACTGAGTTTTTTATATTGATGTATTGGCAAACTACTAAAGACATCTAGGACAAATTGAGGAGCATTTATGAAGGTGATGCCAAAGTAATGAAAGCGAAGTTACAAACATATAAGTCAAAGTTTGAAGGTGTAAATATGAAAGAAGAAGAGCAAATTGTTGATTATCTTCTTAGAGCTGATGAGATACTAAATGAAATTAAGGTCTTGGAGAAGACATAAAAGATCTTTCTGTTCAAAACGTATTGAGATCCTTTCCTTCAAGATATGATTCAAAGATTTCTGCAATTGAAGAAGCCATAAATCTTGATAAAAATTATGATTGATGATCTACATGGCATTTTCACAGCATATGAAATGAGAACTGCTGGTGAAGATACATATGAAAGAGAAGCTGCATTTAAGGCTGCAAAGAAAGCAAAGGAAATAAGTTCTGAATCAGATCGTGATACTGATGAAGAAGTTGAAAACCTTATTAGAAAAATTCATAAGGGTTCTGGCAAGTATAAAGGGAAGCTGCCTTATAAGTGCTTCAACTGTGGAAAGATTGGGCATTTTGCTGCTA
Source organism: Chamaecyparis obtusa (assembly GCA_027943335.1). Classification (NCBI taxonomy): domain Eukaryota; kingdom Viridiplantae; phylum Streptophyta; class Pinopsida; order Cupressales; family Cupressaceae; genus Chamaecyparis; species Chamaecyparis obtusa. The sequence goes on along the minus strand of BSBK01004932.1, from coordinate 1,297,554 downwards.
AATGTCCTTATGGTAGAAATGACAAAGATGATGAAGAAGACTTCAAAAAGAGAAACAAAAATGAGTTTCAATACAAGCAAATAAATTATTCAAAGAACAAGAAAAGCTTGTATATCAAAGAAGAAGGCAACACCAATTCAAAATACAATATGAAACATTGTTCATGGCTGTTGGATCAATTGTTGAGGGTCAAAGTAACAATGAAACAAACATTTTGCATGATGCTAAGGAAGGAGAGATAGATCTTGAAGGTGAGATAATCTGTGCCTTACACAAAATCAAACGATTGAAGAAGGAGAACGACAAACAAAAGCCAAAAGGTTTCTGCATTGAAAGAAAATGAAGCACTGAAGAAGGAACTTGAAGAGGGTAACCAAATTATCATCACTCTGAAAATTGAAGTTGAAGAGGCCAAGAGAAGAGATGAGGTAGTAAATTCTGAATTTTTGTTGAAATCTGAAGAATGTTTAAAATTATAAAGTGAAGTGGTGGCTTTAAGAGATGCAATCTGGAGAATAATCTGGCATTTTTATTCAAAGACCACATTTGAGCATATTGGAGTTTACATTTTCAGCTTTGCAGAGAACAATTTTGGAAAAGATCGAGGTTGAAACTTCTATTTTGCTGGTTGTATGTTCTTCTTGCTGGTCATATCATTTCCAGTCAACCATATCACTACTTGAGGGTCAACATGAGGATCCTAGGGCAGCCATTGGGGGTTTAAGGAGCTGATATCTGCATTCGCTAAATATCTTAGCTGTTGTTTAACATTTCTAGACCTAGCCTTACCATTTGGAGCATTTTGGTAAAGAACCTAGGGTTTCTGGAACTTTTACTTTCTAGTTATTATTGCTGCAGTCATTTATTTTCATTACAGCAAATGACTTTGTTGTATTTGTGTTTATAATCAGATGAATCCATCTGGGTATCATCAGTTTGTCTTTGTATTGTACTTTCAATTTTGGACTGATTTCAGAACTGAATATTGCAAGTATTTCCTTTATATTTGTTGTCATAGCATTGTATTAGTTGCAATATAAATCAGCTCTTTCTATTCTCTCTATTAGATGTGGATGCCTATGTGCTTGGATCCCAAACCTCCTTCAATTTGCCAACAATCATGGTGTTTTCCACCTCTTTCACCAGCCCAGATGACTGTTTGCCAGTGAGAATCTGAAGAATTCGCCGCTTCGGACATTGGACATTGGACTTTGTATCTTTGATATTTGATTTAGGAGAACTGCCGTAAATGACGACCCTGCCTCTTCAATAGTTTATTGCTTTCTATTACATCAAATATGAATAAATAATATCTGTCATCATTGTATAATGCAACCATATTAATATAGTCTTATGCAATGAAGATATAAATATTACAGTGATGACATAAATTATCTAATATAAATCTATTTTTAAAAAGCTAATAAGAATTAATAATATTTTTTATTTTATGTTTTTAAAATAAAGTTTAGTGTTTTTGTTTTTATTTTTATTTTTATGTTATAAAATAGAATTTAATAATTATATTTTTGAACTATCATATTTCTTTAATTACACAGACACACACACACGTACCCAAATGCATCCAAACCCTCCAAAAAAGATTTCCACACATCCACGTATCGGGTTCTCGTGCCCAGATTCAAACTGGTAACTTAACATTGACCACCTACTCTGAATATGGATTTAAAACAACATTAGAGGAAATATTGTTTAGTACCAAAATTTTGCACATGCTAATCTTGACTCATATTGCAAACCTTGTTCCATGTTGTAGCTTTTAATAAGGTTGTGCACCAAGAGAGTTATATAGAATAATGAAGTTGGAACTGACTGCCCGCATTGCTAATGCTCATATCCATGGCCCAAAGACAAAAGAAGAGCCCCCTATATTTCCCATACTTTCTGCTAAGAAGATATCATAAGGTGTAGAACCTTGGTTGGCCACAAAATCTATCACTTCATTTTGGATACTATGTGTAAGTGATACGAAAGGAGATTAACTTCAAGGACCATCCTTTATCCTTTTCTACAATAGCATTTAGTTTATAACTTGGAGATTTCTTTTCAATCACCACAACCAACTACCTAAGAATCCCCTTCAACTTCCACTTCGCGATATCAAGCCTCATAGGTAGCTTTGAGATCAACAGAGCTACCCATTTTGCTTAATTACTCATTTTCTCTGGAAAAGTGATAGAACCAGTGAACATAAAGCCACTTTTATGATCCCATAAAATATATCCAGCCCCCGCCCTTCAAATTTTCCTGTCAAAGTCCCATTAAAATTTAGCTCCACCACCCCACACAAGCCCTTCCATCTCAATTCCTCATTATGCTGAAGTTTCCCTACTCGGCCTTAAAGATAAAGGTCTCTCTGCGATGCTAATTTTCATTCTTTTGACCCTTTATAGTCAAACAGAGCATAGTTATCAAGAGTGAAATTTTCTTGCTTCTGCAAATGTGATCCCTGGGGTCTAGTACATTGAAACTAATGGTTAGTGTGTGTTCCAGTGCCCTTCGATTTCTTATGAATATACAGGTTAATATGCTGCACACTACAACATTGTGCTTCTTAAGATTGCTATTTCAATTGAGTTTTTCTGCTTGATTGTGCGTTCTCAGATATCTGGGAATCATTATGATTGACTTTGTTCTTGGACCTTCATTCTTCAGCATGTCAAGCGAAGTATCATGATATTTTATAATGTGCTATTTTTTTTGAACGATATACCAGCTCATTTTAGTGCTAAGCTCAGAAATTATTATTTTATTCCAAGCTGGGCCTTTGCATAGAGACTAAATTACTGTGTGCTGTATGGCCACAAATGATAAGAGGGGATGAAAAATTTGAAGGTTGGGGCAAATTGCATAACAAAGATTATAATTTCTTTTGTCTTGATTTCATTTGCACTTGAGAATCATAAACCTTTCTAATTCATGCTTTATCCGGTCATACATGACCCCTTACTTATGATACATCGTAGGATTTGTGTAGCTGATTACAATGTTTCCTTGGTCATTACTAAGAGATAAATTGCCTGATCAGATAAGCTACACTCATATCAAAACATATTTAATTATCGAAGACCTTGGATTATCTATTGATGAGATGATGGCCATGCAATCATCAGAAGATGAGGATGTGAATTGCTCAAAGGGTTCTCCTTCGGTATTGCAAGCTGGTTCTGAAAGCATGCCTCTATGTCCAAAAGAGGATGATCTGATTCAAGCATCAATTCCATCTAACGAAGATTCTTTTGTGAAACCTCCATGGCTTGCAAGCGATGGAAGAGCAAGCACTCGCAGAAGAAAAATTGATGTCAGAGATATGCTTTCTGTTGAAAGCCCTACCAAGAAACATGGTTCAGAATCTATCTACAAATCTCATTTGGACGTGCAGCCTTTGCAAGTTACAGATGATACTTTGTTATCTTGGCTTAGTGAATGTGGTGGGGTAAGCTTGGTTACAATATATTGTTGTTCACTCAAACCAGATTTATTCAAGTCTTTCTATAAAAATAATTCTACATTTCATAGTTCTGATCATTATATTGGCCATGCATAAATGTGCATTGTAAAATCACATGTTTTTATGATTTGCAGGCTTCGCTCTCCCAAATCTTAGAGCATTTTCCTGGATCCAGCAGGGATTGTATTGGGGAACTGCTATCACGACTAGAGAGTGAATTTTTAATATATAACAAAAATAATATTTACAAAGTGATGTAATTACTGGCTACACAAATAATTTTAGTGATTGTATTTAAGGTTTCCTATTTGTTTTTATTCCTGTTTTTTTGGCCCATTTGATGTTTGGGAGGTTTCATTTAACTCTTGCACTCACTAAAATTTTAAGCCACAATTATGCTCGTTTTGTAAATATGGTTTGCAAATGCTAGTGTCAGCATATGTTCACAAATCATCCAGGTAGCAGCTATTTATGACTAGATCCACACTGTTCTATAAATTTTGTATGAACTCTGCTCATTCAAGAGTATGTGTACCTATTTTTAAAAGGCGTGCTATTATTGAGCTAATCAGGAACGAGAATTATTATATCAAGTTAGATTTGCACGGGTGTAAGGGTTTTTGTTTTTAGTTTTTGTTTGCTTTCAAGTTAAAGAGACCATTTTGGCTTGATTTTTTTCTGATTTCTGTTCTATGATACTCAATGGTGCTTACACTTGGTGATTGTTAAAATGCATCATCTCCTGTCGCAACTCGCTAACAATAGATAAACATCAATCAGTTTCATCATGAAATGCATATATAATAATAGATATGCTTTGCCAATGTTTATGGGAATCATAGTTACTTTTCTACTGTCACGAATACTTTCATTGCCTCATGTACAAAATTAGCAGTGCCATTTTCGCTTCAAATTGAGCATTTGTGTTGTGGAAGGGTAAGCTTAATGTGGTGGGTTTATGGATAACAGATAAAACATATATCCTCTTCCATGTTTTAATGTATTAGTAAAAAGCAATTTCAGCATGCCAAATGCTTCACCAAGCTAGGAGAGGAATTTTTAAAATCATTCAACAGGGTACCAACAGCGTCATCGCATTCCTTAACCATAAGCATAAGCCCTTATTTGGAAAGAAAAATCACTTTGCTGCTTTTGAAGATTTGAATCATAAAATCAGCAATGTGTCAGTTTCAGCCTTTTGAATTTGTCTTTACCATTTATGAATTTGAGATAATTTATTGCAGGGAGTGAATTTAATGTTACTATTTTGAACATCGTTATGGGGGTATTTTAAAACAATTTTATACCTGTAAAAATGGAGTTAGCATAGATTTAGTGATTATTTTATTTTTTGTTGTATTATAATTAGTATAGATTTCTAAATTACATTTATTTGAAAGATGTTAAGAGGTATGTTTTGGAGAAAAGTGTATTTAAGGTATTTAAAAGAAAAAAAATATAGTAAATTGTTTATAGTATATTTCAAGTACATAATATAGTGCTGGATTTTTACTACATTGTATTTTGAAGAAAAAAAATTGAATGAAAATAACATAATTAATTTATTTCATATGTTTTAACTAAAAATAAGATATTAATTTCAACCAATATACATATTGGCAAAGTTTTGTTTTATTTTGAATCAATTTATTTTGAAGACATTGTCTAATACATTTATAAAATTACTATGAAAAGGTCAAGTATTTCAATTTAAATATTAACTCGTAAATGTAATATAATAAATAATTTTATATTAAAAATAAAAGGTAAGATTTTTTTGTTAATTGAATTGCATCATTATACTTTACCCTTTGTTGTGGCCATAGAATATTGGTGTACCATATTTTTTAAATATGAATAATTAGTGTTGTGTCTTTATGCTTATTAAATTTTGTTGTTTTTCGTGTCCAATTCATCTTTGAATTTGTGTGGTCTCTAATGCTTGTGCTTGCAAATGTTTCTCAATAAAAACTTGCATAGGATCAAAGACTAAAGCAAATAGGGTAATCATGTTTATAAAATGTGATTGATGGAGGCATTGTGTTGGCACAAATTATTAGGACATGTTTGAATAAAATCTTGTCACAACTAAGATGTGACAATGTTGCTTGGTTCACAACAAACCTTGGGTAGACCCCAAGCTAGCTAGCAAAGTCAAGGGTATCTCCTAGGATTTTGTTTCATGTTAAATTAAAACTATTATGTTTCATGTTAAACTAAAACCATTTTGTTTCATGTTAAATTAGAACTATTATGTTGGCACTATTTAGTAGTGTTTTGCTATGCACTATTGAAAATTAGTTAGTGTAATAATTTTTGCTTACACTAGGATATATCTAGAACAATATCTTTAAACTAGGTGGTGATATCAAAGAGGAGTATAAATTTATGTTTTCTATTTTGACCTCATGTATTCCATGGTTTATATAAGATATTTTTTCCCAAGCAATATGGGTTTTCAATAGGATCCTAGACAACCCTGGTAAAGATCATTAGACTTGTGTTAAAAGGGCTTTTAGATATTTATGTGGTTTTTTTCACTATTGCATATGTTATCATGGGAGTAATAATGTGGAAAATTTGATTGATTTATAGGACTTCGTTGATTTTTATTTTACAGGAGATTTGTATTAGATGAGATATAAAAGTGGTTGTCTTTATTTTGTTTGGAGGAGAAGTTAGTGGGATGAGAAAACAACCTAGAATAATGTTTTCCACTAGAAATTAGAGTAGATGGTTATGACGTGTATAAGGTGGTAATATGGTTACAAACAGTATGCTCATGCACGGGCTTCAAAAGGAAACATATGGTAATTGGATGTGACATATAGAGTATCATTTTTGGCAAGAAAACCTAAACCATCATTCTCACATGAAGCATACTATTGGTCCACTATAACTTGCGTTCAATAAATTGTCAAGGGTGGCAAGAGTCATGTTAAAAAAAATGGTTGCCTTAAAGAATTTTATAGATTTTACCACTGAGCATGGAAAAGTTTTGTTGGTGTGGGGAAACCACAAGCATCAAATCTTCTAGAGATTAAGTTTTTATTACTACTTTTTGTCAAACTTTTCCTTTTACTCCTAAAAGGTACCCTACAAAAGGGATAATGTTAGAATAAATTATATGTACCTTATAATCGTAATGTTCATGCTTGATGCTTTGTATTTAGTGCTTTTATCTCCATTTAGAGAAATTGGCATCCCTAGAAATTATGTGTCTCACTTTTGTCTTGGACTGTTTAGTCAAGTATTGGTATCTTGGAAGGTGTAAGATTATCTTAATTAGTGCTCAAAAGAATTATTTATTATAGATTTTTATGATGTGTAAGAATGTGTAATATGGACTTTATATAAAAATAAATAAAAAATTGACCAGCCTTATGAAAAAGTTGGACACTCGTTATGAAGCATTAAATACATAAGGGAATGAGGAAAACATGATGCCCAAGTTTGGGTAGTCAAATATTCCACATTATAACAATATGGTAACATGTAAGGAATATACTAAATATAGTCATGAGCATCTTAGAACAAGGAGTGTGTTGTAGGTTACATTAAACCAATTTGGGTCATACCTAAATTTAAGATTATAAATTGTTTACCAAAACCATCACATGGTTTTACTTTGTAATTCTTCTATAATTTTGAGCATGGAATAGGAGGTTGTATAAGTTGATGTTTAGGTTGTATAATAATGAAGCATTGCTAGATTTCAAATAAGTTCTACAGATGTAATAATTTTTGAAATGGATAATAATTAAGATTACATTATAAAAAAATAAAACAACTAGTTTTCTAATAAAGGGCAAAATGGTTCGACTATAATGAAAAAAAGCAGAGACAGACAAGGTTTTCATCACGAATAAGATCTCTAATGGACAAGGATCTAAAAATTTGCAAGTAATATACTGGAGAAATTTTGTGTGAAACGATAAGGGTTGGACTCCCCCCTCCACCCACCCACAAAAATATTTGGAATCTGAGTGGCAAATGGTTCGAAGCAAGAAATCTAGAAGGGCTAAGAGGAGATCGATTGAATTGAACATGATGGAAGAGGAATTGGGGGCTTCCAAAATATGGGTAATTCCAATCACTTCAAAAATTCCTAATTTCGCTTCTAGTGCCAATCACATAGTGTTGGGTAAGAGTAACCCTAATCCCCCCCACCCCCCCCCTCCCCCCCTTTCATTTTCAATCAAATCCAAAGGTTCAATTATACTCCTCAAACAAAAATAGGTTACGTCCCCTGCAGAAGCATGTGGGGTTTCATAAAATTGTCCCCTTTTGTTGAAATTCATAAGAAGGCCCGCTTTTAGTAAAACCCTAGACCCGGGACAGACATTGTTGCTCCCCTTCATAGCCAACCCTTGAATACAAATATGGGACATCGAAAAAATGCTAAGATCGGGAAAATTCAATACCCCAAAGCTATCCAACTTGACAAATCCCTCCATTGCCACCAATTGAGCAAAAATCAAGCCCTAAGAAAATCCGACATTCTTTGAATACATAGGAAATACTTACTCTGGATATCAGGAATAAACTCACTAATGATATGTGGTATCTCTACAAAACTTACGGCTTATTCGCTAGATGGTGCAGACATGGGATCCATGGGGAAGATGTAGCAAAATGGTTTCAAGAAACCTACAGGGGCCAAGTAGGTATCTCTATCTTGTCGGGGGATTTTTTTCTAGATTAATTGTTATAGGATTAAGTTAAAAAATGAGTTCTTATCTGGTAGAAATACCTGTTACAAAGGGCATAATTTTATATTTATTGAATGGTGACGTAATTTCAACCCTAGTAATCTTGAATCATTTAAAGTTAATAGATGGATAAAATTGTCCAATATTCTAGTTGAATTGATGGATAGTGAAATCATCAAGAATTTGGGAAATCAATTGGGAGAATTTATAGGGTTTGAAGAAGATTTCTTATCTTATTTTGATGTTGTTATCTTAGTAAAGATTGATATAAATGTTAAATCACTTAAACTTATTAATTTAAGGACTAATAATGGAATATATAACATTAGACCTGTATTTTATCAAGGCCATGTTCATAATAAAGTAATAAAGGAATCCATAAATGTTCCTCATCATAAGACAAACCCTTTATCACGATTGAGAGTTAAAATTAGATTTAATAAGTATAAGGGAGGAATTATTATTGAAGACGATATGATCTCCCCTCCACAACCTTTCATCAAAAACCTATTCTAGACAGGCCAATTCATAGCCAGTCCCCAAGTATGGCATCATCTTTGCTGAAGGGATGTACCAAATCACATAATTGTACCAAAGGAAATTGCAATGATCGCATCACTAACCCCTCTTTGCATAGATTGTCAGGAAGTCCTACTCAAGAAGAATTTGACACTCTTATTATCAGCAGATAAGAATTATTAATATAGGACCAACCTCGAAGAGATGGCCAAGGATGATGAGAGGGTGGAGTTAGAGAAAGGGGAGGTGTCAGCCGATGATGATAAGTATCAAGGCTTTATGGAGGATGAAGAAGTTTTAGTACCTGAGAAAGAAGGAACCTAAAATGGATGTGAAAAAAAAAGTGGTAAGGGGAACCTTTTAATCTTTGAGAGGCTGGAAGAAATCTAGAATGAGACAGGGATCATCTCAGATAAACAAAAGAAAGAAACAACAAAGAATACTAATACTAATGTAGATGAGATTTACAATGAGGTTCTAGATAAGGTCATTGAGGGCGTAGTTGAAGACATGATAGATAAGGAATAAATTGTGAGGGAAAGCAAACAACTTATATCCAAGATAATATAATTGGAAGAGGAAGAGAGGAGTCAAGGAAAGCTAGAAGAAGATATTGTTGATCTGGGTAGCAGAGAGGCAAAGGAAGGAGAACCTATCTTAGGTATTGCTATTACAGATTTTAGTCATGAGACCCTGGACTATGCAAAAACTAACAAGAAGAGAGGAAAGAAATTAATGTCACAATTTAGGAAAAAAGATGGTTTGGCTCATGCTCAAACTAAGATCACAAAACTATTTTATGTAGGGAAAGGGAAGAATCTTCCAACTGATCCATGAGGATCATCACTTGGAATGTTAGGGGCCTTAATGCCCCTAACAAATTGAGTATTTTGAAATTATGCATAACTATTACCAAACCTAAAATATTATTAATTCAAGAAACCAAACTTAATAATGAAGAAGCACTTATCCTGAAAAAGAAATTGGGTATCTGGGACTTGGTTAGTGTTCCTACAGAAGGGGCTTCTAGGGGACTAGCAATAATATGGAACCCAAGGGCACTCTCTTTTAATTATATGTAGTAAGAAGAATTGGATGGGAGGTACGGTGAAGATTATATGAAGCAATCTCTAATTTATACTTGTCAATATCTATGGTCATACTCAAAACATGGATAAAAGACCAGTTTGGGAAGAGTTAGAACAATTCGTGGAAACCATTCCAGATAAGATATACATTTTAGGAGGGTATTTTAATGTCATTCTCAACCCTAAAGAGTAGTGGGGAGGTTTAGCAATATTATCCATAGCAGCAATAGTCTTCAAGAAGGGTTGACGAAAATAAACTAATTGAAGTTAAGACAAAACAAGACCGATTTACATGGAACAACAGGAGGCAGGGATTCAATAATATTGCAGAAAAAATGGATAGGTTTCTACTTATAGGTAACTGGGATGAGTTTCCCTATCACCTTACGATTGAAATTTTACTATACTTCAGCTCTGACTATTTTCTTGTCCAGTTGAATATTTCAGAAGAAATCAAACCTAAAATATGCCCCTTCATATTTGAACAAATGTGGCTCAAAGATGAAAATCTCTTAAAACTAATAGAACAATGGTGGTTAGAAAAAGAAGTAATAGGCTCAAAACTATTTTGTTTAGTATCTAAAATAAAAATCATTAAAGATAAATTACTTGAATGGAACAAAATATTTTTGGAAATATTTTTGAAACAAAAATTAAACTAGAAGAAGAATTAGGAAACCTTAATAAAGCAGTCATTGAAAAAGGTATGGATAGTGATCTATATTTAGAAGAGAAGAAGTTGAAATTAGATTATGAGGAAATACTAGCAAAGGAAGAAATCTTCTAGAGACAAAAATCAAGGGAAACTTAGCTTGAGGTAGGAAACAGAAATACAAAATTCCTCCATAACAACACCAAACTTCATAGGAATCTTAATAGAATAACAAAGATAATAGATTACAATGGATCTATCATAGAGGAGCCACAACAAATTGCAAAGATAGGGGTTATGTACTTTGAAAAAATCTTTAATAACTGGGAAGGATCGAATATGGCTCATCAAAAGAAAATACACGACAATATACCAAAGATAATATCAAAGGAACAAAACAAAGTCCTCATGGTGAAATTTGCAAAAGAAGAAATTGAATTAGCAGTAAAACAAATGCATCCTGATAAGGCTTTAGGCCTAGATGGTTTCTTGGCCCTCTTCTTTCAGAAATATTGGCATTTTATTGGGAATGAGGTGGTAAGTGATCTTGGAGTCAAGAAATATGGAAACCTTATAAAAGAGGTAAACAACACCTTACTTGTATACCTAAAAAGGGTAAAGAAGAAAGATTTGAGGACTTTAGACATGTTTCTCTATGCAATACAATTTACAAAATTTTGACCAAAACAACAACAAATAGGATCTAAAAAGTCTTATTTGATATCAACAGTCAGGAACAAACATGATTCATTCTTGGTAGATCTATCTATGATGGGGTTATTGTAGCACAAGAATCCATTCACTCTATCTAGAAAAATAAGAAACATATTATGTTGATCAAACTAGATATTAGAAAGGCCTATGATAAGGTAGATTATTTTTTTCTTTGTAAGGTGCTAGAATCTTCTGGATTTGTGAAATAATGGATTAACTTATTTTTTTAATGCGTATCAAGTCCTAAAATCTATGTCCTAGTTAATGGATCTCTAGAAGGTTTCTTCAATATCTCAATTGGACTTAGACAAGGTGACCCTTTTTCTCTTTTCCTCTATATTATAATGGCCAAAGCTCTGGGGAGGTCAATACACAAAGCTAGGGAAGAAAAATAAATTCAAGGTATTAAAATTACTAGTGACCTTGACCACACAACTCATCAAAAATTTGTTGATTATACAATGCTTTATGGGAAAGGTAGCATAGCTAAATCTAGGACATTTAAAACAATTCTAGACTCTTATAATAGAGCATCAGGTCAAGATATCAATGCAACAAAATTAGAAATCTTCTTTTTTAATACTGATCATGTTGGCAGGTGATGTTATGGAGCACTAGGGATCACTTAAGGGTTTTCATTCATGGCAACACTTATTCTGTAGTGATCGCATGATGAGATGTTTAGTACAAAAGTCACATTTATGAAAATGACTAAGTCCAAAATCAGGGTACAATGTTACAGTTTTGGTTAGCGATGGAAATGTATGAGGTATTATGACCTACGAAGCTAGTAGAAGATATTTTGGAATATGTATATGCTTCAGTTAAGAGCGCATGAGTTGTGTTGATCAGATTGGTGAGATTCAGTGATCTGAAGGTATGCGATGACAGTAAAACAGTATAACAGGGCATATGAGTAGTTATAGTGATTGCGGTAAGGTTACTTGGTATGGTAACATGCTAAGTCGGGTGAATGAAGTATATTGCCGACACTTGGGTAATATAAGATTGCCGACTCCATACTTATTATTTACATAATCAATTATTATGTTTTGTATGGTATTTGTGAAGCCGACTGGATGGCAGTTTTTGTATAAGTATAGAGTGCTTTAATGTAAGCGATATGTATTATGATTATGATGATGGAGAAAGGTTGTGAATCTGAGAGCAGTGATCAGATGCGCGATCTGTAATAGACAAAGATATAACCAAAACTATATAAGCAAGATAAGTGCTTGTATTATTCACATTTTGAAGAACCTTTTTGTAAGCAGTTCTTGATTGTAAGAGCAGTTTTCTCACCACCTTTAACCGGGTGTTTTGTATACCCCTAATAGGGTTTTGTAATCCTCTAATAAGGAAATGTACTATGTAATAATCGGCTCCTAACATGGCTAGATCTCCTAATAGGGATACAATATTTTATTGCGTAGTTGTGGGTACCATCCCCACCGGGTTTTCCCTTGGCCAGGGTTTCCTTGAGAACAAATCATGGTGTCATGAGTTATGTGTTGTTTTTAATTGTTCTTTTCATTTCAGCAGTATTATGGTTTATTTATAATTGCTTGAAGTTTAAATCAAAGTTCAGTAATATTGATTCACACCCCCCGCCGCTCTCAGTATTACCTAATCCTAACAATTGGTATCAGAGCTATTGGCCCTTAGAAAGAAAGCCTAACAACTTAAGAGAGATCAGAATGGATTCGAAAAGTTTGCAAGAGAAATTTGAAGTAGCACTTGAAGATATGGACAAAGAGAAGGCTGAGAATGGTATATTGAAATTCAAATTGAGAAGAGCAAAAGGTTTCATCAGGAAACTAAAAGAACAACGAGAAGCTTCAAAAAATCAGAAACAAGATCTTATGGACAAGATCCAAGAAGGTTCAGACAATGATACATCAAATCAAGTGAAGAGGCTGGAGCAAGAAAAAGAGGAGATCAATCTTTTGATGATAAAATAGATTCAATATGAGAAGGATGCAAGGAACAAAGTTGAAGAGTCACTGAAAGAAGAAAATGAGAAGATAGGACTAATGAAGACTGAACTTGATCACTACAAGGATAAATATCAGGAATTGGAGAAGTACAATTAGATCATTAAAGGAGAACTCACTCAAGACAAATTACACATTGAGAAGTTGCACATGAGGAGTGACAAAATTGATGAGCAAAGAGCAAGATAGAAACCTAAAGGAGACATGATTGGATTTGGATTCAATGAAACAAAAAGTTCTAAAACCAATGAAGAAGCAAGTGAAGAAAAGAATGAATAATGATCTACACATGAAGAAAGACCTACTCATGAAGAACCTAAAGAACATATCAGACCTTTCAAAGATAGATGCTTTGGATGCAACAAAATGGACATATGAAAAGAGATTGCAGAAGTAAAGGTACCTCTGAACCCTTTACCAGCTACTATTTCAACTATTATGATTATGGACACAAGAAAGCAGATTGTAGAAAACTATATCAATTTAGGTATAACCAAGATTATGTCAAAGAAGAATCAACAGCCAAGATCACACGTCAAAAATGCAACAACTTTGGACACACTGCAAGGTATTGTAAACTACAAATAAATCAGGATAGAAGGAGACCTCCTACATGTTACAAATGCAACAACCTTGGACACATTGTGAAGTTTTGCAAATACAATGGAGATGACAACAGAAGAGGACCAAGAAGATCAAGTGAACCGAGAGGACCACCTCCTATGGTTATAAGAAGGATTGTTGGTGACACTGGTAAGAGTCTTAATGAGTACATGAATTTTTTTGAGAATCATTTCGAGAAATCAGAGAGCAAGGAGGATGACAAGATATGAAAGGTGAAAGTCTTAAACAAGGCATCGATTCAGGGAGAGACAGTAGATGATAATATGTCTTTGCATGATGAGTTCTTTGAGGTATCGATCTAGAAGGTCGCATGGCCTTAAGGGGAGCATTGGATGCAGAGAACAGAATATATCCAGCCCCTGTATATGTGGAGTAAGCTCATGCAAGCTTAGGTATTGTATGTATAGACATTGTGGAGTCTATGGATGAGAGAACAACACTTGGAGATTCATTTTCCGTGTTTGTGAGCTTTATGTTGACTAAACGGGATGCGAAGTTGAGCTACTTGTGTTTAATGCAGTCACTCAACTTGTGAAGGATAAAAAGGTTTGGAAGATATCATTTCTACTATGTTTGATAATCAACAACTAAGGAGAGCAGAGTTGTGAAGTATTGCAGTCATCTAGCAGAGAGATTTCATGATCGCGTGAAGCAAAGTGTTGGATTCAACCATGTTTAAGGTATTTAGACCTATACTCATAGAGAAGTTATGGATGCATGAGTAGTTTGTGATGTCATGGATAGACCTAGGTATAAATTTAAGAGACGTCCATTCAAGTCTTGTGAGGATGATCAGAAAGGAGCATTTTCACAAACCCCCATAGGCATGTTGCACGTAGAAGACATTAGGGCATACATACACTACAATTATGAAATCATTGGAGATTTAAACATTTACAATGAATTGGATAATATGATAGAAGATGTATCCATGGTAGAAGAATTCAAACATCTACAAGATCAATCCATCATTAAGCTAACCCTACTCACAGAATTCACGGAAGTGGAATGGTTTAAGATCATCCTGAGCAAAGTCCATGATTGGTTTGTTTGGATTGGAGATCAACTAGTAAAGATTTATGCACAGATAATTCATGAGATTACATGTCTTGATAATGAAGGAGCCCTACCTATAGTAGAAAATAATTTGAGGAAATAGGCAGAAACCCTAACCCATTCCAAGTGGGATAAGAGGTCAATGACATCTTTCAGCAAGATGTTAGATTGGTAGCTATGTTATTGGGCTACAAATTGTATCATAGCAGTAGACCTAACTCTATATCTGTTGGTGTTGTCATGATGGCCTATAGGATGGTCAAGGAAAACAATAATTATAACCTCTACAAAGTACTTGCACAATAGTTCCTTGAAAATGTAAAAGTGATAAAGAAAGATAGGACTAAAGCATTTAGGTTTGGGTGCTTGTTAGTTCATATGTACATTCACATCATTCACAAGTTTCCTGGCATGCACCCTAGGGCATGGAAAGCAGATGTACCAATTGGGGATTCATATTTCAGAGAGTTACAAAAGGCAAGATAAGAATTGGGTTGATGGTGAACTATTTTCCATGACAAAAATCTTACAAAGTAAAATGAAGGAAAGGTATAGAATACTTGAGAACATTGTTGAGAAGTATGTGGACACTATTTGTTTCATGGTTGAAACTAATTGTGTTTGTTTTGAGGCAGTGGAACCAAGGATGAAATAGTGTTACCCTATGGGGTATGAAGTAAGTGTTGAGATTCTAACCATGCAGGTGGAGCATGTGCTGGCAACAAAAATAGACCCTACACAAGAAAGATTGGGAACATATAGAGAGAAATATGAAAAATTCACAAGAGCAAGAAAAAGTAACAAGGAAAAGGAAAATCAGTAAGATTGTGGAGGATATCACTGCGAAGGTAGAAATCACTAAGGAGCAGTTGATAAACATAAGGAATAAGATGGAAGCATCTTCAAGCATAGCCATTGATGCTCTGGTTCCTTTAGAGGTAGACAAGATAGTAACTTCTACTGTTGATATTGTTGACTTATCAACTACACAAGAGGAGGCAGTACAAGAAGTTGTGCCTACAATCATTCCCAGAAGATCTACAAGATCTAGTAAGCAAGACAGTCCTAAGGAGAAAGAGGAAAAGGTAGTTGAGAAATTAGAAGATAAAGAAGCTCAAAAGGATCCACAAACTTTGTGGAAACCAGACCTTAAATCACTGCAGAAGAGAGTGATAAAAGATGGAAACTTGAAAATAGTGGAAAGGTACTATGAAGGTATGATGCTAAAAACCAAGTGATCATTGATGATACTATCATTGAGCATCTATTGATTTTCAAAAAAAACTTGTTAGAAATTGAAGGGAGTATCCCTAAAGATCTGTATAGAAAATTATAAATTAGGAAGCATATGGCATAATCAGAAGATGAAAAGATAAGGAATAAAGCCATTGTGGACATGCTACCAGTTGTCTCAATACAAGAAAGGGAGAGGATAATAAATGCATTAAAACCCCTATTGAGGACAAAGGTCAGACTAGTAAAAATAATGGCTAGGAAATATGATGAGGTGATTGAGGACACTCAAAGGGCATTAGATCAAATTCTAATGAATGATATGCCAAAGAAGACCTCACCTGCCAATGTTACTTTGTCTCTAGTGTGCCTATGACCCTTGATACTTCACATGATGTAAATGATCCATTTATGGACAATTTAGATAGTGCGATGGAAGTTGGAGAATAAAAAGAGTTAGAGGAAGAGAAAATAGGGGAGGAAATACAGGAGAAGGAAATACAACAAGAAGAAAAGAAGGAAGAAGAGACCAGAATAGAAAAATTTGTTGAGGTTAAGATGGACACCTCTTTATTGTTGGCAAGTATGGCCAAACCAAAAAGTTTTGATGTAGATAGTATGGATGAGGATGAGCTTATGAGGCTATCCTTCATGGCCTTCGCCAAGGCTAAAGAAAGGTGAGTACAGAAAGGGGGAAAAATAATAAAGGTAATGTCTAGGGCTGTTGAAACAGTAAACAAGCTACTTCCCTCATTGATTATCTTTCAAGAAAAGGATTAAGTTGAGAATCTTGGTATGGTATTGGATAGCTTTGATAGTCACTTTGACTCATTACTGAAGACTACAGAAGATAAGGCATAGAAAAAATTTTTGGAGAAAAAGTTGAGAGAAGTTTGTCAATCCATTTCATAGGACTTAGACATTCTCAAGGCTACTACTCTTAAGGCCGAGAGTTGTGTAGCACAAGGCAAGAAAATTTACAGCTATTGCATAAGTCCTTGCAGGCATGTAAATAACATTGAGGAGATTATAGCCAAGGATAGGGCTACTCTTGACAGACTAATGGATAGTTGTGAATCATCTTCACTAACTGTGGGCAAAATGGATAAAGAGACATCGAGGCTATTAAAAAAGATTAGTGTATTGGAAACGGAGAAAGGGAGAGTTGAAGACAGATTTGGCTTGTTAAGAAGCCTATTGACCCCTAAGCTTTCAATGCTTGAGACTTGTCTTTTAGAGATGGAAAAGGTTGAAGGATCAATGACCTTGTCTACACCTACCGAGCTTAAGGCAACAGAGACTGCATCATATGCACTGAATGGATTAATCCATGTCAGTGAGCTATTGATAAAATCATGGGCTGCAAAAGTAAAGGCCTTGGAAAACTCTTTCCAAGATGTCTTAAAATTGGTGAGTAATTACTAAATCTTTTTGTGCTTAAGTTTTATTAAAATTTTGAATGAACCTTTGTCATTGATGTCAAAGGGAGAGGAAGAGAAAGAAAAATGAGGAAAGTAGTATGTAGAGAAAAAGTAAAAGATGGGGAGAGAGGAAAAATAGTAAGAAGAAGAAAAAGGTGTACAAAACAAAACAAAAAGTAGAAAAGAGAAAATAGAAAGAAGAGAGTTGTATGTTGACACTTAGTCATTTTTCTAAGTGTTTCCATCAATGCTAAAGGGAGATATTGTTGGCAGGTGATGTTGTGGAGCACCAAAGATCACTTAAGGGTTTCCATTCATGGAAACACTTATTTTGTAGTGATCGCATGATGAGAAGTTTAATACTGGAGTCACAGTCATGAAAATGACTAAGTCCAGAATCAGGGTAACAGGGTACAATGTTACAGTTTTGGTTAGCGATGGAAATGTATGAGGTATTATGGCCTACGAAGTTAGTAGCAAGTATTTTGGGATATGTATATGCTTCAGTTAAGAGTGTATGAGTTGTGGTGATCAGATCAGTGAGATTTAGTGATATGAAGGTATGCGATGATAGTAAAACAATATAACAGGACATATGAGTAGTTGCAGTGATTGCGGCAAGGTTACTTGGTATGATAACATGCTAAGTTAGGTGAATGAAGTATATTTCTAACATTTGGGTAATATAAGATCACTGAATCCATACTTATCATTTACATAATGAATTATTATGTTTTGTATGGTATTTGTGAAGCCAATTGAATGGCATTTTTTATATAAGTATAGAGTTCTTTTATGTAAGCGCTATGTATTGTGATTACATGATGATGAAGCAAGGTTGTGAATTTGAGAGCAGAGATCAAATGCATGATCAATAATAGACAAAGATATAACTGGAACTATCTAAGAAAGATAAGTGCTTGTATTGTTCACATTTTGAAGAACCCTTTTGTAAGCAGTTCTTGATTGTAAGAGCAGTTTTCTCACCACCTTTAACTAGGTGTTTTGTATACCCCTAATAGGGTTTTGTAATCCTCTAACAAGGAAATGTACTATGTAATAATCAGCTCCTAACATGGCTAGATCTTCTAACAGAGATGCAATATTTTAGTGCATATTTGTGGGTACCATCCCCATCGGGGTTTTCCCTTGGCTAAGGTTTCGTCGAGAAAAAATCATGGTGTCATGAGTTATGTGTTGTGTTTAATTATTCTTCTTATTTCAGCAATATTATGGTTTATTTATAATTGCTTGAAGCTTAAATCAAAGTTCAGTAATACTGATTCAGCCCCCCTCTCAATATTACCTAATCCTAATAGATCCTAATATAGAAGAATAGATATGCAAGATCATGAACTTTAAAAAAGGAGATATGATATGCAAATACTTAGGCCTTCCCTTGGATAAAGGAAACATAAATAAGGAACTATGGGACCACATCATTACTAAAATCAAGAAAAAAATGGATTCATGAAAAGGGAAATGGCTATCTTCATCTGGGAAGGCAACTATGTTAAAATAGTCCTCTCGACAACCCCCATATACCAACTATTTTGCATAAACATCCCATTAGAGAAAAAAGATGAGATTAATAAGAGCTTTAGATCTTTCTTTTGGTGGGGAACTAAAGATAAGAAAAGGATGGCATTAATTGCCCAGGATAAAGTTTGTAGACCAAAAGAGGAAGGGATCTTGGGGTTAAAAAAAACATTAGAGAACAAAGCAAGGCTTTAAAAACTAAATTGATGTGGAGAATGTATGGTAAACCTAATCTAAAGTAGGTTAAAATCCCGAGATGTACATATTTTGGGTGGAGGGATTTTGAAAAAATTGTTCATAATGGGTAACCCTCCTAGGGGATCCTGTATTTGGAATTTTATGTAGATTGTAGGAAGCTTATTATGGAAAAATTAACATGGAACCTAGGTAATGGAAGGGAATCCCTATTATGGGATGACTCATGGGGTGGCTATAAGGTAATAGGAGGAAGCTACAACTTTGAAAATTTAAAAATAATATTAGAAACTCAATGGGGAAAACATGTAGAAGATTACATGGAATCTTCTAATGGAGATATCAATTATTTCTATTAGAATTTCCAAACCAATGGGACATGCATAAAATAATGAAGCAGAACCCTTGGGTATATTCACAAAGATGGGGGACCAAAAAGGTGCCAAATTCTTTTTTGGTCCCCCAAAATACATAGTGTGCACACACTATAGGGCGTACGCACTATAGCATGTGTATGCACTATAGCGTGTGCATGCACTATGGCTTGGATTTATCAAGCCTTAGGCTTGGGTAGTCCAAAATATAATGTGTGTGCGCTATAGTGCCTATGCGGTATAGTGTTTACACACTATGTAAAGTTCCTAAATAATTCGGTGCAACATAAAAATGCAATAGTTTACATACCGCGTATGCACTATAGTGTGTACGCCCTATGTGGTGATAAAGAAAAATAAAATAAAAACCTTCTAAATAGGGTACACTCATGCTAATTTCAACACTAGGACCATACACAATTTGTGTACGCACTTTGTAAAGTTCCTAAATGAGTTTGGTACAACATCAAAATGCAATGGTTTACATAGCGCATACACGCTATAGTGCATACGTCCTATGTGGCAATAAAGAAAGACAAAAAACCTTCTAAATAGGGTGTACTCATGCCAATTTCAGTACCAGGACCATACATAAAATGTAACATTAAAGACTCTCCCTTTCTTATACTTAAGTTACATTTTAGGTATATACTTTCAGGATTTTTGAGAGTGGTTTTAGCTTCATAGGAGTTAAGATAAAGATTTTGGATTTTGAGGGTTTTTAGAAATTTTTACACTAGCCAAATTTCAAGAATTAGTGCATTATCTTCAGCATGATTCCTAGTACACTTTTGATTGTAACCTTAAGCCCTTGACTTGGGCACAATAATTTGAGAGAGAGAGAGGAGGTGAGAAGGGGGAGAGATCTAGAGACACAAAGAGACCCCTTAGGACACATTACAACCATAAAGTGTGTCCTAATGTGTCTTAGGAACCCTTAAAACACATTATGACCCCTTATGACACACTTTATGGTTGTAATGTGTCCTTCTAGGTTTTAATGGGTCGTAAGGAATCATAATGGGCCTAAGAGGTGTTAGGACCCATTACGACATATTAGAACCATATAGTGTGTTGTAAGGGATCATAGTGTGTTATAATTGGTTCTAGGGCCCCTTAGGACACATTATATGGCTCTAATGTGTCCTAATGGGTTGTAATGGGTCGTAATGGGTCCTTAGACCCATTAAAATCTATTAGGACCCCTTACAACCCATTAGAAACATAAAGTGTGTCCTAAGGGGTCATAGGACCCCTTAGATCACATTACAAACCCTTAGGACACACTTTATGCTTCTAATGTGTCTTAATGTGTTTTAAGGGATCCTAATTGGTCGTAAGGGGTGTTAGGACCCATTAAAATCCATTACAACACATTAGAACCATAAAGTGTTTCATAAGGGGTCATAATGTGTTATAACTGGTCCTAGGACCCCTTAGGACACACTCTATGGTTATAATGTGTCCTAATGGGTCGTAGTGGGTCCTAATTGGTCCTAAGGGGACTTAGGACACATTACAACCCATTATAACCCATTAAGACATATTAGATCCATAAAGTGCATCCTGAAGGGGCCTAGGACCACTTACAATACATTAGGACCCCTTATGACACACTTTATGATTATCATGTGTCCTAATGGGTTTTAATGGATCCTTAGACCCCTTAAGACATATTATGACACATTAGGACATATTAGAATCATAAAATGTGTCCTAAGGGGTCCTAGGACCCCGTAGAACACACTACAACCCATTAGGACATACTTTATGGTTCTAATGTGTCTTAATGGGTCACAAGGGGTCCTAATGGAGCCTAAGGGATCTGAGGACCCATTACAACCTATTACAACATATTAGGACACATTATAACAATAAAGTGTGTCCTAAGGAGTCATAATGTATTCTAAGACATCCTAGGACCCCTTATGACACACTTTATGGTTCTAATGTGTCCTAAGAAGTCGTAATGGGTCATAAGGCGTCCTAATGGGTCCTTAGGGGTCTTACACCCCATTATAACCCATTATGATATATTAGGACATATTAGAATTGTAAAGTGTGTCCTAAGGGGCCATAATGTGTCTAAGGGGTCCTAGGACCCTATTAACAAACTTTATGGTTCTAATGTGTCCTAAGGGGTTGTAATGGATCATAAGGTGTATGGATGGGTCCTAAATGGTCTTAGGACCCATTACAACACATTACAACACATTAGGACACATTAGATCCATAAAATGTGTCCTGAGGGGTCATAATGTGTTCTAATGGGTCCTAGGACCCCTTAGAACACATTATGACCCGTTAAGACACACTTTATGGTTCTAATGTGTCCTAATGTGTTGTAATGAATTGTAAGGGGTCTTAATTGTTCCTAAGGGGTATTAGGACCCATTACAATACATTACAACACATTATAACACATAAGAACCATAAAGTTTGTCATAAGGGGTATTAATGTGTTCTAAAGGGTCCTAGGACCCCTTATGACACACTTTATGGTTCTAATGTGTCCTAATGGGTCACAAGGGATCCTACTTTTTCCTAAGGGGTCTTAGGACCCATTACAACCCATTACAACATATTAGGATACATTAGAACCACAAAGTGTATTGTACGGGGTTGTAATGTGTTCTAAGTTTTTCTAGGAACCCTTGGGACACACTTTATAGTTATAATGTGTCCTTAGACCCCTTAGGATCCATTAGGACCCCTTAAAAATAGTTAGGACATGTGAAGACACATTAGAACTATAAATTGTGTCTTAAGGGGTCCTAGGACCCCTTAGAACACATTATGACATACTTTACGGTTCTAATCTATCCTAATAGGTTGTAATGGGTTGTATTGGATCTTAATGGGTCCTAAGGGGTTTTAAGACCCATTACAACACATTAGGACATATTAGAACCATAAAGTGTTGTGCAAGGAGTTATAATGTGTTATAAGTGGTCCTAGGACTCCTTAGAACATATTACAGCCCCTTAGGGCACACTTTATGGTTTTGATGTGTCGTAATATGTTGTAATGGGTTATAATGGGTAATAGGACCCCTTAGGACCTATTAAGACCCCTTACAACCCATTACGACCCCTTACAACACATTAGAACCATAAACTATTTCATAAGGGGTCATAATTGGTCCTAAGGGATCTTAGGACCCATCACGATGCATTATAACTAATTAGGACACATTAGGACCATAAAGTGTGTCTTTAGAGGTTGTAATGTGTTCTAAGGGGTCTTATTAGAACACATTATGACCCATTATGACACACTTTATGGCTCTAATGTGTTCTAATATGTTGTAATGGGTTGTAAGGGATCCTAATGGGTCCTAAGGGGTGTCAAGACCCATTACAACACTAATGGGTTCTAAGTGGTTCTAATGTATCATAAGGGGTCCTAATCCATCCTAAGGGGTCATAATGGGTCGTAGGAATACTTAGGTCCCATTATGACACCTTATGATACATTAGAACCCATTAGTGTGTTCTATGATGTTTAATGTATTCTAAGGGGTCCTAAGGTGTTGTAATGGGTCCTACAATTACTTAGGACCCATTATGACCCCTTATGATACATGAGTACCACTTAAAGCCCAATAGGACACACTAGGACCCATTACAACCACTTAGTACCCATTACAACCCCATAGGACATATTAGTGTGTCCTACGATGGTTAATGTGTTCTAAGGGGTTCCAATGGGTTCTAAAGTGTCCTAAGGGGTCCTAATGTGCCCTAAGGGGTCATAATGGGTCCTAAGGAGTCGTAGAGCCACTTAGGACACATCAGAACCCCTTAGGGACATATTATGACCCATAAGAACACATTAGAACCCATTAGTGTTTCCTATGCCCCTTAATGTGTTTTAAGGGATATTAATGGGTTCTATCATAACATGTCCTAATGCATCCCAAGGGGTCGTACTATGTCCTAAGGGGTTCTAGAACCACAGAGGACCTAGTATGACCTCTTATGATACATTAGGACCCCTTAGGACATATTAGTTTGTCCCCTATAATGTTTAATTTGTTCTAAGGGGTTGTAATGAGTTCTAATGTGTCTGAATGGGTCTTAATGTGTCCTAATGGGTTCTAATGGGTCCTAAGTATTTGTAGCATTGGTTTAGGTATGGAAAGGTAAGTACTAAGAGGGGAGGGGTGAATCAGTATTGTAAAACACTTTTAAACTATTTGAACTTTCTTCCTTAAACATTTTCTAATTCCATAACTTGTGCATGAATCATATAAAATATATAAAAGATAACACATAACTCACAACACATTCATTTTGGTATCGTAGAAATCCTTGTTAGAGGATAAAAAATGTGGGGATGACACCCACAAAACCTCACTACCGTAGTAAAAAGTCTTCTCGGTTAGAGCTACAATATTATTTATTTCTGATAGCTTACGAGTATTAACCTAGTTAAGAGTCTCAAGACTTGTTAAGTCTGAATTGTAAGAGGATTTTATAATTCTAATCTAATAAGTGTACCTGGTTAGAGGATTTACAATATAAGATCTATTAAGATATGCTCAGTTAAGAGACTTTACAATTCTGGTTACTCTCTAATCAGTAACACAAACTTGTTTGTTAAAATTGCATCAAACATATGCATACGAGAATATTTATGCTCAGTAACTCATTACCTCATACTGTGTATCTCTCACAATATCAATTCAGTGTTTGGTAGATTCAATTCTGAATCACAATCACTTTCTTCTCTATATTTCTCTATACTCAGTGGCTCCTCTACTCATCACCTTCTCTGCAATCTCTTCTTCACACATGCAATCTCCCTTCATACTTGCTTACCACTCTAATCTTCACTTCTCTGATCCATTTAAATACTATTCTCGAAGCGATATTGGATGTTCTAGAATCATCTCTACAAGTGGTGCTAGCATTGGTTACTCCTCCAATACATATATCATACTTTATTCTCATTGGCATATCTCACCTTGTAATCATGTATAATCATTATGTCTCAATCTCCAATGCTCAGACATACAATCTCCTCGATATTTGTAAATTGTTTTATGTTCGGTGTCCAGATTCAATGTATCAAAAGATTCTTCTTGTGTTAGCATATTGTGCTCAGTAACATATTTTCCTCTATCTCGGTAACTATCTCATCTTCTCAGTTCGGTTGATGTTATATCTTTGTATAACTCGATGCTTGGTGCTCGGTGTCTAAACTTGCTTTGCCTTTACAAAAATTACATGTTCCCTTATTTCCTTTATCGAATCATTTTTCCTTATTTACCGAATGACTTTGAAAAAAATTATGACTTCCTCATAACTAATGACAAAAAATAACTCTTAGGACTATCAATCTCCCCCTTTGGCATTAGTTTGGTATCTTTGTTTAAAACTTCAATCATTATATCCATTCCTCGGTAAACTTAATACTCCCCCTGAAGTATTACTTCATGATTCATACCCTTTAACATATCTATTCATCCTTCTTCTATATGCATATACTATATTTCCCTTTTTACATATTTTAATCTGTATTATACATTCCCCCTTTCTTTTGCATAATATATTCAATTTTCCCCCTTTTTAAACAAAAGTGCCAAAATAAGAACTTACTCTTTATCTCGTTTGGGGATCTTGTCAAAAATAGATTTATACTTGGATTGAGAATCCTTCAGTGATGCCTTCCATGTATCCTTAAGTTTCTTCAACACTAGGATTTTATCACTTAAATCAATAGTCAAAATTACCATGCTGTGCATAGAACTAACATACAGTGTGCTGACTAAATCTTTGGCCTTGAGTACCTGTTTCTGAAATGATTCAATATGCAGAATCAAAATTGTTTGGAGTTCCATAAGATCCATTTTGATCTGATTCTCCTCCTTTGTTAGCTCATATTGCACTCCCATAAAGCGCTTCATCCTTTTATAATATTCTTTTATAGACTTAGACTCAGTGGAAACCTTTGATAATTGCTCGGTGAGCTCCTTTTCCACATTATTATCCTTCTCTTTGATGTCCTTTTCCAATTCATTTACTAACTCAGAAAGAGTTACCTTATCTAATGCAACTGATTGAAGGAGTTCTTCAATCAAGGCAGTCTCCATTTTCTTCTTATGTACTTGCATCATATATTTTGTTGTATCAGTACCAAACTGGTTTACTTGATTTACCAATTATCTTAGTTGGCTATAAATGTCTCCTTTTTCATTTATAGTGGCCTCGGGTACAATGGCATTCAATGTTCCTTTAACTTGCTACAAAATATCAGTTTTCTGCTTCTTTTCTATCAGCTTGTCTTGTGCAGCTTTTCTTTTTAGTAAATCTCCAAACTCTGAAATTTCCTTTGGACTCAGGGTTGAGATATCAACCTTGGGAATAAATATGGGTTCTCTAATATTAACCTATTTTTCATACTTCCTCTTCTTGTATTTTCCTTTAGAAGTAGATGCCTTCTTTGCATCAGATTGAGTAGATGTATCCTCACTCTTGTCTTCTTTTTCTTTCTTTTTATCCTCTTCTTCTATTCCATCTTCTCTTGTTTCTCATCTTTCTTCTCTTCATCTTTTTCTTTTTCTTTCTCTTTTTCTTGTTCCTTATTTTTTTCTATTGTCTCAGTAGGAGTTATCAATTCTTGATTTTTACCTTGTATAGTTTCGGTCTCTTTTGTTTCCTCGGTCTCCTTTGTGGAAGTCTCTTGTACTGGCTCAGTGGAAGTCTCAGCATAATAAGTACAACTCTTGTTTCCTTTGAGATAACTTTCTCAATCTTAGAAAAATTTAAAAACTTCTCAATTATAGGATCTTCTACCATCATCCTTGCCTTAGAAAAATCATCAACATCCATTTCCTATGTTTCTATGGCCTTGGTTGCCATGATGTCTTCATCTACTTTTATTGTCTCATCAGGATCTTGATCTGTTATGTCCTCTATTATTACTTCATCATTATTTTTTGTCAAGTTAATTGGATTAGACTTGATCTTTTTTTATTCAATCTCTTCCTCTATCAGTGGATCTCCAAAGATCATCAATGTCCTTTTGAACTTCTTCAAGCTTACTAACCATGATGCTCAGTGCTCTTCCTTTTAATCATAATCTTTTTGAGTATTCTAGTAAGTTGTTTTTTATTCCTTTCTTGGTTAGGTCCAGGACATTAATTACTAAGCACCTCTCTCTCATTTCTTTCTCGGCAGCTAGAGTATACTTCCATCTAGCATCAATTTTTTGATATAATTCTCCTTCAATGCTTGGTGCCACTTCAACTAGTTTAGTTCTGAATTTTTGTAAAGTAGCAATAACAATCTCTTCAATTTTACTTTTCTCTTCATCATTTCTCTTTTCATACTTTAACTATTTTATTACTGAATATCCTCCATATTTTTCAAGTGGCTTGAGTAATTCATTAAGACTCTTCCCTTTACTTGGTACAACCTTGATTTGTGATCGATCTTTAGATTCAGTGTCACTTTCTTTTTGTAACTTTACTTTCCTTCTAGGCCTTCCAGTAACCTTATTTTCTCTGATGTAGGTCTTTGTCTTTACTGGTTATGCATATGCTTTCTTATTTTCTCTCAGTGTGGAGGAAGACCTTATTAATGGTCTAACACCAATTGGGCTAGGGGTCTCTTTCTTTACTTTAAATTTCTTCCCCTTAACCTTTGATGGTTCAACAATCTCTTCACCTTTAGCAGCAATACCTAGATTCTCTAATAAGGTGTTTATCATTTTTCTTGTCTTTTTATTTCCTTAGGTATCAAGATACCTAACCTTATCTTCTCTTTTACCTCCTCATATGTACCATACCGAGTTGAACTTATGTCAATTGGTTTCTCTAGTAGTCCTTTTATTTGAATAGATGCAACATCAATGTTCATCTCACATCCCATTGGTGGTAGCCACTCTGTTCTTGGCTCCACAACTCTTATTATGCAAGTGTTAGTATCAACTTCAAAACATGTGTTATCTTTGTATTCTTCCACTAGTTGAGGTGGAATCCTAAATATTTTGTGCATTCTAGCTTGAAATTTAACAAAATATTCAATCATGACCAAATCAAAATTATCTCCTATGCCTTGAATATACTCATTAATCTGGTGTCTGATTGGTTTGTCTACTTTCCAAGTTACTTCACCGACTTTAGGAAAGATAATTTGAAAGTAGAAGAAAATACATACCAAAAATGCTATGAACTTAAATGTGTTTGATTTTTCTTTCCTTATGGTATTCATGTTGTCATCCAACTATTTTAGAAATATCTCACAAATATTTATCTTCATATCCTTCTTAACAGTTATATGCTATGTTAACTTCTCTAGAGGGTACACTATCTACCCGAGATGACTGAAAGATTCTATATGATATGATATTACCTGCAAATATCAACTCAAGATCATCAATGGTAGATAACTTCAATCCTCTTCCATCTCATTTCTCTTGTGTAATATCACATAGCTTATTCTTATCAGTTTTGTTGTATTCCCTTGGTCTATCACCGATCAAAAATCTCATGACTATGTGCAAAATATCTTGTGTGATTTTAACTGGTCCATCAAGCCACATGAACTGATTATGCACTCAACTTAGTACTATACTCCATTCATTCTTAAACACTATCAGTGCATGCATAGCATGGACCAAACCCTTGGTTTCCAAATGTGTGTGGTCTCTTTTCAATTTTCTATTCACATACAGATTCTTGTATGATGTGTCAATTTTTGTTTGGCACATGTCTTCAAACTTGTAGTGAATGAAGGTGTGAACATCTTCAATCAATATAATCCTTGGTGGGATCGATCATAGGGATTCAAAATTATCAACTTCCGCAACAATGATGGGAGGAAACTTGTACTTAGGATTCATGGGATCAATCTTCTCAACAATAATTGGTTTTTGTTCTTTTCAGACAATTTTGATATTATAGCATCAAATTCACCAGACACTCCCTCTGATTTTTCTTCAAGTTCTTCAACCTAATCTTGAGTGTCTTTCAATTGATGTGCTAGCTCCTTCCTCTTGTTGATTGAATGCATCAGTATTCTTCTTAATTCATTAATTGTCTCATTAGACATTCTCAGTTCCATTTCCATATTATCAATCACTCTTTCATACCCATAGCTCTCCATTCCTCCAAATCTTTCCTCTCAAGTGATCAAACTTGTTAATAAGAGACTAAGATATGATACCAATTGTTGGTTTAGGTATGGAAAGGTAAGTACTGAGAGGAGAGGGTTGAATCAGTGTTGTAAAACACTTTTAAACTATTTGAAATTTCTTCCTTAAACACTTACTAATTCCATAACTTTGCATGCATCATATAAAATATATAAAAGATAACACATAACTCAAAACACATTCATTTTGGTATAATGGAAATCCTTGTTAGAGGATAAAAACTGTGGTGGGGATGACACCCAAAAAACTTCATTACTGCAGTAAAAAGTCTACTCGATTAGAGATACAATATTAGTTATTTCTAATAGCTAACCTTGTTAAGAGTATTAACCTGGTTAAGAGTCTTCAGACTTGTTAAATCTACCTTGTAAGAGGATTTTACAATTCTAATCTAAGAACTATACCTGGTTAGAGGATTTACAGTATAAGATCTATTAAGATCTTCTCAATTAGGAGACTTTACAATTTTGATTACTCTCTAATCAGTAACACAAACTTTTCTATTAAAATTTCATAAAACATATGCATACCAGACTCTTTATGCTCAATAACTCATTACCTCATACTATGTATCTCTCACAATATCAATTCAGTGTTCAGTAGATTCAATTCTGAATCACAATCACTTTCTACTCTATATTGATATGTACTCAGTGGTTCCTTTTCTCATCACCTTCTCTGCAATCTCTTCTTTACACATGCAATCTCCCTTCGTGCATGCATACCACTCCGATATTCACTTTTCTGAGCCATTTAAATACTATTTTAGAAGCAGTGTTGGGTGTTCTAGAATCATCTCTACAAGCGGTGCTAGCATTGGTTACTCCTCCAATGCATATATTGTACTTTATTCTCATTGGAAGATCTCACCTTGTAATCATGTATAATAATTATGTTTCAATCTCTAATGCTTAGACATACAATCTCCTTGATATTTGTAAACCTTTTTATGTTCAGTTTCCAGATTCAATGTATCAAAGGATTCTCGTTGTTCCAACATGTTGTGCTCAGTAACACATGTTCCTCTAGCTCGGTAATTATCACATCTTCTCAATTCAGTTGATGTTATAACTTGGTATAACTTGATGCTTGGTGCTCAGTGCTCGGTGTCTAAACGTGCATTGCCTTTACCAAAATTACATGTTCCCTTATTTCCTTTACCAAATAGTTTTTCCTTCTTTACCAAATGACTTTGACAAGCATTATGACTTCCTCATCACTAATGAAAACAAAATAACTCTTAGGAGTATCACGTAGGACCACTTAGGACCCATTAAGACACCTTATCATACATCTTAGGGGTCTTAAAAGTTTGTAAGGGTTCATAAGGGTTCCTAGGACATATTAATGTGTCCTAGTGTATGGTAAGGGATTGTAAGGGAACCTAAGACACATTAATGTTTCCTAGAACCCCTACTAACCCCTTAGGACCCCTTACCATACATCACATGGTCCCTAAAGGGTCCAAAGGGGTCACAAGGTATCTAAGGACCCCTTACCATACAGTAATGTATGCTAAGGGGTCGTAATGGTCCTAGAGTACATTAGTGTGTCTTACAAACTCTTAAGACATCTTAAGAACTCTTAACACACATTAGTGTATAGTAATGGATCATAATGGGTCTTAAGTGATCATAGCTCACATTAATGTGTTTGGAGACCCCTTACAACCCTTTAAGAACCCATACCATACACTAATGTATGGTAATGGATCTTAAAGGGTTGTAATGGGTCTTAAGGGGTTGTAGGATACATTAATGTGTTCCAGGACCCCTTACTACCTCTTACCATACATGATAAGAGGTTCTAAGAGGATTTAGGACATATTAATGTGTCTTGGGACCCCTTAAGACCCCTTAAAACTCCTTACCATCTACTAATATATGGTAAGGGACCCTAAGGTGTCTTAAGGGTTCCTATGACACATTAATGTACTCTAGAACTTGATATGACCTCTTAGAACTCATCAGAACCACTCTCTCTACATATATGGGTCCTACATGTGTCTTAGGACCCCTTAAAAACCCATAGGACCCATATATGTAGAGAGAGTGGTGCTGATGAGTTCTAAGAGGTCTTAATGGGTCCTAGTTAATGTATCCTAGAACCCCTTATGACCCCTTAGAACTCATTAGCACCACTCTCTCTACATATTATGGGTCCTACAGGTTGGGACACATTAATGTGTCCTAGGACCCCTTGTAACCCCTTAGGACTCCTTACCATACTCTAATATATGGTAAGAGGTCGTAAGGGGTATTAAGGTGTCCTAGGATACATTAATGTGTTTTAGGACCCCTTACGACCCCTTACCATACACTAATCTATGGTAAGGGGTCATATGGCATCCTACAACACATTAATATATCCTAGGACCCCTTATGACCCCTTACCATACACTAATATATGGTAAGGGGTCGTAAGGGGTCTTAAGGGGTCATAGGACTTCATGTGTCATAGGGCCGCTAAAGACCCCTTAACATACATTAGTGTATGGTAAGGGTTCCTAAGGGGTCTTAGGAAACATTAATGTGTCCTAGAACCCCTTATGACCCCTTACCATGTACTAATGTTTGGTAAGGGGTCTTAGAGTACCTTAAGAGGTCCTAGGACACATTAATATGTCCTAGAACCCCTTATGACCCCTTATGACCTATTAACACCACTCTCTCTCTCTCTCTATATATATATATTAGGGGTCCTATAGGTTGTTAAGGGCTCCTAAAACACATTAATATGTCCTAGAACCCCTTACAACCCCTTAGGACCCCTTACCATACGCTAGTGTATGGTAAGGGGTCCTAAGGGATTGTAAGGGTCTTAGGACACATTAATTTATTTTGAGACCCCTTAGTACCCCTTACCATACAATAGTGTATTGTAAGGAGTGTATGGTCAGGGGTCCTAAGGGGTTATATGGGGTCTTAAGGGTCCTAGGACACAATAATGTGTCTTGTGATCCCTTGCAACCCTTTAGGACTCTTTAGGGCCCCTAAGATGTATGGTGGGGTGTCCTAAGGGGTCATAAGAGGTCCTAGGAAACACTAATGAGTCCTAGGACCCCTTACAACCCCTTAGGACCCCTTACCATACACTAGGACACATTAATGCATGTGTCCTAGGACCCCTTATGACCCCTTACAAACCTTTAGGACCCTTAAGTTGAATGGTAAGGTGTCTTAAAGGGTCCTAAGGATTCATAAGGGGTCTTAGGACCCCTTATGACTCCTTATGACCTCTCTCTCTACATCTTAAGGGTCGTAAGGGTTGTAAAGGGGTCCTATGAGACATTAATGCATCATAGGACCCCAAAGAGAGAGAGAGAGAGTCTATAAACAATACAATGATAAATAATCCTCAAATGATCGTGCACAAGTCAAGGGATTAAGGTTTAAATAAAAAGTCCACTGGAAATCATGTTGAAGACAATGTGTTGATTCCTAAAATTTGGATATGTATGAAATTTCCTAAAAACCCTCAAAATCTAAAATCTTTATCTTAAATCCTATGAAGCTGAAACCACTCTCAAACATCCTGAAAGTATATACATAAAACTAACTTATACTTTAATGTTACATTTTATGTATGGTCCTGGTGCTGTAATTGGCATGAGTGCACCCTATTTAGAAGGGGTTTTTTTGTCTTTCTTTATTTGCACAGGGCATATGCACTATAGTGCATACATTCTATGTAAGCCATTGCATTTTCATGTTGCACCAAATGCAACCATGGGGAATCATTTAAATTTGAATAGCGAGTACATGCTATTGTGCATATGCGCTTCTAAATGCATTGGAATCCACCAAGCCTAAGGCTTTGATTTCCTTGGGGATCCAACCCAAAGGCTTGGAGGATTCAAATAGGTATGAGGCATTTTTTCCAACAAACATACAAAAAATTTGAAACTTTTTTGTGTGCCCTATGTTAGGTTTACTCGTGGTTCAATAACAATAAAATTAGATAACATGATATTGTAGATCTCTTTGTTAGCTTTCTAACCATATAAATTATTTTGAAATCTGATTGTGTTAAGCCATTAATCTCTAATTTCTTTTGAATGTATTTCTACTTTTTTTCAAAAACCAATATGTAGTATTTTGGGCTTAGACTTTGGTTCATTTGTTAAATTTTGCAAAAAGTTAATTTTTTAGAAACTAGACTCCATTCTACACAATTTTCTTAAAATAAAAAAAAGTTTTGACTTTCAATTAGTTTTCAATTATTTCTAGGGGGCACACAAAAATTTCACGTTTTCAAGATGTGTCCACTTTCAAAATTTGTAACAAATTAAATATACATTAAAAAATTAGCAGAAAATTCCAAGATAAACTACATGGTGCTAGCTAAATTCTCACAAGAGTGATTAATTTTTTTTATAGAAAAGTTACAATTTAGGATACCACACCAGACAATATGTTTTATTTTTTCTCAAAAAATAAGACCACTTTCTGTGCTCCCCCTTTTTGAGGGCCTTAAACTCCATTAAAAAAAAAAATTAGTAGTTTAGAAACTAGATTCAGAGGACTACAACTTTTTTTTTCGCATCTTTAAATTTTGAGTCTAACTATCTTCAATTTCTCATCGAAGTTCAGAAATTTCTAATTTCAGCAAAAACAAAAAAGTGGCATCTTATACCCCATTTTTGGTCCCCCATTTTTGTGCACTTACCCTCTTGGCTTTGATTGAAGCACTTAGGGCATGCACAAAGTTGCAAATTAATAAATTATAAATTGAAGGGGATTCAACATGTTGGCTTCTGATTCAATAGATTTGAATAACCAAGAGAAAACAAACAAAAATAAACCTAGGGATAAGCAATTTCCCATATTTAGAGTACCTTATTTGACCTTGGGCACACTAACAAGGACAACAACTCCTTCTACACTTCTAGCACTGTAAAACCAAGGTAGGTACACCTGGGATTTAGCACCTTTTCCTAACAACTTCTTACTTCACAAATCTCATTTAAGAAGATTTAATCATATAACACTTATTTTACTGAATGACACAAAGTAGATCTGACACAAACGAAGGCTAGAAGGATCCAATTAAGGATAGTTCAGACCTTGCAGCTTTAGAATTACACAATAGAATACTTAGCATAATAGATAGCATAATAAATGGTTTCAAGTAATTTGCATTAACATGCCTAGCTGTAAGGCCTTCCAGGTTAGGGCCAATTACAAACAGAAACAATTTTGCAAGATCCACACATAGATCCAATACAATCTTAGCTAGTTTAGCTCTGAAGATAATCTAAAGCTGATGGAAACCCTAAGGCAGACCTAAACTTGAGCTCGCAAGCCTCCAAGAAATCTCCTTGTTCCCAAGTGTGCAAACCACTAGCTCTACTATTACAAACTACCAGATAGAAATATGATCTGCAAGATCATGTAAGATCTTTTCCACAACTTTGCCAACTTCTACTTTCAAGCTTTGCATTTGACATTCCAGATTTGCTAAGTCATGTCCCTAAACATCTACCCAAACACCCCTTAAATACTAATCATCAACCACAAGTCGGCAAGATGAAACCCTTAACTCTTCCTAAAAAATATTAAATGCCATACAAGTTGGTTTACAAAGTGTATACAAATATTTAATTCAGCATGTCAACCTCCAGATCCACCTAGGAAAATCCAACAAAAGATACAAACAATAAATGCACCAAGTCGACCCAACAAATCACATAGAACTCCAGTCGGTAAGCCATAACTACCGAGCATCAGTGAAATAACTGAGTACTCCAAGCATCGTCGAGCACCAGTGTCGACCGAGCACCGTAGGCATGACTAAGTAACACTTTGACCAAGCGCTAGAGACTATCGAGTTCTTTCAGTGATCGAGCTTCCTTGAATGACCGAGACCGTCGGTTAAGGCTGCAACCGAGTAACACCGGCCAAAATACAAACACCAATGTAGTTTCACCAAGGACAAGGATTGTCCCTACATCAACCTTGGGTGCCCCTAGATTAGACACCCCAGGTTCCAAAAGATGTTCATATGTGAGAAGAACATCTTCCAGGGTTCAGCATATAAACCATGAACTGGTTCTTCACATACAAGTCCTCCATCTTCTTAGCTTGCATATTCTTCCACTTCAGTTTCCTTTGTCTCTTCAAGTCTTTTCTAGACAACATATAGGTCAGTTCTCCAAATTGATCATTCATTTTCTCTAGATCCGCTAACTCAACTCAGGAACCAATACTCAGGCTTCTCCTACCGAGCATTGTATCCATCAAAGGCATTAGTGAAAACTTCCTTTCATCCTTCTCAACAGTAAACACATTCTTTACACAGTCATAAATAGCTCTGCAATCATATTGCCAAGGTCTACTGAGCAATATATCACAACTATTTATCTTCATAATGTCACATAACACAAGATCCTTATACTGGCTAATCTAAACATCAATGAAGCATTGTTCTCTAACTTCTAGAGCATGATCATCTTGTAACCAGCCAATCCTATAAGGATGTGGATGTTTCATTCTATTCAACCCAAGTTTATGAACCATGTCGTCGGCAACAAGGTTATCAGTACTACAACTATCAACAATAACATCATAGAGTTTACCTTCAGATTTGCATCAGGTCCTAAACAAGTTATTCCTTTGACAAGGTTCATCCTTTGTACTGAGCAATGTTCGCCGAAGCAGCAAGTTCTCTGATTCAGGTTCATTCTGAATGTTCTCATTTACCACAACAGTTCATTGGTCAACCTTCTTCTGTGTACACTCAAAAGAATGGTGTCCTTCCTCTCCATAGTTATAGCAAGTACCTTTAAAGATAACTCTACCTATCTTCATCTTTGATTCCACAGGTTTCTATTCATCTTCTGCATCAGTTGGTTTATCCTTCACCGAGTGATCAATTTTCTCCTTCCCTCAGGAATTACTAGGTTGTTTCCTCTTCAACTTATCTTCTTCCTTCAGAGAATACTGATAAGCATCTTCAATAGAATCAATCTTCATCATACCAAGATCATCCTGAATATTGAATCTTAGACCATTCACATCCTGAGCTACATTTTCCTTACCAAGTTCTCTATGTCCAGACCGAATAGTAAGCTTGTAGAATTCCTCAGTATAATCTTCAACAGACAAATCCTTCTACTTTAGATTCTGCAATTTCTTAAACAAGTCAAGCTCATAGTAAACCGGTATGAACTTAGCTTTCAATTTTGTCACCATCAACCTCCACCAATTGATCTTCATTTCACCTTCATCTTCTCTATCTCTTTGTAGTTCTTTCCACCAAAGGGTAGCATTTCCTTTCAACTTAGTCTGTGCTAATCTCACCTGAAGAGGATCTTCAATTTCTTCCAGCTCCAAGAAATCTTCAAGTTCACCAATCCAATCAATCAGATTGTCGGGCTTCAAAGTACCAGAGAAAGTAGAAACTTCCATTCGGTAACTATTAAACTGAGCACTAGATCTAGGTAACCAAGCAGTTCTGTCTTCACCAAATCTATCCCTCCAGTCATCACCACTAGATCCAGTAGGTTCAAATTCTTCTGCAGCTTCTTCATATTCATCCTCAGTACCAAGATTTTGAGGTATACCAGTAATAGCTCTCATGATCTCGATGACCACGTCATTCTTCATCAATTCCATCTTAGATCTGAAATCTGATTTCACCTTCTTTGTGATCCGAGATTCCACACACTACTACATTTGGGGCCAAATTTTGACAAAAGTTTCTAATGGGTAAATTTTTATTATGAATTTGGTGTTTTTTTTGTAATAGGCCCCGATGATGTCAGTATTCCAATGGGTGTTTAATTGACCATCAAAATTACGAAAGATATGGGGTATAGATAAAAAAAAAAGTGAAACAACCTCATCATTTTTATTTCAATTGGATAGAGAACGAGCGATTGAAAAGGAGCGAAAACTGAGTGTGGGAGAAGGTATGTGATTTCTTCATCTTTCAAGCCTTTGGCATCATATTCAAATGCATTTCATTTTATTTGATCATGAATGCTCTCTGAAATGACCGCATTCTACTGGTGTCATGCCCTAGCCAGTGCTTTATCTCTATTATTTGATGTTATTGGTGCTTGTGCTCAAGGATATCGATTCACTATATTCAAATGTTTGGATTCACATTTGTTGATATTACTAGCATATATGTTTAATGATGCCATTGTCTATTGTTGTCACTGAAATGACCGCATTCTACTAGTGTCATGCCCTAGCCCGTGCTTTAACTCCTTTATTTGATGTTATTGGTGCTTGTGCTCAAGGATATCCATTTTTTTGAAATATTGACGGTGGTTATCAAATGGACAGCCCGTGAGCTTCTAGCTAGGCGCCATTTGTATTGATAGCTTAGGGAATAAAATGTATTGTATCATTGATAGTTGATACTTTGTTAAAAGGAAATAGGACAAAGAATGATTTTTATTTAGTTTCTCTATTTTGATCCCTAAGTGGCTTACAACCCTAGAGTAGTATATGCAGATTTATGGATGCAGTTGTAGGATACATAGAAGTCGATAATTCACAAGAAATCCATGCATCCAATTTGAATAGAAATTAATACAAAGAACTAGGGTCCTCCAATGGCCCAATCATCTAGACCTTGACTGTCCCCTCAACCAGTGACCCTTCAAAACTGAGTTATCATGCAATCAGTGAGTGATCCTTCATTCTCCTAGTGAGCTTCTAGCTAGGCACCATTTGTATATTTAATAGCTTAGGGCATCAAATGTATATTGTATCATTGATAGTTGAGACTTTGTAAAAAGGAAATAGGACAAAGAACGATTTTGATTTAGTCTCTCTATTTTGATCCCTCAGTGGCTTACAACCCTAGAGAAGTATATATAGATTTACAGATGCAGTTGCAAGATACATAAAAGCCAATAATTCACAAGAAATCCATGCATCCAATTTGAATAGAAATTAATACAAAGAAATAGGGTCCTCCAATGGTGCAATCATTGGGACCTTGACTGTCCCCTCAACCAGTGACCCTTCAAAGCTAGGTTATCATGCAATCAATGAGTGATCCTTCATTCTCCTAGTTTGTCCTGCATCCAAACATATTGAAAATACACAATACAATGATAACAAGTCTTTCACAATCCCCCTTCCCTCAAGGAACACTATCAACC
The DNA here is from genome assembly GCA_027943335.1 of Chamaecyparis obtusa. Lineage (NCBI taxonomy): Eukaryota > Viridiplantae > Streptophyta > Pinopsida > Cupressales > Cupressaceae > Chamaecyparis > Chamaecyparis obtusa. The sequence goes on along the minus strand of BSBK01004932.1, from coordinate 1,259,678 downwards.
ATCCCTTCCACATAGCATTTCACTATTTTATGAGTGGATTTTGTAGGAATAGTTAACATTAAACAAGAGAAAACTCCTCAACACATCTTGTGTAATGCCCCACCAAAGAACTCAGGAGAACTTAACCTAAACATGCATCTAAGTTTGTAGAATAATTTTTTAAAAAAAAGTTAACATACAAGATAAACATTAGTGTGGAAGCAATTACCATTTATACACATTAACACAACATCCAAAATAGATTACAAATCTCGAGGGTTCCATGACGTAGAAATACTTAAGAACAAAACACATCTAACTAACATCAACAAAAGATACCATAACATAAATAATACAATTACATCTCATAACAATAAATATAGTCATCCATGGAATATAAATAAACACACATCCACTACACATTCCCCAGAGTATGTGGTAATCACTCTATCAAATAAAAATACAAAGTCCAGATTAGGTATCACATGTGATACTCTAATACAGGATTACAAAGAAGAAGAAGAAGAAGAAGAGTACAATTCCATCAAAGAAGATCAAGAAGGAAAAACTGCTACAGGGATCATCCAACACCGGTACATGAATGTTAGAATCTCAAATGGTAAAAGTATCACTACCACTTGACCTCATGAACCTAAATGGTCCACTCCCACCATGCTGAGGAGATAACAATAGATCCCACTCGGATAACAAAAATCAAACAGATCAAGCTAAGGAAAGGATCCTGAAAGCTCTCTAACTCAAGGTGAAAAAGTAATAATGATATGGAAGACTCACTAATCCAGAGGCAACCGACACATGTAGAATAACTAGACTATGCATAGGCAGGTGTCATCATGTACGTCCAACCCTTGAGTCTCATCCTGGTAATCTCTCTGGATCCCGGCACCTAAGTGACCATACACAGTGTCAATGACCTCTCATACAAATGAAGTCATCAACTATGCCAACTCATCTCTTAAAAGGGGGATAGTCATCTTCTCCATTCCCACCTTAGTCTGTACTAGCACTAAGCCAGGGCAAGGAAACATATTTTATTAGGTTCATTTTAAAACTCTTAATGTTATATTAAGTTATCACTTGATTATAAAAACTTAACAATAAGTGATCCTGGCAGCCACTTGTGGGCCCCGACGCTTATTGCAAGCCACCTCCTACTACATATCTAGGTAAACTACCCTAGGCTCACAAATCTCTCCTAGATCTAATCAGGTATACCACCAGGTAACTCCAAATCCAGATTCACACACAAGAAACCATAAATGTTTACCAAGATACCATATACATATTACAAAACATCATGAGCCCAAAAGGTCAAGTAAGGGATGATTATCAGATAAGTACATATACATCAAAACATAGTTGAAAATAGAATCATTTGACACATACCCCGGCCTCTGTATCCCCTTAGGTCTTCTAGTACCCGATAACACAATAAGCCCAAGAAGGCACTCCAGGCACGAAGAAGACAACACACACACCATAAAGAACTTGAAATAAATCCATAAGCATTTGAATTCCATTACGGTACATAATTGAATCTAAGCATATAAAAAAATGAAACCTACTAGAAAAAATTCTTAACATAAACATTACAACATTGACATAAGAAAAGAATATTCCCTAACTAAGATACATACAACAAAATTTACATAAGGACATATGTCAAGTTAAGTTAATATCTAGATAATAAAATATTTGCCAAATTAATGTGCAAATGTTCACATCTAAAAGTATATCATACTTTTAAGAACTAACATAATTTAGAATTTACATAAGACTATTTTCTAGAATCAAAAATAATTTAAACTTTATAAATACTTTTAAAAATATATTCATATTTTTAAAATCTAAATAACAAAAAAAATAAACATAGAAATATAAATAGAAATTAATTCTCATCTAGTCAAATAATAAACAAAATTCATATTAATTAATTAACAAAATTCATATTAATTAATTAACAAAATTTATATTAATTAAAATTAATTAACAAAATTTATACTAATTAAAAATTAATAAATTTTTTTTAAAAAAAAACTATTATAACAAAATTGTTGGTGTAATTAAATATTGCTAATTACACTTAACTTAATCTTAGGATAATGCATTGCATAGTAGTTTTTGATTGAGACACCTAGGAGTGTGCACATCTATTAAGAACATGGTGTAGGAGAAATTCTACTTTTGGTGTGATAATTGTCTTCACATACCTCGTTGTGTGTGAGATCCACCTTTCGTGCTCTTATCACATTATCATCCTAATCCATTGCACATACTTTATTGCATAATGGAGGATGATCCACATTTGGTGGACATGTGATTACACCTAGCATAAGTGATAGCTTATCAGCTCCCTATCATTGTCTCTTATTGCCTTTCTTATATAAGGAGGCCTATTATGTAATCATTTCATGAACATTGATTCATTCATCAATTCAATCAAGGTGAATTCATTGGATCTATTCAATCCATCATTGCATTCATATTATCTCTCTTGTGCTTTTCTTTAACCTCTAGACCTTTAGTTCAATATTTGCTATTTTCAAATTCTTACATGGTATCAGAGCTCTCAAGGTGTGAAGACCTCTTCTCAAGAAGTGCAATCTTGGCTTGATTCAATTATGAGTGTAGAATAAAGGTATTTGGACATCACCATTGCATAGTCTATTTGGAGAAAATTTTGGGTTTTGTATTTTGTGGCTTTCTATTGCAGGTCAATATTGGTGCTTGCTAGTGCAAATCAGAGGTTGACATCATATTAAGGAGGTCCAAAAACCCTTAAATAAAATTTTATTTCATCCAAATCGGACACCTGAGGCCAAATCTAGAGCTATTTGAATTTTGGAAGTGCGGCAGCGATGATTCAAAAAAAATAATTTTAAAGACGATTTTCACACAGTGATATCTCAGTCATCTGGACTCTTTTTTTTGAGAATTTTTTTTTTTTTGGGGTAGAATTTCATGATCTACACAATGGTTCAGGTGGTTTCTGATCTCTATTCTTGAATTTTTTGGAAAATCACAAATCTCAATTTTTTCAACTTCCAAGGCCTCATTTGAGCTCATATGAACTCCTTTTTAGGTGCAATTTTTTTGAAAGTGCATAATTTTTTCTGTATTATCTAGATCTAAAATCAGATTTTAGTGACTGTGACCAAAAACTATACTTTCAAAAATTGGCTTAGTTTTTTCATTTGTAAAGCATAAGCCTTGGCTTAGTTTTTTGCATAATGATCTAAGTCTATTTTAGCCTGATTTTGGAGTGTAATAATTTGTTGATCTCAATTTGTAATGAGAGAAGTGTATCATTAATGTAATCATGGGTTATGAAACACATCCTGCAGTAGTACTTTTGACTAAGGATAATTATGAGTCATGGGTAAAAGGAATCATCACACATTGTAGATGGCTTAATCTCTTGCCTCATCTTTATGGACTCATTCCTGAGCCAAAGTCATAGGGGAAGCAATATGTTTGGGGAGAAAAGAATGCTCATATTATAAATTTGATTATTGGTAGCATCAGTTTGTGTCTTTTCTATGACATCTACCCTAGATTTAGAGGTGTTCAATGTCCACACATAATTTGGACAATCATTTGGGAGATTTTTGGTGATCCACATGTTCCTCCATTCCCAGATGATCTTGCTTCAGATTGCCTCATTCCTCTTGATGATGCAGATAATATTCCTTATGATGATTATACTTTAGATGCAATTGAAGAATTTGCTGCAATTGAGAGCAAGGATGATCTAGTGGCTCCTCCTGTAGCTCCTACTTCTCTAGTTGAGATCACACAATCATCTCTTGTTGGTGATTCTAGTGATTCATTGCAAGAGATATCTATTTGTCTTCCTGATTGGGATTCTTACTTGCCAGATATTGGTTCATTATTTGTGGAGTCTCATATTTCAGATTTGGGAGACATACTTGAGGGGGTTTCTCTTCTCTTTGATGATAGTTTCATCACATTTGGAGATACTTCTTCACATTCTTTGGAGATTAACATTCTTGATTCTTCTTCTTCACTTGGTTTGTCACATGATGTGATAGATTCTTTGAGATTGGACAGGCCTATTCAGTCTTCAAAGATGCATATTTGGAGACCTTCTTCCTTCTTTCATTTGGATATGGATTGGTTCATGGCATCATCATCATACTTCATTTGGATTCCACTTCCTTGTTCCTATCCACAATGGGAAGCATTCTTACATTTGTACTTGGTATATCTTTTTCCCAAGGGGAGAAATGTTGTTTGTAGTCATTGGAATATACTTTGTCTTTAAGCACTCACCATTTTTGTAAGAGATTCTTCATTATGGGCGGGATATCATGTCTCCAACTATCCTTCTTATGGGGGGATAATTATTTGTATATACATGATGTATGTAGTTTTTGGGGGGTCTTGAGCACTCCATCCATCCATGCATTTTGTTTTCTTCTTTATTTTTGGGGGAGGGTTTTTCCCATGAGGTTTTCCCTCTTTCTCCACTTTATGAGAGTTATGCATTTTGTACATGGGTACCTAACATGGCCTAGTTTCCAGGACCCATCTTGCATTGTGAGTTTAAGTGCATTCCCGTAAGTTGCACTTAAGGGGGGGTGTTGGTGTAATTAAATATTCTTAATTACACTTAACTTAATCTTACTTAGGATAATGCATTGCATAGTAGTTTTTGATTGAGACACCTGGGAGTGTGCACATCTATTAAGAACATGGTGTAGGAGAAATTTCACTTTTGGTGTGATAATTATCTTCACATACCTCATTGTGTATGAGATCCACTATTTGTGCTCTTATCACATTATCATCCTAATCCATTGCACATACTTTATTGCATAATGGAGGATGATCCACATTTGGTGGACATGTGATTACACCTAGCATAGGTGATAGCTTATCAGCTCCCTATCATTGTCTCTTATTTCCTTTCTTATATAAGGAGGCCTATTATGTAATCATTTCATGAACATTGATTCATTCATCAATTCAATCAAGGTGAATTCATTGGATCTATTCAATCCATCATTGCATTCATATTATCTCTCTTGTGCTTTTCTTCAACCTCTAGATCTTTGGTTCAATATTTGCTATTTGCAAATTTTTACAAAAATTATTTGGCAAGCAAATTTTATTTGGTTTTAAAATAATTTTTTTTAAAAAAAATTATAAAGTTTTATGAGTTCCCTAGCGGGGCATTACATCTTGGAAACCATTGAATTCAATAATAAATGAAACCTAACACCAACACTATTCCTTCCATAGTTGCAAGATACATAGCAGTCGATAATTCACAAGAAATTCATGCATCAAATTTTTATAAGGATATCCTACTAATCAATAGGAATTTTCTTGAGATGACCAATGATTATGCATTTTGATGACAGTGTGCTAGTTCAAAAGGATAATATAAATCTGAAACAATTTTTTCTGATTTTCTCAAACTATAAATGTGGTTAAAGGGAAAATATTATGTGGAAAACCCACAAACCAAGCTAGAAAATGATTGTACATCAAATTATTCCTATATTCATTCAAGTATTGTTATGATTCAGCTACCTGACCTTTGAGCTTCATCTAGAGGAATGTGTAGCTTTAAGATAGAGTTACTTCTTGGGCCTTACAATAGGGTGGAATATGATCAAGATTTGTTTAGGCTGTATCTTTGTTAGTCCCATTGAGATTCTTATAGTTCATGGTTTGAATCTATTATGGTTGTGTAAGGGATTTGTAGATGCTTTTTCTAACATAATTATTGGATGCCATGATTGGAACAATTGGTTGTTGGCTATTGTACACATGAATCATATCTGTCAATGGTTCTTTGTGTTCAAGAATTCGTTGATCAATCTTTGAGATTTATTGTCCCAGCTTTAAAAGAGTGATAAAAGATATAGTGAGTGCTATCTTTTCCAAGTGTTTTTTGGGTGCCATTATCTTCTAGGAGTAATTGCTAGAACCAAATTATCTTCTTTGCCTCTAGTAAATATTGCAGACACAATCATCTTCTTGGTGAAGGGTTGCTTCCATCCCCATGAGGCACTATTGCATGGTTTACATTCCCTTGTAGTATAGTGAACCTAATTTAATATAAGTGTGCACTATTTGGATCCATAATTTATGGCCCCTACACTATGGTTGTTAGCCTAGTTAAGATAGGCCTACCTTTGCATATAATAAGAGGCCAACATGAAACAAACATCTAGAGGTTAGGGAGTTGTTTCCTATCCATAATTTATTATTTAAGTGCTAAGTGATTATGGGTATATCATGTAATTCATACCTAGTGTGTCTCTTTCTTTCTCTCCACATTTCGCATTAGGAGTATATGTTATAAAATAGTAATGAAATCAACTATTGGTCAAATCTAATCAAAATTGCAATATAAAGATTAAAATAGATCTTGAAGAAATATGGGAACCATTTTTGACAGATATTGTACAAACAAAGAGAATGCTCCGAAGAGGAAATGCTTCAATGCGGAACAATTGAAGGACAATATTTTATTTTTATATGCACATCTGCAATGTTTTTGATATATTTCTGAGATAAAAAAACCATAGAAAGAATAACATATAGAATAAAGTAAAGAATAATGATCATACTTTGAGATATTGTGGAAACTTAAAGGAAAGAATGCTTGGTGGGGTTATCATGCAATCAGTGAGTGATCCTTCATTCTCCTAGTCTGCCCTACATCCAGACATATTAGAAATACAAAATACAATGATAACAAGTATTTGAAAATCCCCCTTCCCTCAAGGAACACTATCAACCATCCCTTCCACATAGCATTTCATTGTTGTATGAGTGGATTGTGCAGGAATAGTTAACATTAAACAAGGAGCAAACTCCTTAAAACATATTGGAAACCACTAAATTAAATAATAAATGAAACCTAACACCAACACTATTCCTTCCATTCAATTCTACCAAGAATAAAGTATTTAATCCATTCAACATTACATATAATCATTAGACAGTTACATTTCCTGACTGTGTAGAGGAACAGTCATGACCAAAGTGATCAAAACTACTTTCACCCTTGCACAAGATATTCCAAACTTCAAGTAAAATGAGCAATATGCTATATCAAATCATTCATATTCATAGTAACCATTTGAAGGATCATTTTGTCAATGAACCCTCTGACTGTACCCCTGCGGCAGAGAAAGGAAACCTCAAAATAGAGAAAATAAACTTAGTAAAACCAGTCTATGCCGCTGTTTGTGAGGGAAACTTAGTCATGACATCAAGTATCATCTCATCATGGTCTATTCACCATGTTTCAACACCTCATTCACTCTGATCTATTCAACTTACACCATTCTTCTTCTCCAGGACTCAAAGGCTTGAAACAATATGTGGTAAAAATTCATGAAATACTAAAGAAGACTTGCTATTTGTCAGAAAAATCTTCATTGTCCCCCACAAAAAACTAAGTAATAACTACTCTACCTTTAATTTGTTTAACAATGCACCATATTAGATAAAGTAGGTTCTATCACACATGGCACAAACTCTCTTCAAACTCACAATACGTTGCATACGTAGTACAAAACTCATGAGATTCTAAAGAAGGCCTCACTCTTAATGAGTTATAAACATGTCATTGTTTCAGTTTTTCTTGCGAGTTATGATAATTTTTGTAAACATGCCATTCGTTCAATTTAGTGTATTCATTTTTGTCAGACAAATCTTCATTGTCTTTTGATTTTCTTCTTTATACAGTAGCATGTATTAATTCGCTGACAAATAAAGAAACATTTAGACAATCAGAAGACAATGAAGATAATTTTAAATGCATCTAACACAATTTTTTTTTACAAAACCGAACCAATGGCATGTTTACAATAAAGAAATAGAGTGATAATAATATGCTAAAAATTGTATTATGTTTAATACACGCCAAAGGACCAGTCCCAACAATTCTTAAACATACTTTATCTAATATGATGAATTCTTAAACAATTAAGATTGGAGTAGACATAGTTATCACACAGTTTTTTTGTGTGGTACAAGGAAGATTTGGCTGATCAAGAGTGAGGCCTTCTTTAGAATCTCATATAAATTTGGCTGATTAAGATGAGAAGAAAAACATAATTTCTTAGTTAAATTTTTCAATTTCATGTATTTTTTCTCTTATTTATTAGGTGCATGAGTTGAAGGTTGAATGTAAGAGTCTTATAATGTTGTGTTACCTTTGGATCTCGAGTTTTTGATACTTCTATGATGATCTTTCTCAACAAGTATTTTATTCTATTGTTTTTTTTTTAGTAACATATTGGGCAAATACAAAATTGTGTACTTCTATAGGACAGTGAACACAAAATTGAAGAATCAAAAAAGACTTGATCAAGTTGTAGGTGGAACGTGCACTCAAATAGTAAGTAATGTAGAATAACAAAATAAGTAATCTATCGTGTCTACATTTTATTATTTTTTGAGATTACATCCATGTTCTATATTCACATAACGGTTCAAAATTAAAATTTACAATTTGATAAAAGTACTGACGGGTGTTGTTCCCTGCACCCTCAATCAACAACTTGCCTCTATTTTATTTTGATTGACAAACTACTATATTATTTGAATATCTTTCTTTCTTGCCACAATAGGAAAGAGTTTGAGGTGGAAAACTACAATAATAGAAGTGTTTCAATTTGGTATACTATATTACAACATCATTTCATAACTAAGTTTTCAATTTCTATATATAATTATCTTATAGATAATCTAAGTGAAGAAGGATCATGTCAGACAATCCAAGTGAAGAAGGTAATGGGGATGCAATCAATAGATTGTGGTCAAATTTTAAAAGAAAAGGCAATGGAAAATGTTATTGTCCCTGCAATAATTGTAAGGGCTTAAACATTAGAAGATTGCTAATCAAAACAGTTAAGAGACATTATCGGGATAATGGTCACATTGAAGGAGGGTTTGATTATCATGAATTGCTAAGTTTTTCATTATATTTATTTAATAATTAATATATTTATGAAATACACTTGATGATGAGATCATTATCATGGTTTATTTGTGTTCATCATTTTTATATAGGTTGACCTCCCTAGGGGAGTACGTGATATGGACCATGGAGGTGCGAACATTGAAGCTGAAGATTATGATCCCATGGAAGATGACGATGATGCGCTAGATGATGGTATTAATACATTGATCCATGACACATTTGGTATTGGTGCAACTAATGATGATGATCAGGATGATGTTGATGTCATCCATGATATACCTCTACTTGAGAAGGAAACCACACCCCTTTACAAAGGCTCCCAAACAACTCTTTTCTATGTTGTATTTTTGTTGTTGAACTTGAAAGTTATGAATAGTTTATCCAACACAGCAATGCCACGTATGCTAAGGTATGTCATATATGTCATTATAGTAATTAAATGGTGAAACATGTACCATATATATTGTTAATATTAACAACATTTTTTTTTTTTATAGATTGATAGGTGAGTTCTTGTTACCACCATCGAATATTCTCCCTCACTCATATCGAGAATTATGTGCCACTATGAAAGATATTGGAATAGAGTATCAAGAAATAGATGCTTGTCCCAATGATCATATTATTTATCATAAAGAACATGAATTTGCAACAGAATATCCTGAATGTCATATGAGTAGATATCAAACAGATCAAATAACAAAAAAGGTGCCTCACAAGCTTCTTTGTTACATCCCCATTATACCACGTTTGCAAAGATTATTCAGGTGTAGTAGCTTGGCATAATTTATGGATTACCATGCATGCAATAGGAGTCAAGATGACATTATTCGAATGCTTGTGGATGGTTTTGTATTTAAGGACAGAGGAAAAGTGGCCGCACTTTATTGAAGAACCTCAAAATTTTAAGGTTTCAATGGTAGCGGACGGTGTCAATCCATTTGGAGAGCTAAGATCTATTTACACTATTTGACATTTTTTTTCATCAACAATAACATTCCTCCATGGATGTCAATAAAGAGGGAGCACATTATGTTGGCAATGATTATTCCAGGTATTTGATCATTTAATAATTATCTGCATGTAATTATAAATCTTGTAATAAAATGGTCACAATAATTATGTAATATTGTTGTTCATTCAATCAGGTAAATACTTGTAATCATCTAAAAATGGTCATCTAGACTATTAGCCCCTTTCTAGTATTATTTGCTAAATTTATCAATTGCTTATTCTTGATCAAATCCTAATTCTATCATTTATTTGATTATATTCTATGGATTAACCATTTTATCCTAAGTCTTTATTTAATTAAAAGGAATTCCCTCCTATTTTATTAAATAAAAATCCCCCACTCACCTTTTATCCTAATTTGCACAAATAAAGCATTATTCCTATTTAATAAATAAGAAAAAAAGGTCTTTTGTCTCACATGGGGCACAAAAGTCAACACTTCTTTCTCATTGGAGGAGACTTGTGCACAAGGATTGCTTCCACTTTCAAACTCCACCCTTGATCAAATCTTTTGCCTCTTAATCTCTATGGTCCATTTATCTTTAAAAGGAGAGCTCTTTTCTCATTTTAGGATGCCCACTCTTGATGCTAATGTTATGATGTAGGTTTTTTTGGTGCCATTGGAGCTTTTTGAAGAACTTGTTGCATTTTAGTCCTCATATTTTTCATTGTAGCTTAGTTCTCATAGCATTCTTAGCTTAGTTTATTTTCATGCTTTAGCTTAGTTCACATAGTTTAATTAGTAATGGCTTGTAACACTCTCATTTCTATAGTTTAGTTGCATTCTCATTCTATCATAGCTTGCATTGCATTTTCATGGTGATTCTTGAAGATATTGGCATTCTTGCCCTTGTCTCTTTGAATCTCCTATTTCATGGTTTACTAGCAAGATTGCAGTCTTAATAGCTCTAGCTGAGAGCCCTCTAAACACCCTTTCACTCCATGCCTAGGGAGCTCTAGGTCACTTTTCAAGGTTTCCAATCCATAGATGCCCTTGGAATCAATGGCTTAGAGAAGTGCACATCTTGAGTGTACAATACCAAGTTAAAGATATGAATGTTTATATTGAGCCTCTTATTGACGAGTTGGTGGAGTTATGGAAAGGTGTCACTATGTATGACATCTCTAGACCAATAGGAGACAATTTTTTTTAATTCCATGCAATGCTTGTATGGACAATACATGATGCCCCAGGGCTAACACATTTTTCTGGTATGTTATGGTGAATTCAAGTTGCACATGATAATTTTAAAAATAAAAATTAACATATTTAATCTAATTGTATCATTACCTTGTAGGTCTTCAAACAAAGGGAAAATTTGCATGTCCAGTTTGTGGTTCAAAGATGAAATCTCGTCATTTAAAAAGTTTAGGAAAGTAGGTGTTTGATGAGCATAGACACTTTCTCCACAAAAATCATAACTATTGAATTACCGAAAAATATCTTTTCAATGGGAAAAAAGAGACTACCTCTAAGCCACAGAGAATGATAGCTTATGGAAGTTGGAATATAATAGAATTAATCATCAAGGTACTACCATTCTACCTAACGGTTTATGTTTGAAATTTGTATATTTTTATTATGTTTTGTTTGCTAATTATGTGATTGATGATCTTGAATGTCGTCAAGGAAACACTACTGAGCACCTTCCAAAGGGAATAAAGAGTTATCCCAGATAATTTAGTAGGTTTCCCTACTATGAGCAGCTGCAAACTATGCATATTAGATTGAATGTACTGGAGACATTGTGGAAGATATTGGATAGAAGGCGTGACAAAGAAAAAATTGTCAAAATTTGTAGCGACATTCATGAATCCAATCATGTAATGAAAACTTTCATTGAATCAAATAGAAATGGAGAATGGATTAATACAAGTTCCCTTGGTTATTAACAGAACAACAAAGTGATGCCATAAAAGAAGTCATACTAAAAATTTGATTTTCCACAGCATTTGCTGCAAACATAAGCAATACCATATCAAAGAAAAGTGAATTTGGGCCAAGGTTAAAAATGCATGATTGACATACCTTCATCAAGGTAAGTCATGTTCTTTTGTATTTACAATATATTTATAAACTGCATGTACTTCTCATTGTATTATATGAGAAAAGAATGACATGATTATTTTTATAATTGTTGCAGTACGTGCTACCCCTATCTCTCCCACAAAACTTTGACAATAACATCAAACAAGTGATATATGATCTTGGAAAATATATGAGGTAAAGAATGATATATGTTCAATTTGTTGTATATATATATATTGTAAAGTCTCGTGTTTATATATTTGTGTGTCTTGAATGTCTTGTAGGTGGTTTTCATCTAAAGAAATCCATAGAGCAGATATAAAATACTAGAAGAGAAGAATTCCTCATCTAATGTGTGAAATGCAAAAGTGTCTACCTTCAACCTTTTTCAATGCACAAGAACACTACCTCATACACCAAGTTGAGGAGATTTAAATGTGTGGACCCATACACACTTGGTCAATGTGGATGGTTGAGAGGCACCTAAAATTTTTTAAGGCTTTGGTTCAGCAAATAGAACATCCTAAGGGTTTTATGATGGAGGGATATATGGTATACCAGACTATGGTGTATGTTACTGAATATCTTCCTAAGCTTGCAACAAAGATCTATATAGATCACATCTGGAATCTTGACACCATTAGAAAATTTGAAGGGGAGTACTTGGTGGGGAAAGGTAGAATGAAGAAAGTGAGAGGTAATAAATTATAAGATTTTTGTAGCTATTAATTAATTCTTAATCTTCAAAATTAATTAGTTGTAAGTAGTCTATTTATTTTTTGTACAGCTGCTCGAGAGTGGGATGCAATACATTTGTATATTGCAAACAATCAAGATTGGATGACGAAATGGATTAAACAATGTCATCATTTAGGTTGCACATTAACATGGGAAGTTGTGTCTTCATTGGTTAATGAAGCTCATCGTAACAGAGATCCAAATGTTATGCAAAGGGAAATAGATTTAGCACATGGTTTAAGAGATTTCCAGGTACGTATAAATTTGTTAATCACTCATACGTTTATGAACTCTCAATGCATTAATTTATACATGATTAACATATTTTTGTAGGTCAAACACCATAAGACTATGTTTTGCAATGGTCATAAATTTTGCATCAAAAAGTTGGATGACACAAAGAAAACTTGTGATCTGGGATAAGTGTAGTCTTTCAGGTGACTAATATTTCATCTAGAAATGACTTACATCCTCGAGAGTCTGAAAATTGATCCTATGGCATTTTGGATGATATACTTGAGTGTGACTTTAATTCCTTCAAACTAGTTCTCTTCGTCGTCAGATGGTATAGGCTACGACTTAGTTAAAATGATCCTGATAGAACTGTTATTGAACATGACAATGAATTTCTAATGATTAATACGAGGTGGTTTGAGCCAGTTGGGGATGAAACCTATGTTCTTCCAAGCCAATGTGAGAAGGTATTTTACTTAGAGGTTCCACATTAATTGGGTTGGTCATTTGTTGTTAGACATGATCTAAGAGGAAGGCAGATGAGGTATAATGCGATGGAAGAAGAAGATTGTGAACAACTAGAAGATGATGTAGATGATGATCACAAACAACAATTAGTCGATGATGTTCCTGACGCAACTTTTCTTGAAGAAGAAGAAGATGATGATGATGATGATGCTACTGATGATGATGATGTCGATGATGATGACAAAGATGAAGATGAAGATGACGACAATGACGATGGTGGTGATGATGTCGATATCAATGATGATCATGGCGATTAGTTGGATGAAGAAGAAGAATATGACATGAATGAAATGTACAGTTACGTGATCACTTCTTAATCTATTTAATATTGATTTCTTGATAGAAATGTGCAGTTATGCAATCAATGCTTAATCTAATTAATTCATGATGTACTTACTATGGGATGCTTATGGTTTTAAATGTACTTACTATGTGGTTTTGAGTATATGTATCATGAATTTTTTAGCTAACATTAGATAATTGAATTGCATATGTAGGTACCTAGATTCCTTTCATGAGCATCCCACACAGTCTCATGGATCGATAGGTATAAGTCAATACACCCTATAGAGATTAATGTATTTCACAATTTACAAAATATCTCACATTACTTTCTATCTCTCTGATTTGATGGAGTGCAGGTAGCAGCAAATAGGTATTTTTCAAACGTGTCTTCCTCGAGGGAAGAAAGTCAGTCATTTAGTATGTCTGAATTAGGAAGATCAACTAGAGGTCAAAAGACTAGAAGGAAATTCAATAAATGCATAAAATTTTTCCTTGCTCAAGGGGGGTCATGTTCTTATGATGATGAGAGAAAAGGTGACATCGAGGTGCCCTTTAGTTACCAAAATCTACAGAAACAATGGGTCCCCAAGGAAATTCCTCCAATAAACATTGATTTTAGTGTTAAAGGCAAGATATATCGTATTGCACCATCGTCAATACATGGTTTGGGCCTATTTTCCATGGATGTCATAAAGGTCTCTTACAACAAAGTTTTTTAATTGATGGAGTATGTTGGACCTTGTTATGATTACAAAAGTTGGATGCGAATTGTTCAATATAAAAAAAGTATGCATAGGAATACACTCTCAAAAAATTATATTCAACAAAAAGACAATGAGAAAAGTAAAATAGTGGCTATATACATTGATGGAAGGCCAAAAGCATTAGGGAATATTGTAGGTTTTATAAATAGCACTCAACCTCTGTCAATTATTAAGCAACCCAATTGCATATTTGAGATGCACGAGGAAAATCATGTATTTGTATGTGCGATAAAATCAATAAATGCAGGGGAAGAGCTGCTTATTGATTACAATTTGAATTGCATAGATATAAACAATGTCACTATCATTAGGGTGTAGGTACATACTATGTACCATTAAATAATTGAGTTTTTTTTCCAACCACATTTAGAGAGTCTCTTCACCATCCACCTCATCTCCATCATCATCTTCTAATGAAATTTATTAATGTAGTCCTTTCTAATTATAGGTTAACTTTAAATAATAACACAGGACCACAATATGGAGCAACCACATAGTGGGGACAATGATGATTGTGCATGCACTTCTTCCCAGCAGGTAAACATCTTTGTTATTGTACTACAAATTAGATAGAAGCAAAATGTTAAATAATTTTTTTTATTATATTCTTTTCATCACTGTTTCAAATTAATTCTAATAGTGTTAGAAATATTGTTGTCACAGAAAGGTGGTCAGCAGAGAAAGGGAAAGGAACCTGCAGTCCCTAAAGAGGAGTCCTTTGACGAGGACCTAGTTGTTGATTTTGGTGCTTGTGATGAGTTGGCCTCTGCAATTAAAAAAAACTTCCACAAAATTGGAAAAAGATTGGCTGAATTGGCATCTATATTCTCTCCGACTCTTGAGTCACAAAAGAGGGCAACTAAACTAATGCACCTATCTCAAAATTACTGAGTAAGTATTAATGTAATTTTTAATTATAACAAAAGTTCAATAATAGTTTTTATGTTATAGTCATCTTTTATGTCATTAAAAAATAAGTGGATGTGTTGCTTTTACAACTTTTTTTGCGTAATTTTGATCTTCATGGCCATGATGAGGGTACTACATCTGGTTCAAGTAGATCGCATGTTGGACTATTTTTTTTATACTCTCTAACAATATTGTCCATGCTAATCACTGATTTTATTATGCTCTAACAATCTTATTCTTCAACACGTGTCAATGATCATTTACTATCGCCACCTCATACGATGGTAGGCTCAGATGTACTGTGTCCTGCAATGTCGACAACATGTAGCATAGCCACAGACACCATGGCACCAATTACTTGTACACATATTTTATTTTCTCTATCATTCTATATATGTTTATTTCCATTGAAGTGTTCTTTCTTTGGGCCATTTCGTAATCAATTTAATTTATGCAACAGGGGATGCAACACTTGATGGTGATTTTCCTGGATGTACTAGTATTGCTAGTACGGGAACGGTGAATGATTGTATATTGCTTGTGAGCGAAGAAGGAGTTCCCTTGAAATTAGAAAAACTTCCAGGTACTTTAAAGATTGGACCTTTCTTTTACTATACAATCGTATGTTAATTACACCTTGCATTCAATATGAGAAGCTTACATCTATTGTATTCTTATTTTATACTATTATATCCTTCAACTAATGATCCCATGATTATTTTGTAAGGAATGATGTTTTTTATAGTAAACTTAATGACGAGTGTTTGCGAATATTCGGGCCAACCATCTATACAGGGTGGAACATCATATCTGAACTAAAACCCCAATCTACTATTTTGATTTCATATCATTGCTAGGATAGTTATCATTACATCCATTTTTTAATCTAAAACTTTTTTCTTTCTTAAAAGGTGGAAAACTCAAAATCAAAAGTTAAAGGATGATCTTGTAGAGAGTATGACAAACTTTTTTGGACCTCGTGCATTTGAGAAGGGTAAGCTCCTTCAAAGAGCCAAGATATGTTTGAGGTATATTAGGGACTAGTACAGGTGTACATTAACCAAAAACCCACATTACCAGCACCTCCCTTGCATTCCTGATTTAGAGTGGAAATCTCTTATTTTGGATGGGAATGAGAAAACTGAAGTAAAAAAAGGAAATACACCACCAGAGAACATAAGAAGGTATGTTATACTGTTAAGAATGTAATTGTGTACTAAATACTCTTCATATTTATATGAACTAACATATTTCAATCTCTTCATAGATTTCTTGACACATCAAAGGCAACAAAGGAAAGATTGCAAAAGCACGGGCAACACAAGCTAGGCTTTGGCAGTTATTCAAAACTTGGTGCACGAGTTGTAAGTGTTAATATTGTCAGAATTGAATGAGGAAAAATACAATCTATAGATGGCTTTTAACACTGAAAATAATTCTTTGATCTTTAAATATTTATTTATAACTTGAAATATTTTTTTGTTTTGATGAAACAATAAAATAAAATTTGATGATACCAAGCAAAAATGAAGGGCACAAAGTTCAATGTAAGTCTCACAAAAGAGGACAAGAGAATTGGCTTCCAACAAGGCTATAAAGCCATGGCAGAAAGAATAAGAAGTGCACAATGTTCTACTAATGGATCCATCGCGGTAAGTAAGATAAATAGATGATATTTCAAATTTAATTATTTACCAATTAGTTTATTTGATGTTAAGTTCCAACATAAAGTGAGTAAATTTGTTTTAAGTAAGAAAATAATGATAACATGAATGCGTATGAAATTGAAATGCAGCCTGCCGATTCTTTTTGTACACAACCTATGCGTGTTGATGACAATGAGGATGTGCATCACAGTAATACAAGTAAACATCTTAAATTGATTGGAGTAGTAATACAAATTTAATTGCAATTGGTGTTTGGATTAATGTAACAATTTGTATTGCAGTTGTAGAGAGTGTAGAGGTCGTTGTTAATGAGCATGTTGAGGTTGAGGCTGAGGCTATACAAACTAACCTTGATGTTGATGATGTGACTAGATCAGGTAAAGAGCTATATGATTATGGCCTATAAAGTACTGAAATACTTTAAAATGTTTTTAATATTTTTAATTATAATAAAATATTTTTAATTTAACCCTTTTATATGTTATTGCAGATGACCCCCCTTTGCATCAACAAGGAGCTAGGCATGCATTGAGATCTAATGAGAGGGTAGATGATCATCATGATGATATCGATACTCATCTTAACGATTACATCTTAAAAACTAGAAATCAAAAGAAAAAAAAGAAATGATTGTCATCTATGCACCTTAATTGATAATGACTGATTTTTATATGCCAATGAATTTAATTATGTGGTAGTGAATGTTCATAAATTTTATAATGTGTTAATGAATGTTATCGTGTGATAATAAATGAATGTCACATTTTATTAATGTGTGAATGAATGTTAATGAATGTTATCATGTGATAATTAGGGGGGGAGGTCAAATGAGCTTCCACCTTCACGTAGTTGGCTCTGTTTAGTACAGAATATAAAACTATTCTTGAAACAAAGTGAAGCTCAATAAGTTTGTTCCTTATATAGGGTCTCAAGTGTAGCTTTTATTCCACTCTCAACATTGCAAGGCTTCAAGTGGTGTTCTGATATTGGTTTCTCCATCTCCCACTGACATCTTATCTTTCTCCTAAGAACTCTCACCGAGCTCTGATACATGGATGAGCAAAAGATGTCCCTTATAGGCTACACATATATAATATGGTAGATCTAGGGAAAAAATATACTACACCATAGAATGAGTCAACTTGAATATATAGTTTCTTCATTCACAATGAAAATTCAAATTACAAGCCATATTTTAGATTTAATATTCATATTCATCTTCATCATGATCATAGCCATCATAGTCAACATTTGGTTCAACTTCATTTGAACCACACTCCATGTCGGGTACCATTATAAGGCATGGAGTGTGGTCATACCCATGTTACCATAATAATGAGTTAGCCTATAAAATTATGAATAAAATACCTCATGTATCATATTTATAATAATGCAAGTGCACCCAGGATTGGCCCAGGCACCCAAGTTCCTACCAAAGGAACCCAAGTCGAACCCAGAGGAGAACAAAAGTAGAACTGAAACCCAGCCTCAAACAAAGAACCGGATAACTTGGCTTTTTTCTAATTCAAGTTTATTTCTGAATTCTTCTCCAATTCCAACCTGATTATTCCATATTTTGTTTTCCAATTTTCCTTCTTCCTCACTCCAAATTCAAGGATCACCGCCCATGACTTATGTTGTTATTTCCTTTTACTAATTGTGTTATTTCAAGGATCACCACCCATGACTTGGTTAAGATGATGAATGTTGTCAATGCCTTTATTACCAAGGAATCAATGCCCGCCATTAATGAATATTAATGATCATTATTTCCTAAGGGTAATCATTGTTTGTGTATGCTGATCACCCAAGTGTTTGGCTATGATTTGCATGCTGTGAGGTTTGTCAAAAGTGGGGGTATGACATGCTGGTTGGATTATAACATATTGACACTTACACCATGAAGAAGACAAATGATTAAACAAAAAGAGAGGACCAACTGAACCATCTTGTGGTCAGTCTATATCACATTGAGAAACAACGTCAAGACTCGAGAAACAAAACAATCAAAAGTTTCTTCAAGATCGTGAATGATCAAAAACATTCCATCAGAAAATAAAACACTAATCTATATTATCATTAAGCCATAAAATATGTCTTTAAAGTTTAGAAGTATCACAAAAACTTTCAAGAAACATAATACTATCCAAAATGAATACCCTCCAAATGATTATGATTATGTTGATGTTTATGTCTATAATTTATGTATAATGATTATGATGATGTTGATGTTGATGTCTATAATTTAATTCGCTTACTGATGCTTGCCTAGATTGAATTTTGAATTGCCAGGCTGGAGAACGCTTTCAAAGTTTAGGGTATGTTCTACATGATACTCTTAGTTACAGATCAAATGCAATTCAACATATTTTTTATGCTAGGCAACCCACTGCAGAAACTCATCTACAGGTGAAATTTAATGTTGTAAATCTTGGCATTGTTAATGTTATTACTTTTCCCCACGTTTCATATTTGTGAAAATGTTTCTTGGCACTATCTTCTTTTTCAATTCCTATATTTTTAGCTTTTTAGATCATTAACTTAAGCATTACATGTCTTTGTTCAAAATTTATTCTAACACTATATTATATCTTATTCTTATTACATGATAAACTGATAAAGGTGTTATGGGCATTTAATCTGCAATTACTAATAGACTAAGCATATTATTACTATGCTTAATGTTTCATTTAAATGCATATAACACAAAAAAAAAAATTTATAAAATTGAACCAATGGCATGCTTACAACAAAGATGTGTTGGGGAGTTTGCTCCTTGTTTAATGTTAACTGTTTCTGCACAATCCACTCATACCAAAGTGAAATGCTATGTGGAAGGGATGGTTGATAGTGTTCCTTGAGGGAAGGGGGATTGTGAAAGACTTATTATCATTGTATTGTGTATTTCCAATATGTTTAGTTGCAAGGCAGACTAGGAGAATGAAGGATCACTTATCGATTGCATGATAACCCAGTTTTGAAGGGTCACTGGTTGAGGGGACAGTCAAGGTCCGGATGATTGGGCCATTGGAGGACCCCATTTCTTTGTATTAATTTCTATTCAAATTGGATGAATGGATTTCTTTTGAATTATTAGCTGCTATGTATCCTGCAATTGCATCTATAAATCTACATATACTTCTCTAGGGTTGTAAGCCACTTAGAGATCAAAATAGAGAAACTAAATCAAAATCATTCTTTGTCCTATTTCCTTTTAACAAAGTCTCAACTATCAATGATACAATACATTTGATGCCCTAAGCTATCAATACAAATGACACCTAGCTAGAAGCTCATGGGCTGTCCATTTGATAACCACAGTCAACATTTCAAAAAAATGGATATCCAAACATTTGAAAACCAATGGCATGCTTACAACAAAGGTCTAATAGAACTCCCAAAAAATTTTAAACATACTTTATTTGATATGATGAATTCTTAAACAATTAAGGTTGGAGTAGACATAGTTATCACCCATTTTTGTGTGTGGTACAAGGAAGATTTGGCTAGGTCAAGTCTTCCTTCATGCTAGTAGTCTACAGAATTAGACCTTTATTAACAATTGATCATATCAGATAACTAGTATTTTTAAGAATTATTGGGACTAGTCCTTTGGCGTGTATTAAAAAGAATAGAATTTACAACATATTATTATCATTCTATTTCTTTTTTGTAAACATGCCATCAGTTCAGTTTGTAACTTCATTTTTGTATGAGTGGATTGTGTAGGAATAGTTAGCATTAAACAAGGAGAAAACTCCTCAACACATCTTGGAAACCATTGAATTAAATAGTAAATGAAACCTAACACCAACACTATTCCTTCCATTCACTTCTACCAAGAATAAAGTATTTAATCCATTCAACATTACATATAATCATTAGACAGTTACATTTCCTGACTGTGTAGAGGAACAATCACAACCAAAATTATCAAAACTACTTTCACCCTTGCACAAGCTATTCCAAACTTCAAGTAAAATGAGCAATATGCTATATCAAATCATTCATATTCATAGTAACCATTTGAAGCATCATTTTGTCAATGAACCCTCTAACTGTACCCCTACAGCAGAGAAAGGAAACCTCAAAATAGAGAAAGGAAACTTAGTAAAACCAATCTATGCCATTGTTTGTGAGGGTATAGTCATGATAAGTGCCTCTCAAACCTCTCCAAACATGTAAGATTGTCTTTAAATACTTTATTGATCTCTTCTAAATATTAACCAAATTAAACCTACATTTGAATCCACACACAATAACCCCAAAATGAAGGGTTTTGTATCCTTTAATGAATCTCAGTCACTGGTAGCGCATGGACAGTCAAACCAGTAGTCTCCAAAGCATTCAATAAGTGACTGGATTGTATTTAATACAAACTATTCCTTCCATTTACTTCTACCAAGAATAAAACATTTAATCCATTCAACATTACATATAATCATTAGATAGTTACATTTCCTAACTGTGTACTAGAGGAACAGTCATGACCAAAATGATCCAAACATTTGAAAATAGTGAATCGATATCCTTGAGCACAAGCACCAATAACATCAAATAATGGAGATAAAGCACGGGCTAGGGCACGACACCAATAGAATGCGGTCATTTCAGAGAGCATTTGTGATCAAATAAAATGCAATGCATTTGAAATTTGTGGTTGAATATGATGCCAGATGCTTGAAAGATGAAGAAATCACATACCTTCTCTCGCACTTAGCTTTCGCTCCTCTATCCAATCAAAATAAAAATGATGAGGCCGTTTCACTTTTTTTTTCATAGCCAAATCTTCTTTGTACCACACGAAGAACATGCCATTGGTTCATTTTTGTAAATTTGTTTTATGTGTAATTAGTAATTGGAAGATTAAATGTAGATAACACCTTTATCAGTTTAATTAGCATGTTATTATCATATCAGATAAAGTATGTTTAAGAATTGTTGGGACTGGTCCTTTTGCGTGTACTAAACATAATAGAATTTTTAGCATATTATTATCAATCTATTTCTTTTTTCTAAACATGCCATTGGTTCAATTTTGTAGATTTTTTTTTTGTGTTAAATGCATTTTTCATGAGCAGGGGTCTTGTTCTGAGGAGATTGATGAAGATTGTGCACCTCAAAAACCAATTCATAAGGTACTAATCATGTTTCCTATTCGCTTATATTTTTGGATTGGTAAATCTCCTTATAAGTTTCATGTCCTTTCTTTTGATTACTATGGATGAGATATATATCTTACATTTAACATTCAACTTCTTTACATTTTAGAACATGTAGTGTGTTTTTGAGGATTTTACCAAATCAACTTTTAACATAAACTGAAAACACCAAACTGATATCTTGCCCTTTCAACTTGACAAAATATTTGCATTTAACCAATAACTGCAAGCAACTGAATGATAAATCCACATACCTGTATCTTTGTAAAATACCTGGAACATCAAAAAGATGGCTAAGTGGCTGCCGCCATGATTTTTATCTACTAAATATGGGAAAGAAAAGCACCATAAAGAATCAAATAGAAAACATGATTGGTCATTTCAGAGATCATTCATGATCAAATAAAATGCAATGCCTTCTCTCGCGCTCGATCAACTTTCACCCACTCATTTTCTCCCACTCCTTTTCTCTACAATCGAAAAAAAAATGATTTGGCCATTTCAAAATAGTGAATCGATATCCTTGAGCATAATCACCAATAACATCAACTATTTTGATCTGTGGGTACCCTAATGTTGGAAAGAGTTCTTTTATTAATAAGATTACTCTGCAAGCTTGAAGAAGTGATATATTTTGGCAAATGAAGAGTGGAAAGATGATGATATTCCTGAGATCATGGATGGACACAATGTTGCAGACAGAATGGGAAGACATCTTTCTAGCCTGGCCCTGGATCCTTCAACAATTGGGGTAGGATCCAGACCTAGGCTAAAAAGATGTCTTCCTTTCTATTGTGGAATTATCCCTTCTTTGGCCTCCACTCATTCCTCTTCTAAAAAATGGTTATCTAGAAACTTTGGATATTGTTTCTCATCCATGCACGAAATGTGCTAGTGATCGTATAAAATTACTTTAGGCCTCCAATATTGATGAGATGTACAAGTGTAAAATGTTTTTGCGAGACTGTGATCAATTTGTGTAGTGCACATAAATGCAAGGTGGTGATTATTCTCGATGATCAATGGGTATAAGTCTTCCAAGCCTTACCCAGTAGCTAGGACTAAAGATAACACAGCTAAAGAGACCATCATAGGTTGTGTCTTTCTTTGGTCTATATTATTGACAAAATGTTTTACCTTTCATTAGCTCATCAAATCCAAGGGTTTGAAATAATTTAATAGAATATTTTCATGACAACGTATATTAGTTAAGTTGACATTGCACAAATTTATCTACTTCATGCACTTGTAGACTGTGAGGACGGCGATAAAGAAGCATCTCCTCCCATGGCCATGCTTCTTTATCACTGTCCTCATAGTCTACAAGTGCGTGAAGTAGATAAATTTGTGCAACGTCAACTTAAATAATATATGTTGTCATGAAATTATTCTATTAAATTCTTTCAAATCCCTAGATTTGATGAGCTAATGAAAGTTAAAACATTCTTTCAATAATATAGACCGAAGAAAGAGACAACCTATGATGGTCTCTTGAGTTGTGTTATCTTTAATGTGCATATCCGTCAATTTTTTGACACTTTATAATTCATTCCGATAGAAGTGCTATACATCTGATAGATACAATGTCAAAGAAAAATACATTACGACAATTCTTGTGATATTAATGCTATACATCCGATAGGGCAACCTGTTGGAGATATGTTGCACTACCGTCGCTCTTCCAATAGTTAAAATGTCGTAGCTAACCAATTTACGACAGAATGTTCCGATAGTAATGCTATGTCACCGACGGGTTTATTTGTCAGAAGTTGGTGGCAGATTTGTTGCTATTCCAATAGTTCTAATGTCAAAAAGGATATCTTTTCAATAGTTAGTTCCGACAGTGATTGTATATTTCTGATAGGTCTTTGTGTCAGAATTCTCATAGATGGACTATAAGAAATGCCATAACAAATATGTTATCATGTGCAAGTTTTCGACGTAAAGGGGTGTCGATAAACTGATAGATGTCTCTTCCGTCACAATTTCCAATGCAAAAACTATGACAGACACATGTCAAAATGCTGACAAATTAGCATTGCAAATCTGACAAATGGCTATCAGAATTTGACCTCAAATGTACTAGTGACAGTATCACAAAGATCAGAAATAACTCTAGGGCCCAATCTTCTCAAAGGCATCCTTAAAGATATGCAAAATAACCCTCTGCAACAAACCCTCACCGACCACTTTGTGACAATTTCCAAATTGCAAACAAGTTAGATCACAATCTACAATCTTGCAAACAACTAGGGAACAATTTCACAAGTTTGGTGCCATGGATCTGAAATCAAGATCATACGATCTCTTCACCAACAAGATCAACTTCGCAAGATCAACCTTGCTAGGTCAACCTTCACTCCACAAGATCAACTCTACTTTGATACCACCTTACACAAACCAAGGCTAGAAGGATCCAATTAAGGAGAGTTCAGACCTTGCAGCTTCAGAATTACACAACGGAATACTCAGCCTAATAGATAGCACAATAAATGGTTTCAAGTAATTTTCATTAACATGCCCAACTGTAAGACCTTCTGGGTTAGGGCCAATTACAAACAGAAACAATTCTACAAGATCCACACACAGATCCAATACAATCTTAGCTAGTCCAGCTTTGAAGACAATCAGAAGTTGATGGAAACCCTAAGGCAGATCTAAACTTGAGCTCACAAGCCTCCAAGAAATCTCCTTGTTTCCAAGTGTGCAAACCACTAGCTCTTCTATTACAAACTATCAGATAGAAATATGATCTGCAAGATCATGAAAGATCTTTTCCACAACTTTGCCAACTTTAGCTTTCAAGATTTGCATCTGACATTCTAGATCTGCTAAGTCATGTCCCTAAACATCTACCCAAACACTCCTTAAATACTAATCATTAGCCACAAGTCGACAAGATGAAACCCTTGACTCTTCCTAACAAATATTAAATTCCATACAAGTTGGCTTACAAAGTGTATACAAACATTTAATTTAGTATGTCGGCCTCCAGATCCACTTAGGAAAATCCAACAAAAGATACAAACAATAAATGCACCAAGTCGGCCCAATAAATCACACAGAACTCTAGTCGGTAAGCCAGAACTACCAAGCATTAATGAAATAACTGAGTACTCCAAGCATAGCCGAGCACCAGTGTCGATCGAGCACTGCATGCATGACCGAGTAACACTTTCACCGAGTGCCAGAGACTACCAAGTTCCTTCAGTGATCGAGCTTCCTTCAATGATTGAGACCATCGATCAAGGCTACAACTGAGTAACACCAGCCAAAATACAAACACCCATGCAATTTCACCGAGGACAAGGATTGTCATTGCATCAACCTTGGATGGCCCTGCATCAAGATCACATAGTAGCTAGCAATGAATCTATTTGATCATGGTTTTAAGAGATGACTATTCTTTAAGCCCTTTCTTCTTTCTTTCAATAATTTAAATTTGATTTTGGTTTTAACCATGAATAGTATTAGAACTTTGATCTAATTGCTTGAATACTGACTAGTGCCTTATCCATCAATTATTATCATAGAGTCACGGAGATATAATGAAAATTATGACCCATTTCCTCACTTTGTAAATAAATATATTAGTTGTTATCAGAAAACCTCATACTTATTTATATCCTTTGCTATATTTTGTGATCCTCTCAAATCATAGAAGTATTTTATTTAGTTCCTTGAACCAATAGCAATAATAAAATGACATACAACCTGAAAGAGTTGCAGATGAAATTTAAAACTTGCTCAAATATCCATTAAATCAACAAAATAGTAATAGAAGGAGACAAGATTTTTGACACAATAATTCTTGCAATGCTATTTGTATTAATCTATTTGAGAAATAGACATTCACTATAACTCTCTGTAAAACTATTCAAAATAACTCAAAGACAAAGACCAATAGCTTTCTTCATCAAAGCTTGGAATCAAAATATACAGACATCAATAAATCTAGTACTACACACTATATGGACCGACCTACTAGGACACAAAAGTTCTTTAAAAAAATGAAAATTCAAACCCTTCTTCCCAGTCTTGGAAACCCTTTTTGGCTCCTATTTCTACCCTTTTACATTTTTTACTTTCACTACATAATCACCCTTTGTCTAATTCTGGATGGGATCCTTGGAACTGATATTCTTTATGAACATACCGATAGCCTTTCCAGTATTATCATTTATTTTCATTCTTCTATTTTTTACTTGTGCAACCATTTCTATAGTGATCCTGGCAATTTCCTCCTTTGAGGGTGCTCTCAAATTCACCCCCTCTGAGGTAGATGTCATGTTACATGCCCTATTATCAACATTCTCATCATCAGAAAAAACTTCCTAATGGAACATTGCTTTATTATGTCTCTTGAGACATATGTCAATCTCCTCATCATAATCAGAGGCCTCTTCTTGTCCAAAGTATCAATCAAAAATATTACACCCAATGTCATCATTATTTTCTTCTTGATCTGATTTCTCAAGATCATCATCTTCATAGGAAGCTATAGATTGTGCAACTATACAATGTTCTGAAGAGTGAGATGACTAACAAGCCATACACCAGGGTGTATCTTTTACAACATTCCAAGAGGTTTTCTGTAGTGGATCAGGGGTATTCTTGTCATTACTTCCTTTGTAAGAGGAGAAATAGGTTTACCATCCTTCCACTGGGTGTTATAAGGTAAATTTTGCAGTCTATTCTACCTATTGAAATTATTATTAAATTGGGGATTTTCCACAATAGAAATCTTGTTATTTCTATTACTGGGTGGTTTCAAGTCCTTTAGTGCATTCAGGACTTTGTCTAACTTTTCCTCCTCTTACCTCTTGTTTCCAACAGTTCTCTCAATGTCCCTCTTGTTTTCCTTATTCCCAAACAACTTTGGGTCATCTCTTTTCCCACCTAGTTTATCAGATATTTTGATATTGTTCTCAATATTCACAAAAATCCTGAAAGCATATCTGAGAGTTCTTGGTTCTTTATCTCTTAGGAGATATACCACCTTTCCATCAAAAGTATTAAAGTATGTTAGACAAAAATTGTCATCTAACCTCATAACTTGAAACAATTTATGCATGCCTTTCTGGAATCTCATGTCAAACTATGTAGCAGATTCATTCTGATTTTTTCTTATGTTATTGAATTCATTCAACATGAAAAGAGCATTTGGTTTATCACCATACTTCTCCTTGAAACATTTTTTAAATGCATCCCAGGAATCAATACTATGACCAGGAAGTCTCTTAAACCAATCCCTAGCATCTTCTACTAACGATTAAACAAAAAATTTCATAAACACATCTTCATGTTGCACTTCATAATTATTTAACATATCAATCAATAGTCTAAGATTCTCTTCACAGTTGATAGCATTATTCCCAAAAAATTTACTTGCCAGGTATCCCATCAAAACCAATTTGTCTATACCCCTCTAGTTGTATAGGTCTTCTTTGAAATCCTAATCTAGTGTTTCCACTAGGAACAACACTAGCCATTATACCCCCACCCATTTGTACATTTGACTTTTTCTTAGGCTCAACACTTATCTTATTAGATGAAGAAGAATTAAGAACAATAGGAATAGTTTCAGATGGCATACATGTTGCATTTGTGGATGGTCCAATAGTATCTATAGAGGAATATTTCAAGAATTGTATCTTCCTTCTTGTGTCTTCAATAGATGCTTCAAACTTAGCCATTTCTTATTCCTTTTCTAGATCATCCCTTTCTTTTCTTCTCTTTTCCATATCTATATCAAAGCTTGAGACAGGTGGTGGAATCTTTGGCTTAACCATAGGCTCATTTATTTTGATCCCAACCACCTTTTTCTTACCCTTGTTGTTGTTAGCAGTACTCAGCTTGGTATATTTATTTACTTCCTTTTCTTTGGGATGAGACATATAGCTTTGTACTTTTCTAATCACAGGGCCCTCTTGTCCAAACTCATGGTCCTCTAATAGACATTCTTTCTCATTTCTCGTAGTAGCAAGATCACCAAAGAGGTCAAGCTATAAAGATTTAGGAGCCGAAGAAAATAATTTATTTCTTTGTTTTAACTCATTAATTTTTGTAAGTAGAGACTCTCTTTCCATTAAAGCATTTATAGTATCAACCTCTCTTTCTTTTTGCAACCTCGTATATATGGAATCTTGCTCTACTAGTTATAATATCAATGCACCCAAATAAGTTGGGTCAATCATAACATCCTTAGATTTTGATGATACATCCTCTAGTTTGAACACCTCTATTCCTATCACCAATAATAGCATTTTTCAAGATGATTAATCCTTACACATTGTGGAGTATTTGGAGTAGGCTTTGTAATAGATCCTTTGGTTGCAATATCTTCCTCATTAGCCACCAGTTCATCTTGTTTTTTTGTACCATTCTAATCATGATTTTGATTATGCACTCCCACAATCTAATTGTCCTCTTCATCTATGTTCTTTCTGATCCCTGTACATTTTCATCCACTCTGACATTTTCACTTCCAAAAATATTCTTCATTCTAAGGTTATAACATTTATATGTTTTTCTCTTAGTATATATCTAATAAATATCCATCCATCACTTCTAGGATCAAAATTTCCAATATCCTCATCCCTCTTATTCACTATAGAAGCATGACCATACCAAATTTTATAAGGAGTCTTACTAGTTCCTTTCTTTATCTGCACTAGGTTCAAGGTATCTATTGTGATTCTCATTTCTTCTCTCCAGTAGATCTATGGAACATTTCCTTCAATCATCATGGTTCTAGTTGTGTCTAGAATAGTTTTATTCCTTTAATCTGCAATGCCATTCTAATGTGGGGTCCATGACATAGAATTCTTCCTCTTTATCTCACATTCTTCACAAAAGCATAGAACTCACCAAATGTGAATTCTCCACCTCTTTCTGATCTTAGGAAATTAAATCTCTATCCAGACTCTGTCTCAACCATCATCTTGAATATTTGAAACTTCTGAAAGGATTTTGATTTCTCTCTCAGAAATGTAACCCACATCATTCTTAAATAATCATCAATGAATAGCATGAAGTATCTATCTCCATAATAGATTCTTGTCTTAGTAGGACCACATAGATTTGTATGTACCAACTCTAGCACTCCATATGAAGTGTATGTATTATTCTTAAAAGTAGATATAGTTATCTTTCCTAATTCACAATCTTTGCACATATTGTTAGGCTTCATCAGCTTAGGCAAATCTTGTACAATATTAGTAGTGCTAACCTTCACCATATTATCAAAGTTTATATGAAAAAATATTTTATGCCAAAGCCAATTTTCATCAACCTTAGAAACCAAGAATTTATCCTCAACATTTCTCAAATTAAATCAACTACTTGCAGTCTGTGTACCATATGCAATTAGCTCTCCATTGCTTCCAATGATTTTTCACTTTATTTCCATGAATTCCAATTGGTAGCCCTTATCTAGTATTTTTCCAACACTCAACAAGTTATGTCTTAAGCCTTCAACATGCATGACATCAACAGTGTTATTCTTTCCATCAAGTGTAATAAATAATTTTCCTTCAACCAAATAGGTAATTTTGTTACCAAATCTAATGATATCACCTTCATAATCTTCAAGCTTCAAAAAATTATTTTCATCACTTATCATATAAAGTGAACATCCACTATAAATGACCCATTCATCTCTTTTAACAACATGTGAAACCAAGACTTTTTCTTCATTAGGATGATCTTATTTAATATCAATAAACACAATCTCTTCTTCACTAGCACCAGATTCATCATTAATTACACCTTCTTCAGCAACATAAAAACTTCTATGTCCCTCCGGGTGAATTTTCTTAGATCAAATCTTAGGTTCTTTAGAAACTTTATTCATACATCTAGATGCAATATGACCAATCTTATTACAAGAAAAATATTTCAAAGGAAAATTTCTTTCATACGTACTGAAGCCCTTAGGTAGTCTCTTTGCAATCAAGTTCAAGGTCACTAATATTCCTTTCCTCTTCCATGATCTCTTCCCATTGTTTAGCATAGTAGTTGTAGCTATTTTTAGAAGAACTCTCTCCCTTATCATGCTTAGTCACATTGGTCGTAAATGCAGTTTCAACTTTCAGAAGTTCCTTTCCAAGAGATGTCATCTCATAAGCATATAATATAAAATTCAAGGCTCTCTTGAAATGTCTTTCATAGTTCTAACTTCTTAAATTATTGCAACCTTCTCACTATAAGATGAAGGAAATGATCTTAATTTTTTTTATATAACTTCATCTTCTTCCAAGAAACCACCAAAACATATGATTGAAACAACTAGATCATTCAATCTCTACATATAGGATGAGATAGTCTATCTTGCACTCATCTTCATATCCTCATACTTTTCTTTCAAAACCCGTAACTTAGCTTGTTTTACATATTTATCACCTTCATAAATATTTTCTAATTTAGTCCATATCTTGTGTTTTGTTCTCAATCCATAGATGTGAGTGTATTTATTATCTGACAAGGCACTGACCCAAGCTTTCCTTGCTAACATATTTTCCTTGAATTTCTTCTTTTCATTATTAGTAGCCTAAGGCAAATAATTAGGAATTGTGTAATATTTCTTTGTGATATCTAAATATTCATCTCCCATGCATATTAGATAAGTAGTTGTCTGATCCTTCCATATCAGGTAGTTGGTTCCATCAAACTTAGGAATGTCTTTCCTTATGCTCGTCATGTCGAATCTCCTTAAAGTGATTTATCTTCTTCAAAAGGACTTAGATTTGATGCCAATTGTTAGGCCCAAAGAAGACAACCACAACTAAGACTAGGGATGAGTCAATTGTGCTTCACTTAAAAAAATTAATAAACTTAATCCAATTAATGATCCGAAAGATAAATACTAATGCAATATCCACAACACATAACACAAAACACCATATTTGTTGTTGAGGAAACCCGATTAAGGAAAAATCCCAGTGAGAATAAAACCCACTATCTAGATAGATGCACTATGCTTAAATTATTGCTCAGTTAAGAGAAAATAAAATAAAATAGGAATGCACATGCATTCACAGGCGCACTGCCTAGATCTCACTACTCACAATACAATAAAAATTCAATTTGGCCCTCATTCAGATTCACTGATCAATCACTAATTACAATTCACAAAGGTGGAAAAATTGTCCAAAACAACTGAACTGACTCACAACATCAATAATGCCAATAAAATTTCAATGAAGTACAATTCATGCCTTAGTCATAGAATATAAACATCCTTTTCTTTCTTCTTCACACACACACACACCACAATCATAACTGATTTCTCATTTATACATATTACAATGAGTAATCAACAACAAGGTCAGATACGACCTATAAGAAAAAATGATATGAACATTATGCTCAAACTATAATTTGATCCGAATCAATTCAGCCAAGACTTAGATAGGACCCAAAACACTATCCTCAAACATGCAATAGCTTTTCCAAATCTGTACCAAGAATCACAACATGTTACTTCACCAAGTTAGCTAGGACCTAAATGAGGAAATGCAAAAACACTAGAAAATCACCAAATGTGATCACCACGGTCAATGATAACCATTAACATGTTCATAACACAATCCAGGAACACCATCAAGTAGCAATAATAGCTTCTCGATCCTTCACAACATCTCAACCTCAAAATCCAAACTCATCTCTATATTGATCATCAACAAAATTGAACATCAAACTCTGTCACACTAGAAAAATAACTTGTCAAACTCTGAATCATGAACAAAACCATTTGAGGAGATAACAATAAGTCCCAACTCTACCACCATCCTTGCACCAACTTAATCAGCCAATTATATTCATATTAAAGAAAAAACTCAACCTCTGACACATCTTGAACAACTGGAACACTGAAATAAAGGCAACTAATAAATCAACCATAGCTCACTCAAACTATCATGTGAACCTTTGTAAGTTGACTAGAATCAACTATAGACATATATGAAACATCATCTAGAGTCATAGCACAAGACCCTCAACATATCATATAAACACCTAAAATCATCTTTACTGAATAAAACACACTGTCTACAATAATAATAGTGGGTAAATACACAATAATATGTCACCTTTTAGGCTAACTTGACAGACACAACCTAGTTGGACTTGGATGATCCCTACACAACCGAGTCCAACATGGTTGAGTACACGTAGGTGCCATGTGGAGCTGAATGGCGCCTACATGGCCTCGTTGACTGGGTCGAGTGGTGCTCGGTCGAGTAATACTCGATCGAGTCCAAATATTATTTTAAATAGCAAAAAAGAGCCTCAAGACCCTCATTTTCACATTGAGGGGCTATGGGTACTCGACCCAGTAGGACTCAGTCGAGTCTTCCTAGGTGGCATGCCATGTTGGCAGTCAAACCTCTAAAAACACAAAAAAACCAAAATTTTGCACTTTTGTTGTTCCTTCCTTTTCTCAAAATAGAAAATGTCAAAAAACTAAAAGTACCCTTTTCTATATCCCAGAACTACGATTCTGGACATATAAATTTTATATTGTTTCAACTAGAAAATTTTAAACAAATTTTCTAAAAACTACATGTAGGTATATTAAACTTTGAGAAGACGTTGATTCCGAAAATATAGAAAAATGTTAAATCAATTCCAAAATTTTTAAAATAATATACAATACTAGAGAAGAGAGTCCTCTTCAAGAATATGTAATTTATTTGGTTTTTGGTATATTTTTTATAGGGGAAAAGTGACAGGAGATAAAAAAATGTTAATTTCAAGTAAGTTCGACTTTGAATACTTATAACAGGCAAACTATAGATCAAAAACACTTATTTCATTTTTCCTGCACTAGATATACATGTCATCTAAAACATATTCTGAAATTGGAGGAAAAAATAATGTTTTACTTATTATGATTTGACGGGAAGTAAACTCCCTAATTTGTAGTATTTTTCAGGATATGAAAATAGACCTAAAAAATTAGAAAAACATATTAATTTTTGTTCAAATTAATTTTTAAAAATTATAGGCACAAAATTCATCCTATTTCACACATTTCATCAGTTTACATCATCTTCAAATTCTCAACAAAAATGTGACTTTATGCCCTTGAAGTTTTTCAATTTTGGTGTTGTTAGCCTTTTCCTTTATAAAAGGGTGACAACTTATTGTGCTTTTACTCTAGTATGTTTACATCAATGAAAAAATATTAATATTATCACACATATTCAAGGTCTAATAAAAAATCTCTAACATGATCAAAATTCATTACCTAGTGTATCTACCTATGGTCCACATCTCATCACTACATCCATTTCAAAAATAAATCCTACACATGTTATTCTTGGAATTATTCCTAATTCAATTGCTCCTCCCCCTTCAAGTGTTCCACGTATTTACCAACCTTCATCCATATCTGCTTACAACAATTTCCCATTTTCATATTCCAATGTTCCTTTCATTTCCAATAATGGTCCAAACCTTTCATACATGTCTCATACCAACCTTTGCATTGAACCTACTATCAATAGCCTTCCTGTAATGATCCCTTTTGGACCTTTACTTGAATTGTTCTCAAATACCTTATTAGGGTTTGGTTTATGTTTAAGAATGAAAAATTGTAATGTTTCATACTAGGAGAATGCCAATTTCCATTAATTCTCATCTGCCATTAGGCATATAAACCATATTATAATAAGAATAATCGCTAATACGTAATATATACTTTAAGCTCTAATCCCTTACTCCACTCCTAATTACAAATCTTAAGAAAGATGGAAGATTTATGGTGCTAGGACGCATGCACAGTCTCCAAGTGGATTCCCTCAAGGTTCTACCTATCTCGGGATCTTTACATCATGTGACCGATTTATCCACCTCTTCCTACACACATTCGCCCATTTGGTAGCGGACCATTTCCAGCATTTGCCTGAAATTGACATTTGTTATTGCCCATTTCGTCGAATCCTCAGTTTGGCAGTGCAATATGAAAATAGAATAGGAATGTGTTAATGCTCATTTTGGTTCAAAATGAGCATTAACATCTTCCATCTAAAAAGGTGGAATTGGGATTTGAAATTGGAATTTGAATGGAAGGAAAGTAAATTTTTTAATTTTTCATGTCTACACTTAATTTTTTAATTTTTTATTTGTGTGGGGGGATTTAATTTATTTTTTATTTGTTTGGGTGGTTTGTAACTTTGTTGTTTATTCAAATTTATATTCGAAAAAAATTTAAATTTTTTGACGAATTTTTTTTCGATTTTTTTGACGATTTTTTTGATGAATTTTCTTGTCAAATTTTTTTTCAATTTTTATTTAAAAAAATTAATTTTTTATTTTTTTGAATTTTTTTTCAAATTTATTTTTTGAATTTTTTGTAAAATTTTGGTTGCAATGATTGTAACTTGGTTGTTTGCCACCAACTTTGGCTGCCTAAAACTGTCTGCAATTCTATTAATAAAAATAAATTATTAAATTCAAAAACATTAAAACAATTCAAAAAAAAAATAAAATCATACTCAAATTCCAATTCCAGTTTCAAAAAGTGGAACCAAACAGTCCAAATATAATTCAGAAATGAAAAACCAGATTATCAAATCCATGATTTGACCCTTTTCTAGCATTTGATCAAATCCATCATTTCCTAATTCCTGCTACCAAACGGGCCCTTATCTCCTTAATAGTGGTTAACGAGTTATTAAGGAATTGGTCAAGTATATATTAATATTTTATATTGCGAGTATATAAATGAATATAACATAATTGATATATAATTCTGGTTTTCTCTTTATGGATGGGCATATAGTAGTTCATTCTTATAATAGTTATATTAGATCATTCAAGATATACAATAGAATATTTAAATATATACTTCATATATATATATATATATATATATATATATATATATATATATATATATATATATATTCATATATTCTTCATATCTATCTAACTAACTAGTAATATATATAAATATATATTTCAGACCATATCTTTGATACCTATATAATTCAGAAGTATCTCTACATTTTAGATATCCAAATATATTTAAATATAATATATATATATAATAATCCGTATATATATATATATTTTTCTAATCGATCATTACTTGTATATAAAGATACTATATATATGATTTCTTATTCAATTATAATTAACTCTATATTCTTTAATGAATCGATATCCAATTATAATGTCTTATAATATCCTCTTTTCCATCGATGATCCTGTTTCATCCTTGGATATATATTATAAATCTATTTTATGTTTCCACTGAATATATATAATTATCTGTTATTAGTTCCTATTGCCTTTTCCTTCCGTGTGTCCCTAAAATGCTTGTGAATGCCCTTCTTATACCTTAATCTTGCGTAATGATAAGCCACGACACAAAAACACATGCCTAATGTCTTTCATACTCACTCTTCTTTACACGCCAAATCACTTTAACACTAATCACTTTTTCTATAATCTAATTCAGTTAGTATGTACCATAATTATGTGATTTCTGATAGGCATCGTGTCTCTCGTGATTATTCGATTATAGTTTCTGTTTATTAGATAACAAACATCTCATTGGTATAGTTGTTGCGACATAACACTATTAACTCTTCTCTTTGTATTGAACATCTTTATCAGACACGCGTTGTATTCTATTTGCATTGTGAAACCCAACACCTTTTGAATCGCAGATTTGCTCATTATTTTTATTCCAAGAATGATAATCTTAAAGCGGTATTTGTATTTGTTTCTTGGCAGATTGGAGGAGTCCTTGTATCGCAAATATATCAATGATGTATTCCCATGTTTATTAAATGATTATCCTTATTGATCTTCAATCCATTTTTTTCTTCCATTTCTCCATACGTCCCTCCTTATCTCTCTGTTCGCTGTTATATCCCCTTCCTTCTCTGTTCGTTGCTACCCCTTCCCCTGAATTTGTCTTGCAAACAATATTTTATATCCCGCTGTGCGTAGGATGAACGTTTCACTAGATTCGCGCCTTTGGGGAAAGGCACGGTGCCGTCAACCATTAAGGATTAACATGATTAGATTATTACCTGGGTTAGTAATATTATGATATCGGGAATGTTGATTGCTATGATATTACATATATTAATATATTGATATATGCTCCTTTGATTAATACTAATATTAACGAGTAATATTATTATTTATAGATTAATATTATTAATTATTATATTGATTAATATTATAATATTATTACTTGGACATTATCAATAAGGGAATTAACAATATTTGAATAATATGATTATTAGTAAAGGAATAATACTATTTATATTATTATTGATTAATAATATCGATTAGTTATAAATAATTAATATGAATTAATATTAATAAATTCATACATATATATATATATATATATATATATATATATATATATATATATATATATATATATATATTTTGATCAATCTTATATTATTGTCAATCCTAAGATGATATGTGTTATTACATTAATTATGGGTTCATGACACTTTCTCAAACAATTTCATGCTTGCAAAAATAAATTTCATTCATGACTCAATCAAAATTTTACATTCTCACATGTGACATTACTAGTTCTTTGTCCTTGGACATCATTCATGTCGTTATCCCTCAATACATGGAAATTTCTCACTAGGAGACTTACATTTCTAAAGGTGATCCCTTGACTCGTGTTAAGGATTTTAAAACATTGTGTAGTGACTTCTCTCATGACCATAGATTCATGCCTAAATTTTTTACTAGAACCTTTCAAGATAAGTCCTTAAAATGATATTGTTCTTTACCTCCTTGTTTGATTGATTCTTTTAAAAAATGTGCTAACAATATTGGTCCTAAGATTTATTTCACTAATTTTATTGTAAACAAGGTGTTAAAGAAAAAGTGACTAATTTCATTGGTATATTTAAGCATTTGCATGCTTAGAGTTCTTATCCTATGCTTGATATTGATGTGCAACATATTTTCATTGCCAATTTACAAAAAGACATTAGAAATAAGATGTCTTTATGAGTTCTCTTCTTTTACTCAATTGT
Organism: Chamaecyparis obtusa; assembly: GCA_027943335.1. Lineage (NCBI taxonomy): Eukaryota > Viridiplantae > Streptophyta > Pinopsida > Cupressales > Cupressaceae > Chamaecyparis > Chamaecyparis obtusa. Next base: position 1,222,345 of record BSBK01004932.1, on the reverse strand, counting down.
GTACAGTGCTTCATAATTATCTATTAGAATTCTTAAGCACTAAGAGGGCGAGTGAATCAGTGAAACCAGATTATAAACTAATTCAACCACCGATATGAATAACTTCAATAATAATTTTTAAACCACAAAGAATATAATTGAAGTAAATAAGTAAAAGTTAACAATATCAAACATCCACAAAATCATCACAAATGATACAATGATTTTTGCGTGGAAACCTTTGGTTAGAGGGAAAAAACCATAATGGAGATGACACCCACAAGATCACTACTACGGTAAAATGAGTTTTCCCTATGAGCTTACAATTACCCTTTCTGAAGGTTCACCCCGTTAGGAGTGATCGGTACCTTGTTAGAAGTACAATCAGAGTGACTAAGATCTACGTTATAAGAGGATTTCAAACCTCTGTTAGGAGCTCACCTGATTAAGGGATTTACAATAAGAACCTACTAAATTTCACCTGGTTAAGGGATTTTCTTGTTGTAATTGCTAGGGAACAAAGATTTGAGTGATCTAGGTGTAGCACTGACTTCTTGATAGATCCATTTTTTTCTCATATCCTTATAACTTCTCATAACCCTGACTCTATCAAATATTTGATCACAACCCAAATTGATTTCACAATCAACCACAACAACAACATCAATCTTCACAATATTAATCTACTAACTCACTCATAACATCAATCTTTTCAATATGAGCAGTACCACTTATATATACTTCTAGCACTGACTTCATAAAATTAAATATTTTCCCATCAAAGTGATGAATTTTAAGTAAAACACATTTCCCTATGATCAAGTCAGCTTTCAATAAGATCTACATTATAATTCTCCAAAATAGTCAAACACATTTTGACTTTTCCAATGCATCACCTTATATCTTCCGTATACAATAGTATTGATCCAAAAAATAACACCTCATCGATTCTATAACCATTTTACACATTATAATAATATTAATTATCATCGAAACTATTATACCACTTACTGATCTAGAATCTTCCAACTGATGCTCAAGAACACAAGTGTTCTTACCTGTCTGAATTATTGTGTCAACAAAATCTCTCTCACTGATCAACCAAATGAGTTGTGGTTGAAACCAAACTATACTATGATCATGTTGATACTATAGTTGTGACCACACCTCATAATTTTTCATCTATCATGACCACTACCAAAGTGTTGAACTCTCTCTCTACCGATCTTCTGGACTTAACCAATTTCCATCATTACCAATTGCTTAACCTTCACATTAATTTCCTTCTACACTGCACTGATTATAATACATGACTGATCTGACTTAGTTGTCATCAATGAAAACCAAACCAATTACTACCTATAATTGCAACCAATATGCATCACCATGTCAACTCCCAATCTCATCATAATGCCAGCAAACTCCCCCTTTGGCATTGATGGAAAAAACCTTATGCTCTTTGACATACTCTTATTGTCATATTCTCCCCCTTTGACAATAATTCCATAGATGAAAAACTAAAATATGTTAAACTTGTTGGAAACTGCAATTGAAGCAATTGTTGTATTGTCATTGATGTCAAACTTTAACTGGTAAGACTGTTGCTATCTAAGAAAGTACTATATCTATTGAGTGATGAGAAGGATTAGGGTAAGGGTGATAACAATAGAACCTAGAGAAAGGTTGAGTTATTTGATACTTCAATGAGTACTTGATTATGTGGCACAATGATAAGATAATATATTATTTATCTAAGTAAGAAGCAAGACTAAACAAGTAGGCTTAACCAAGGAAAAGTGAAGAAATCTAGTTTAAATCGAGTGATGTTAGTGTCGACCGAGCCAGTGTATGCTGAGTAAATTCAGTGTTGACCGAACATATGTGTATTTTCGAGGGAAATAGTTTTGAAGAGATGACCGAGTTACACAATGATGACCAAGGAGTTGAACACAATATTGACCGAGCATCAGTAATTTAAATTTGAGGAATAATTCAGATTCCTAGCCAACATAGTTGAATTCTTGGATTATGTAAATTGTGTTGACTTTATTAATTGACTATATGGAGCATTTAATGCACAATAAACCATTTTATTATGATTCCAATAAAGAGATTAAAGATATTTCTAGAAGGATGAACAAAGAACATAATGTTGGAAGGATTTGATGAATCTGACCTAACCCTAAGATCTACGGAGGAGATTAAGCGACAAAAGATGAATCTACCTATCAAAGAAGTATTAAGGAAACCTAAGAGAGAGGTTGAGTATAGGAGAGGGTGCTGTAGTTTTTTTTATTGACTGAATAAGCAGAATGGCTAAAGGTGAAGAAGTTGATCAGAGTTGTGATTTCTTGAAGGGATTTCTGAGCAGATCAGTAATGGAGATGGAAATGGTACTCAGTCAGTAAGCCAGCATATGTGTATAGAATTGGATCTGATTATTTGCAAAGTGAGTTGTATTTTTTTCAGATCAAGTATTACTGTTACTTTCTAACCATTGTATCAGTCAAAATCTTTTAATCAAGGTTGACCTAACAGTCATTGTATAAATCCTTTAATCAAGGCTACATTTTAATGGAATGTACTTAAGTCCTCTAACAAGGCACACTCCTAACAGGGTAGTTGAAATCCTTTAACAAGGTCACACCTAGTAGTGTGCTTGTAAACCTTTGAAAGGGTTAGCTTTTCACAGAGCTCACTTTAGAAGAGTGAAAATATCAGTAACATGTTACAAAGTGGTTTTTTCTAAACTGGGTTTCCACTATAAATCCTAGTGTTAATACTTGTGTGAATGTTTTGGTCTGAACATTTCTATGTTTTGCAAGTTAAATATTGTTGGATAGTGGACTGCACTGTTTTATGTTTTTGGTATACATAGTGACTGAGTAGTGTTGGTTATTAGATCTAAGTTGTTGAAGTGGTTTAAAGTTTTAATTGATGCATCTGGACCTGAGAACAACTTATTCACCCCCACCTCTATTGTTCTAAATCATATTAACAATTGGTATCAGAGATTTTGGTGCTTATAGAGAACAAGTTTAAAGGTACTTGAAGTAAATGATCAAGATGTATAAGAAGGAGGTACCAAATTTGAATAAGGAGAACTTCCCTGCACGACAGATTCTGATGAAACTGCATCTAGTTGGTATTGGTGACTCAACAAATATTATGTTGAACATGACTATGTTACACCTGCTGCACCTTTGACTGTCGAGGAGATGTGAGCTAAACAAGAACATAATCAAGCAATGTTGGAGATTGCATTTGCCTTAAGCTATCCTGAATTTGAAGACATTAAAGATTGCACAAATGAAAAGCAGATGTGTGACACTCTTGTAAACATCTATGGTGGTGACATAAATGTACTAAGGGAAAAATTTGAAAGCCTAAGAGGTAAGTTTGATGAAATGAAAATGCAAGAAGGTGAGAATATTGCTCAGTATTGTGGTAGGATAAAGGAGGTTGTAAATTCTATTAGAGGAGCTAATGGACCTATTGATGAGAAGACTATCATTGGAAAAGTACTGAGAACCTTGCGTCCTATATATGCCATAAAATTTTTAGCAATTCAAGAATCTAGATGTAACCCTGGTAATGCTCTTACACTGGAAAGTCTTGTTGGTAAGCTTATTGATTTTGAGCTTTCAAATTATGATAACTTCACTAATTTTGAATCTACATTCAAGTCACAAATGGTTTTTTATAAGTCTAAGAAGGAAAAATAAAGATGCATCAGTGAGAGTGAAAGTGATACTAACACATTTGATGAAGAACTAGAGGATCTTGAAGTTCTTATGGCCAAAAGATTGAAAAGAGGAAAAGGAAAGTATAAAGGTAAACTTCCTATCATATGTTTCTCATGTAACAAAGTTGGCCATATAGCTACAAGATGTCCTAACAGGGATGACAAGGATGAGGAAAGAGAAAGCAAGTACAAAGACAAGAGAGAAAATAAAGGTTACCGAAGGTAAAAGGACTACAAGGATAAAGGTAAGAAATCCTGTTACATTGTTGAAGAAGAAATTGAAACTGATAATGATGATTTTGAAATTGAAGTAGGCTATGTTGCTATGAAAGACGATTCTGATGAAGATGAGAAAATTGCACTTGTTTCTTATGTGAGGAAAGGTGATAAATGGATTATTGATAGTGGTTGCTCACACCACATGACTGGTGATAAAATTAAATTTGATACCCTAGATCATTACAAAGGTAGAAGTGTTAAGTTTGGTAATGATGCACCATGTCATGTAAAGGGTAAAGGATTGATTAAGCTAGCTGATAAGATCACTTGTAAAAATGCTTATTGGGTTGAAGGTCTTAACTATAATTTGCTAAGTGTTGCACAACTTAATAGCACTGGTTACCGAGTGTATTTTAATCACAGAAAGGCCAAAATATTTGATCCCACTGGTGAATTGATTGGAAGTGGAGAGCAGACAAGAGGGAATTTATCCTATCTAGATTTATCTAAGGAGACATGTTTGATTGCACAGTTTGATGATATTTGGTTATGGCATAAGAGGTTATGTCATGTTAACTTTGAAAATCTGGTGAATATTAGTAAAAAGAAGAAAGTTAGAGGTTTGCCTAAATTGAAGAAACCTGATAATGTGATGTGCAAACAATATCAGTTGGGTAAAATGGAAAAGTCTAATTTCAAGAGAAAGAATTTTACTTCTGATAATGCTTTGGATCTAATTCATACTGACCTTTGTGGACCTATGGGTGTACAAAGCTATTGTGGTGCTAAATACTTTATTCTGTTTGTTGATGATTACACTAGGATGATTACTGTAATGTTTTTAAAAGAAAAATCTAATGAATTTCAGTTGTTTAAGTGGTATTTGGATAAGGTTGAAAAGGAGACAGATAGGAACCTGAAATGTTTGAGATCTGACCGAGGTGGAGAGTTTATATCAAGTGAGTTCAATCTATTCTGCAATGATAGAGGAATCAAGAGACAGATGTCTACACCTTGAAGACCTCCACAAAATGGTATAGCAGAGAGAAGGAATAAATCTATCATGGATTGTGTAAGGACACTAATGATTAAGAAAAATGTTGCACAAAAGTACTGGAAAGAAGCTGTAAGTACAGCTATTTATACCTTAAACTGAGTACAAATAAAAAAAGGTACAAATGTTACACCTTATGAACTATGGTACAGTTATGCACCTAATGTAAAATATTTTAGAATTTTTGGAAGAAAATGCTATATACTGAAAGACAATAGGAATGGAAAGTTTGATGCTAAAATTGATGAGGGCATATTCCTAGGTTATTCCACAAAGAGTAAATCTTACAAGTGTTTGAACTCTAACACTAACAAAATTGTGGAAAGTGAAAATGTGAAAGTTGATGAATTTGCAGAGAAAAATGAATAGGAAAGCAAAAGAGAACCTGAAGATTATAGATCTTTTGTCTATATAGAGGCGAGTAACACACTTGCACCTGATGCAAAGTCTCGGGCTAGCAATGTTGAGCATGAGGAAAATATTGTCGAGCATCAGGAAGACAATGTCAAGCATCAGAAAAATGAATTCGATCGACAAGAAGAGGTTACCGAGCAATCAGAGGCTAAATCTGATAATCTTTTTGATGAACCTAAAGAGCAAGGAGAAAAGAAAATTGAACTTGTTTTGGCACAGTATGTAAGGAGACATCACAAGCCTAAAAAAATCATTGGAGATAAAAATACTGGAGTTCTGACCAGAAGTAAGTTGAAAGACCCTACATGTTTATTATCTGAGTTTGAGCCTAAGACAACAAGGGAGGCATTAGAAAATGAAGACTGGATTGAAGCTATGAATGAGGAAATAGACCAAATAGAAAAGAATGATACCTAGACTCTAGTGCCAAGACTAGAAAAAAAAATGTCATTACAACAAAATGGGTATTCAGAAATAAGCTTAATGAACATGGAAAAATCACAAGGAAAAAAGCAAGGCTAGTATGCAAAGGTTATGCACAAGAAGAAGGAATAGACTATGGGGAGACATTTTCCCCTGTAGCAAGATTAGAAGGAGTGAGAACTCTACTTGCATATGCTTCTTACAAATATTTCAAGGTATACCAAATGGATGTCAAGTCTACATTTTTAAATGATATATTAGAAGAAGAAGTTTACATTAAACAACATGAAGGATTTGTTGATCCAAATAAGAGACACATGGTTTGTAAATTGAACAAGGCACTATATGGTTTGAAGCAAGCCCCCAAAGCATGGTATGAGAGGTTGCACACTTACTTGATACAAATTGGATTATCAAGGACAAATGACACCAACAATCTGTATATGAAAGATGAAGAAGGTAAAGGAATCTTGTTAGCTAAGATTTTTGTAGATGATATAATATTTGGAGGACAAGATGCCCTGTGTAAGAAATTTTCAAATGAGATGCAAACAGAGTTTGAAATGTCTATGTTTGGTGAGATAAAATTCTTTGTTGGTTTACAAGTCTATCAGATGGAGAAAGGTATCTTTATGACATAGTCTTTAAATATATGAAAGAGATATTGAAAACCTTTGGAATGGAGGATTTAAGACCGGTGAGTACTCCCATGGCTACTGGACAAAAACTATCTAAAAATGATGATACTGTTGAAGTGAACCAAACTTTGTATAGATCCATGATTGGAAAGCTACAATATGCTATTCACAGCAGACCAGATATTGCTCTAGCAGTTGGGATTGTGGAAAGATTCTCTGCCAATCCTAAGGAAAGTCATATGATGGTTGTGAAAAGAATAATGAGATATCTGAAAGGGACAGAAAACTATAGACTGTACTACAAGAAGCATGAGAGATTTGAACTGAGAGTCTACACTGATGCAAATTGGGTAGGAAATGTAGATGACAGAAAAAGTATTAGTGATGGAGCTTTCTTTCTTGGAAAAGGATTAGTTTCCTGGACAAGTAAGAAATAAAATTGCATTTCCTAATCTATAGCTGAAGCCAAGTATGTAGCAGCTGCAGTGAACTGTTCAAACCTGGTATGGATTAAGCAATTGTTGAAAGGCATGAAAGAAGAGATCACTGAACTAGTTGTCATATACTGTGACAACACAAGTGCTATCAACATATCTAAGAACCCAGTGATGCACACAAAGACCAAACATATTGCCATCAAGTATCATTACTTGAGGGAATTGGTACAAGATAAAGATGTGAGAATGGAATATGTGAATACAAAGGAACAAATAGTAGACATATTCACAAAAGCCTTACTGAAGGAGGGTCATGAATATTTGAGAGGTAAATTAGGGGTGCTTCTCCTAACTGAGGCTGCCTAGTCAAGCTAGGATCACTGCATCAAATGTGTTGCACAAAATATATGACAAATTGATGCAGAAAAGGTCACACATTAGGAGTAGCCTAGAGTTGTGAAAAGAACAAAAAATCTATAAATAGTCATAAGAAAGATGACAGAGGGAGAAACATTGTTACTGAACTGACAAGATGATATCTACATCTAAAGGATGCAAGTTCTACTTGCTGCTTTGGCATTGTCAAAGAGGGAGATAAGTCAGATGAAAACACATGAAAGATCAAGAAAGAGGGAGATATTCAAAGGAAGAAAGACACAAAAACTATTTAGATGAAGACATAGAAAAGATTCAGAGGGAGTTACTGTGTGGTCAGTCAAGCAAGCTAGCAGAGTGATTCAGAATCAGAATGAAGCTAAGGATATTACAAATATTTCTGATGAGCTGATAAGTTTTGGATTGGTTGGTGAATCATGTGTTATTCATATGGTGTTTCCATCAATGCCAAAGAGGGAGATTGTTGGAAACTGCAATTGAAGCAATTGTTGTATTGTCATTGATGTCAAACCTTAACTGGTAAGACTATTGCTATCTAAGAAAGTACTATATCTATTTAGTGATGAGAAGGATTAGGGAAAGGGTGATAACAATAGAACCTAGAGAAATGTTGAGTTATTTGATACTTAAATGAGTACTTGATTATGTGCCACAATGATAAGATAATGTATTATTTATCTAAGTAAGAAGCAAGACTGAACAAGTAGGCTTAACCGAGCAAAAGTGTAGAAATCTAGTTTAAGTTGAGTGATCTTAGTGTCAACCGAGCCAGTGTATGTCGAACAAATTTAGTGTTGACCAAACATCAGTGTATTGCCAAGGGAAATAGTTTTGAAGAGATGACCGAGTTATGTAGTGATGACCAAGGATTTGAACATAGTATTGACCAAGCATCAATAATTTACATTTCAGGAAGAATTCAGATTCCTAGCTGACATAGTTGAATTCTTGGATTATGTAAATCATGTTGACTTTATTAATTGACTGTATAGAGCATTTAATGCACAATAAATCATTTTATTATGTTTCCAATAAAGAGCTTAAAGATATTTCTAGAAGGATGGATGAAGAACATAATGTTGGAAGGATTTGATGAATTTGACCTAACCCTAAGATCTACGAAGGAGATTAAGTGGCAAAAGATGAATCTACCTATCGAAGAAGTATTAAGGAAACCTAAGAGAGAGGTTGAGTAGAGGAGAGGATGTTGAAGTTGTTGTTATTGACTGAATAAGAAGAAAGGCTAAAGGTGAAGAAGTTGATCAGAGTTGTGATTTCTTGAAGGGATTTCTGAGCAAATCAGTGATGGAGATGGAAATGGTACTCAGTCAGCAAGCCAGCATATGTGTACACAAAATTGGATCTGATTATTTGCAAAGTGAGTTGTATGTTTTTCAGATCAAGTATTACTATTACTTTCTAACCATTGTATCAATCAAAATCCTTCAATCAAGGTTGACCTAACAGTCATTGTATAAATCATTTAATCAAGGTTTCATTCTAATGGAATGTACTTAAGTTCTCTAACAAGGCACACTCCTAACAGGGTGGTTGAAATCCTTTAACAGGGTCACACCTAGCAGTGTGTTTGTAAACCTTTGACATGTTTGGCTTTTCACGGAGCTCACTTTAGAAGAGTGAAAATATCAGTCACATGTTACAAAGTGGTTTTTCCCAAATTAGATTTCCACTATAAATCCTAGTGTTAATACTTGTGTGAATGTTTTGGTCTGAACATTTCTATGTTTTGCAAGTTAAATACTATTGGATTGTGGACTGCACTATTTTATGTTTTTGGTATACATTCAATAGTGACTGAGTAGTGTTGGTTATTAGATCTAAGTTTTTGAAGTGTATTAAAGTTTTAATTGATACATCTGAACTTGAGAACAAATGAGTCACCCCCCCCCCCCCCTCTCTATTATTCTAAATCATATTAACAAAACTATGCATGATTTCCTTTCTATTTTATAAAGATGACCTTGAAGTTTATCATTTCTGACTCTAAGAGTGTCTCCTATGTCTTCTTCATGTGATCCAAGGTAATGATTTTTTGAAATAAACTTGAAACTATCTTTTCCATACTTTCTAAAGTGCTCAAGTCTGATAAGAGAAGTATCCCTTCTACCTTCTCCACATGATATTGCATCATCTACATTTTAGGGGATAAAAATGATTGAAGCTCAAGTATACTAACCAACCTACTATCTTTCTCTTGTTCGATCAAATTCACCTTTTGAGATAGCTACTTCACTTGACTGCTAAAAGTAGTAACTTATCTCTAAATAGGATCAAGATGACCAATTAATCTCTCTAGATCCTTTAGGACCTCAACTATTTCCTACTTCAAATCTTTTACAAACTCTAAATGGTTAGATACTTTGGTGAAAAGTTGTCATGTCTTAACCAATGAAGCTTTAACTTCTTTCACCAATTCTGTCAATTTATCTTTATCCTCAGTGATCTTCAGCTTTAATTTACCTATCATCTTCTTCTCTAACTTCTCTTCTTCCATCTTTACTATTGCAGTCTACAAATCTGGGCCTTGATCTAGAATAGCCTTAATCAAGGTGTCCATTTGGCCCCTTCTAGCTTCTTCTTTTCTTCATCATTGAAGAATTCATATCTTCTTCCAACTCCTCCTGACTTTCTTCTAACTACTCTCTTTCAATTATTTTGCATCATTGTCTAATTCAATCTGGACATCTTCATCTCCTGTAGTTTCCTTCTGATCACTTTTCTCATTAATGGATTTTCTCTTTCTCTTGTATGTCTTCTTTACTAGTTGCATTTTAATTCCAACTTCCTTTACTGTGGATTTACTCTTCTTTCTATTCACTTTACATAATTGGATATAATGTTGGATGATTAGTCTTCAAATGCAACATCAACAGTACATGATGTACCTACTTCATCACCACCAATTTTTTGTTCTAGATTAGCTATCATCCTTCTAGTTTTCCTTTCAATGATTGGTTTCTTTAGTTGTATACTTATTTTAGAAAATTCTTCTTCATAAGTACCAAATCTCTACACTTTCTTATCCAAGGGTTTTGACAACAACTCATCTGCATGAAGTCTCACTAACTCTTCTACTTCATAGCCCACAGGGGGAAACCAATAAGTTCTAGGTTCAAAAACCATCATAATACAAGAATCTGTATCTACTAGGAAACATATATCATCGTTATATTTGTCTACTAAGCTAGCAGGAATTATTTCACGCTTATGCATCTTAGCTTGGAAATCTTTGAAATAACCCCACATAATTTTGTTAAAATTTCACCCAATTCCTTAATGAATTCACTTATCTGCACAACTACTAGTTTTTTTTATGACCATACAATATTTCCTCTACCGGGGAAGAAATTTTGAATGTAGAAGAATATATATACTAGTAGGGCACCATATTTGAATGATTTCTTTTTGTCTTTCTTTATCCTCTCCATGTTCACCAAAAACTAAATTATGACCATCTCGCATAAATCATACATAGAATTATCGTTCACTATCTAATAACCATTGTGGATAGAACCATCGGGAACAATATTAACTCTCCTTGATTAATATACTCAATAACCTATTACCATATATGTGAACTAAACTTTTATGTCTTCAATATCATCTATAGTCATAACTTTGTCATCTTGTCTAGATTTGGGTAGCTCAGTAACCAAATGTGTTACATATGTTCTTAATTTTCATTCTAATCCTTGCACTCGAAAACCAATAACTCTATGAATCACTATCTTTACAATCTTATGAGGCTTGTCCAACCAAATAAATTGATCATGCACTATTCTTAACACATAGATAATCCAATTAGGATGGAATTCAGTGGGAATTTCTACCACATACATTAAAACTTTCTCCTATAGATGTTTGTGGTCATCTCTCAAAACACCATTGGTACACATATTCTCATATTCTTGTTTGATATCTCCATCTCCCTATTCTTGAATCTTGAAATGAACATATGACCACACATCCTCGATTAAAAACACTCGTAGAGGAATTGTAGATAGGGAACCAAAGATGTCAATGTCCATCGCTTTTATTAGATGAAGCTTGAACATAGGTTGAGGTTTATCAACAATGTTCATTAATGCAAGGCTATCAACTCTCCTTACCATTTCAACCAATCACTATAACACACAAATTCAACTACGAACTAGTTAGATAACTCACAAAATACCAGTTAGGGCTCTCGAAAACTCCATAGAAAATTAGGCTCAAATGATCAAGTGAATGTGAAAAGTAAAAATTGTAATCACTTCCCTCTATTTATCATTGAGATATAATTTTTTTGTGCTTCAAATGGTAAAATAATGCTTTTGTAATGGTAGAATGGTGTCATATCACTGATTAATTCATATCCACCAATAGCTACTCAAACAATTATAACCGATATCAAATGGTAAAATGTATATACCATGAAAATTCAATATGTTCACCACATAATCACCAACAACTCCAAAGATATTTATCAAAACCAAAATCATAGCATCTTACACCATAATGTGCATATAGATCTTACCGCTCTCATAACTAGGGGATTAGTAAAGGAGTTTTCTTTAAGTGCTTCCCCTAAGAAAATAATATACTTAGTATGAAGAAGAATCCTCTGCACCAGAGGATGGTGACTTTTCTTCAGATGATTTTACCTCTTCATGTTTATCTTCATGCTTCTCTCCTACTTTCTTCCAAATATTCTTCATTTTTTGACCAACTTTCTCAACATCAACAATCTTCTTGCCTTTTCTTTCTTCTGACCAGTAGGATGACTGGTTCCTGAACCAGAAATATTTTGCAATGTGATGGATCCTATGGAAAGAAAAGAAATCCATACCGGTTTACTTCCAAGGTCCAACATTACCTCTCTGATTTCTCATTCATAAATTCATTGCTAGATGACCATAATTACCACATACAAAACATTTTGCATCAAATTATCTTTCCCTTTCATTTTGGAGACCTAGGAACATAAACTTTATACCTATGATTTTCATATTTATGTCCATATTTGTTACATGCAAAAAAATATCTATTGAATCTACCACCATTGGATCTATTGATATATCTACTACTAAATTTGGATCTATACTCATACGTAGTTTGGCCATAATTATGACAATTGTAGAAATAAACATCAAAAGTATAAGACTTATTCACCAGTTTTCTCCTACACACATTTGCAGTATCACCAGGCTTTCCATAGTTCTAACAAGTATTTTTTTTAGGTTTATTACCTAAATTTCTTGGATCTACCTTCTAATCTTGTGGCTTCTCAGGTTTAGCTTTTCATACTCATCAGTCTCAAATGTTCCTTGAACAACGTAACCAAGACCATTTGGATCTTTGTATCTTATTTTTCTCATCAATTATTCATCAATATTTTGCATGCTTTCATTGTACTATTTCAATTTTTCATTTTCTTCTTTCTATGATTTTAATTCATTCTTCATTTTCTCATTCTCTTCTCAGATTCTTTAATTCTCACTTATAACTTGCAAATTTTATTCGCATGTATCCTGCATTTGGTTTCTATACAAAGTATATTCTTGTCTCAATCTATAGAGTTTTTCATCTCTTTTTCTTAGAGCATCCTCAACAGTTTTATTAGCATCTTCTACAGTCTTCCTTGCACTTTGAGTTGTTCTCTTTCCTTGAAGGTATTCACACATCCTGATAGATTGAATTTCAAGCTCTCTTTTTAGATTTGCCACTTCTTTAAGTTTGTTGTTCTTTTCCATCAATATTTTTCATGCTTTCATTGTACTATTTCAGTTTTTCATTTTCTTCTTTCTATGACTTTAATTCATTCTTCATTTTCTCATTCTCTTCTCAGATTCTTTGATTCTCACATATAACTTGCAAATTTTATTCGCATGTATCCTTCATTTGGTTTCTATACAAAGTATATTCTTGTCTCAATCTATAGAGTTTTTCATCTCTTGTTCTTAGGGCATCCTCAACCATTTTATTAGCATTTCTACAATCTTCCTTGCACTTTGAGTTGTTCTCTTTCCTTGGAGATATTCACACATCCTGATAGATTGACTTTCAAGCTCTCTTTTTAGATTTGCCACTTCTTCTTTAAGTTCGTTGTTCTTTTACATCATATCTATAATTTCTTCTTTATAATCTTCTTACATACTACCTTCAAATAGTTCCTCAATGTAATCCTAACTCTCATTCAATTGTTTAGTAAGTTTTCTCCTTATATCAAAAGACTTCTTTAGTTTCTTCTTCAACTCATTGATCATCTTGTGTGCACTCTCAAGTTCCATTTCATGCATGTAATTCTCCACAGTTTTATATATTTCCCTCAAGATATTAGACTTATCAACAAGAGGACTAATACTTTGATACCAATTGTTAGAATTATTAGGCACTAAGAGGGAGGTGAATCACTGCAATGAAAGTATAAACTAATTCAACCACTAGTCTAAATAACTTCAATAATAATTTTTATACCATAAAGAATATAACTAAAGTAAACAAGTAAAATTAAACAAAATCAAACATCCACAAAATCATCACATATGACACACTGATTTTTTCAGGGAAACCCTTGGTTAGAGAGAAAAAACCATGGTGGGTATGACACCCACAAGCTCACTACTGCAGTAAAATGAATTTTCCTTGTTAGGAGCTTACAATTACCCTCTTTGAGGGTTCTCCATGTTAGGAGTGATTGGTACCTTTTTATAATTACAATCATATCTTCTAAGATCTACCTTATAAGAGGATTTAAAACCTTTGTTAAGAGCTCACCCGGTTAAGGGATTTACAATAAGAACCTATTGAGGTTCACCTGGTTAATGGATTTTCTTGTTGTGACTACTAGGGAACAAGTTGAGTGATCAGGATGTATCACTGACTACTTGACAGATCCAATATTTTCTCTTCTCTCTGTAACTAATCATAACTCTAACTCTATCAAATCTTTGATCACAACCCAAATTGATTTCACTATCAACCACAAAAACAACATTAATTTACTAACTCACTTGTAACATCAATCTTTTCAATATGAGTAGTAGCACTTATATATACTTCTAGCATTGACTTCATGAAATTAAATATTTTCCTATCAAAGTGATAAAATTGATGTAAAACACATTTCCTTATGACCGCATTGGCTTTCAATAACATCTGCATTATAATTCTCCAAAATAGTCAAACACATTTTGACTTTTCCAATGCACCAACTTGCATCTTTCTTATACAATAGTATCGATCCAAAAAATAAAACCTTGTCATTTCTATAATCATTATTACACATTATAATAACATTGAGTATCATTGCAACTGCTATACCGCTTACCAATCTATAATCTTCCAACTGATTCTCAAGAACACAAGTTTTCTTACCTATCTTACTGACTGTGTCAATAAAATATCTCTCACCGATCAACCAAATGAGTTGTGGTTGGATCCACACTATACTCTAATCATGTTGATACTATATTTGTGACCACACCTCATAATTCATCATCTACCATGACCACTATCAAAGTGTTGACCTCTCTCTCTACTGATCTTCTAGACTTCACCAATTTCCAACATTACTAATTTCTTACCCTTTACATCAATTTCCTTCTTCATTGCACCAATTATGATACATGACTAATATGACTTAGTTTCCATCAATGACAACCTAACCAATTACTACCTATTACTGCAACCAATATGCATCAACATGTCAACTCGGAATCTCATCATAATGCCAACATTATTAGCATCAATTGAGTCAATTTGAGAGCACCGCTCTAATGGATCTTCTTGGTAAGAGTGATATTGCATCGCAACCTTTTTAAAAGTTTAAAAATCCTAATGGCTTCATCTAGATCAATAATTCATCAAACAACATTGATGCGCAAGTGGCAACAACATCCAAAGGTGTTTTTTGATGCAGGAGCATCAGGGCATATCAAGACGCCTCAAGAAGACAAGGATGACAAAGAAGATAAGATGAAGTTCAAGGATGTAAATTAGAATTTACTAAATCTAATAATGACCTTTTAAGGCTTTGGGAGGAATAAAAACAATAAAGCTGTAAAAGATCCTAAAGGGCTTGTTAAGGACCTTAGGATCCTGAATAGGGAAAATTGAGATAAATTGATGTAATTGGAGTCTTAGGAGTCTAAGATAAGTTTAGAAGTGTTTAATAAGGTCTTAGTGATCTTATTGATAAGTTTGGAAGGTCAGTTTGATGTTTTATTCAATAATTTGTGAGTTGGCGGATTCAAATATTTGAATCCCAACTATTACTTGTATTTGGGAGGGAATTATTTTTTTGAGTGTTTAGAGAGTAAATGGGAAGTTCAACTGATTATAGAAGGTGAAGGGAGTTATAAAGAAGTTATTTATGTCATTTTTTGTTTATTTTATGGAAATCATTGTATGACAAATTCACTGGTGTACAGACTGTGTCCATAAATCAATAAAAATTCATGTTTTTTTGTTAGTTGATATTGAACTAACATTGTTTTGTATTGATTTTATCAAGTATATGATCTCAATTCATTAAGGGAACTCATTTACATTGTTTGAAATCCATTTTATATGTTTTAAAGTTGATTTAATTGACTGGTTACAAGAACATGGCTGGTTGTTCCAAGGATCAATGTTTTCCTTATAATTTTGTACTAATCTAATGCAAGGATCATCATTCCATGAATGAATCCAATCTAATTCTCATGGAGTGATGGATCCCTAATATTTACATTAAAAATATAACCTTATAATATGTAGATGAAGAGTTATTGGTTGGTGATCACCAAGAAGGTTGAAAGGTTAATGGAAGTGGTTGGTTAGGAGAAGCAGTATATGCTTGAAGGAGGCATATTTTTTATGCTCTATGTTGTCTAGATACACCCTATCTATGGTGGATCCATCCTTGGTTGGTCCTAGAAGTGAGTGGAAGGTATTCTATTGAAGAGCCCTAGTTTTTAGGGTTGTTTGGGAGAAATTTGGGGATTTTACACTTGGAAACATCCAAGGCCCAAATTTGTGACATATTTGGTGGTTTGATATCATATGTGGAGACTTTATAAAGTCTTGGAGTTAGGGAGTGTATAGAACATATAGTTCCTTCGTTAAATTGCTTCTTTTGGTGTATGTTTGTAGGGTACAGTCTGAAGGACCTTGCATATTGTCCAAAGAAACATAGTCTAAGTTTCATATATGTTAAAGATCATCCAAAAGGGTATCCTAAAAGTTGGTTTTTGTTTGTAGTGTTTTGAGATAATCTAAAGTAAACTGGATTTTTGAGTCGTTGTTGACCTACAAGGAAGGACTATTAGGCTTGTTTGGAAAATAGAGAGTTTGGGGTGTTGGGTTTGGTTCTAAACCTTTTAATTTGAAAAATCTTGTTGAATCTATCTAAAATAGGTCATATCCATTCAAATTTTTCATTTGGTGAAGGTCTGTCTACTTGTATTCATTTTGGGATATTTTAGTCTTAGGGGTTATTAGCTAGTGTCTAAACCTCTCAAAGGTCAGTCCTTATGTTTCATCACTCAATTCTTTCCACCAATAGTTTACCTCTACATCATGTGGTATCAGAGCATTGGGAAAAGGCTTGGGTATAAGTTTCAAGAGTCATGGCACCTAAGATCCAGATGGCTAGAGAGATTGAAGAGTTGAAGGCATCACTAGAGAAGGAGGAAAGAGAGAATATAAAACTAGAGGAAAAAAAGGAAAGGAAAGAGAGGCATATGAGGAGAGAAAAACTCCAATTCCTTGAGAGGATAGAAGCCTTTGAGAAAGAGAGAAGAGAACCTAGGAGAGAAGAAGGAGTTCATGAGGAGAACCATGAAGAACAAGAAGATTTCCATGGAGGAAAAGAAACTAGGGGTCATGGAGAAGAAAATGATCCTAAGGAGAGGAGGTTTATCAGATTGATAGAGGAGGTTTATCAGATTGATAAAGGAAGTACAAGGTATTGGAAGCAAAAACAATGTAGATTTACTAATCTACCAAGGAAAGATGGATATTGAAGAAGTGCTTGGTTGGGTAGAGGCACTTGAAAACTACTTTGATTTGGAAGATGTGGAAGAAGATAAGAAGGTAAAGATGGAAAAAGAAAGATTGAGAAGTACAACACTTACATGGTGGAAAAGCATTCAGAATGAGAGGATAGCAAGAGGTTTGAACAAGATATAAAATTGGGAGAGAATGAAGACCATGGTTAATGGACAATTTTTTCCCTCGGATTTGGCTATACAAACAAAGATGAGAAGGAATAATTTGCAGCGAAGGGACATGGGCATCATGTCTTATACTAAGAAATTTCACACCCTAATCATTAGGGGAAGCATAGAAGATGAAGATGAAAAAGTTTCTAGGTACATGAATGGCTTGAAGTACAACATACAAGATGAGATTGGTTAAATATACTAAGGACCCTAGGAGACTATTTTCAACTTGCAGTCTGGGCTAAGGAGAATCTGAAAAGGAAGAATGAGAGACAAGGAAATAGAGGAGGACCCTTGAGAGGAAGAGGTGGTAGATCAAATGTATATTTTCAAAGAAGCAATGACAAGGATAAGGGCAAGGATCCTATGACAAGTCAAAGAGGAGGATCTAGAGGAGGAAAATTTGGTGGAAGAGGAAATGGTGTCTTTACACGGAGATTCTTTTATTGTAATGAAGTGGATTGAATTAGACCAAGGTAAGGAAAGGAGAGTAAAACTTATACAAGATGAAGATGATGCAATACCAAAATCTATCTTGATTGAACTTGAGGAAGGAGAATGCTTAATGGTAAGACAAGGTGAGAAGATAATTGAACCAAAGGTAAATATTTTCAAGACAAATTATTTATGTAAAGGCAAGATATGTAGATTGATTGTGGATTTTGGATCACATTGCAATCTTGTTTCACTTGATATGGTTACTAAGTTAGGAATTGTTCCATTTGACCATCCTAATCCCTACAAGGCCTCTTGGGTTACCCAACAACAACATGTAGTGATTAGTTAGAAGGATTATATGAATTTTTCTATTGGTTCCTATCAGGACAAGGTTCTTTGTGATGTTATTCCTATGACATGTGAGAATTCGATTCTTAGTAGACCATGGCAGCATAGTAGAAGGACCATTCATGATAGTTTTGAAAATACTTACTTGGTACATAAGGATGGAAATAAATACAAGATGAAGCCTTTAGCTTTGGATGGAGAAAGAGAAAACATTTTCATATGTTTTGGCAATCAAATATTTGACAAAAAAGATGATAATGGTTGGAGGATAGATAAGTCTGGAAATAAGGACAGTCCTAAGAATGAGGGACTTTGTGATGGAAAAAGTGTACAAATAGGATCAATCATTTGTACAATTTTGGATCAGAGGAAGCATGGAGGTATGGAGAAGTTGTAGAGGCAACCAATGAAGAAGATGGAGTCATAAATTGTTGCAAGTAGTGGTTGTCGTTGCACCAAAAGATCAACTTGTTCATCCCTGATACAACCACTAGACTTATAGAAGACACAGGAGGCGGTTAATCCATGTCGCAAATCCTGAGGGGAGTGCTAACTATTTTTCCAAAAATCTCCCCTCAGCGTTACTCGAGGGGATTCAAACCTATGACCAATCTTTGATACCACTTGTTACAAGTAGCAGTTGTCGTTGCACCAAAATATTGACTTTTTAATGCTCAATAAAACCACTAGACTTATAGAAGACACATGAGGCAGTTAATCCATGTCAGAAATCCTGAGCGAAGCATTGACCATTTTTCCAACATAAATATAGTACAAACACAAGGAACGGGATTCATGGAAGAAACAACAGTAGCAACACTGCCTAAGGCAAGGATACATGGATAAATGTTTTGTTTCTAACATTGCTTGACATGTGAAAATAGGTTGGAGAGGTAGCAAGCAATCTAACCTTGGATATTTCATGAAACCTAATCAAAGACATGATGCATGGAAGAAGAGAAAGACTTGGACCAACTCTTGGGATAGGAGTTTCTTTGGAGGAGGGGAGTATGATGCAGGAGCATCGGGGCATATCAAGATGCCTCAAGAAGACAAGGATGAAAAAGAAGACAATAATGTCCTTTGAAGGATTTGGGAGGAATAAAAACAATAAAGTTGTAAAAGATCCTAAAGGGCCTGTTAAGGACCTTAGGATCCTGAATAGCGAAAATTTTGATAAATTGATAAATCGATGTAATTGGAGTCTTAGGAGTCTAAGATAAGTTTATAAGTGTTTAATAAGGTCTTATTGATCTTCTTGACAAGTTTGGAAGGTTAATTTGATGTTTTATTCAATAATTTGTGAGTTGGTCGATTCAAATATTTGAATCCCAACGGTCACTTGTATTTGGGAGGGAATTAGTTTTTTAAGTGTTTAGAGATTAAATGGGAAGTTAAATAGATTGGATAACATGAAGGGATTTATAAGGAATTAATTTAAGTCATGTTTTTTTTATTGCATGGAAAGCATTATATGAGGAATTCACTGGTGTACAGACTGTGTCCATTAATCAATAAAAACTCATGTTTTGTTGTTAGTTGATGTTGATCTAGCATTGTTTTGTATTGATTTGATCAAGTAGATGATATCAATTCATTAAGGGAACTCATTTACATTTTTGGCAATCCATTTTATATGTTTTGAAGTTTATTTAATTGATTGGTTACAAGAACAAGGTTGACTGTTCCAAAGAATCAATGTTTTCCTTGTAATTTTGTACTAATCTAATGCAAGGATCATCATTCCATGAACAACTGCAATTTGATTCTCATGGAGTGATGGATCCCTAATATGTACATTACAAATCTAACCTTATAATATGCAGATGAAGAGTTATTGGTTGGTGATCACCGAGAAGGAAGGTTGAAATGGAAGTGGTTGGTTGGGAGCAGAAGTGAAAGATCTACTTGAAGGAGGCATAATTTTTATGCTTTGTGGTGTCTATATACACCCTATCTATGGTGGATACACCATTGGTTGGTCCTATAAGTGAGTGGAAGGTATTCTATTGAAGAGCCCTAGTTTTGAGGGTTATTTGGGAGAAATTTGAGGATTTTACACTGGGAAGAATCCAAGGCCCAAATTGGTGACATATTTGGTTGTTTGAGATCATATTTGGAGACTTTCTAAAGTCTTATAGTTAGGGAGTGTATATAACTTATAGTTCCTTTTTTAAATTACCTCTTTTGGTGTATGTTTACAGGGTACAGTCTCAAGGACCTTGCATATTGTCTAAAGCAACATAGTTTGAGTTTCGTATATGTTAAAGATCATCCAAAAAGGTATCCTAAAAGTCATTTTTTTTGTCTAGTGTTTTGGGAGAATCTGAAGTAAACTAGATTTTTGAGTCATTGTTGACCTACAAGGAAGGGCTATTAGGCATGTTTGGCAAATAGAGAGTTTGGGGTGTTGGGTTTGGTTCTAAATTTTTTAACTTGAAAAATATTGTTGAGTCCATATAAAATAGGTCATATCCATTCAAATTTTCCATTTGGTGAAGGTGTGTTCACTTGTGTTCATTTTGGGACATTTTAGCCTTAGGGGTTATTAGCTAGTGTCTAAACCTCTCAAAGGTTAATCTTTTTGTTTCATCATTCAGTCCTTTCCACCAGTAGTTTACCTTTGCATCATTTTTGTCCCTAGAGAAACCAAGATATATAGGGCATGACCTAGAGAGTTTGGGAGGGGACAATTGCATATATGACTAAGATGAGAAAAATTTAATATAAATAAGGTTGTGTTGAATAAAATATGCACTACAATTAATAGGAAAAAGATTTCTCTCATCAAAAGGTCTGGTAACAACTCCTTTGTCATCCGTTTTTAAACCTTCTCATAATTTTATGAATCTTTGCATAATGTGATGGTAACATTGATTAATGTTTATATTTTAACAATTCCTCCTATTAAATAAATTGATCCTTCAAAAAAATCTAGCAAATCCTTTGATCCTAAATCAGTTTTCCAATATGACGGTTAGCTTGGTAGTGATAATAAAAAGTGTTTCCATTTTAAATCTATTGTTCAATGCCTTATTGATTCTAACACTATATTTGTAGAGGGTGTTAATTATCAAGGAAATAAATTTGTCGCACCTCCCAACCAAAAATTATAAATTTATACCAATCATTTTCCTTCTCACTCCACCAATATCATTGAGTCTACCCAATTCTTACCTTCTTCTTCCACCCATGTTGTTGACCCTCCTACCATTATGAAGCATGATGAGGAGTGTACAGAGGCCAACAATAATGTCAACCTTATTGATCACTTTAAATCTAAACCCAAACCAAAGCCCAAGATTTTCATTACATTCAATCCTAACAAGACTAAAGGAGTCTGATGGTCTTCTTTATATTGTTGTGAAGATTAATGGTCTTCGCTCTTGTGGAGTCCTTATAGAGCCTACTTGCATGGTGAATGTTATAACTTAAGAACATATTTACATAAGATACCTCCAGTAAGAATACTATGACAAATCTTATCTGTGATGATCAAAACTTTCAATGGTTTCACCTTTCCCACCCATGGTTCCGTGAATCTTCTCGTAGAAGTTGGTAAGAAAACCTTAGATTTTATTTTTATTTTCATCCCAAATTTCAACCAGTTTCAAGTTATAGTTGGCCTTCCTTGGATCTCTTACATGAAAGTTATATTCTTTCCTATCCATAAGAGTTTTAAATTTCCCCATAATAGAGATATTATAATAATTAATCATATTCTATATCATCCTTCAACTAGTTGTGGGAACTTTGACCTTGAATTCTATTGGCCTTACATGCATCAACCAATTCAACCTCACCAAGATAGATTATTCATATTCTATCAAAAATTCAAAATCAAAAATATTTTTGAACTTATCAATCCTAATGTTATTCCATCTCCTTGTCCTAAACCTAGACTTCTTCCTAAACCTCTCATACCTCCTATTTATGCTTCAATTATGCCTCCTATATCTTATAAACACCATGCATCTTCTATCTCTCAGTCTAGTGAGGTTCCTTCAGTTTTTCCTTTTAAACAAGAAAGAGACCCTATGTTTATGGACCCTAAATCACCTCAAATTTTAAATAAAACCAAATGTAGCAGTTATGCTCGTGACCACCATCATAAATAGCATGCTAGAGCCTTTGAGTGTGTTTCCCAAAATATTCCCTCCCCTAAGACATATTTTGATGTTTTGATTCCCCTTGACCAACCTATGCATAGCCCAAGGAAGGAAGTTAATTTATAAAAAATGAAATTGAAAAAACATGATCATTCTATTCATATTTAAGATCCTATCGTGATTAATTTGGATGAAGAAGATACTATTGATGATGTTGATTTCAATGTTTGTATTGAAAATTATGCTAATGCTAATTATTTTGATGATATGTATGAGCTTATTGATATTAATCATGATTTACCTACTAGATTTGAAAAATGGTTATATCCTTCTCATAGTGACAAACAAAGAGACTTTTCATTAGAGCATGGATCTTGTTTGGAACTAGCAATAGTTCCATCTACTATGCTTTATGTTTTTCTTCTTGCTTGTTTACCACATTTTATAAACAATAAAAACTGAGATGGGGGGACGGACTATATGCTTGACTAGCTCCTCTTGTATAGTGGATTCTTTTGTGTATTTTCCTATCGTGTTGTGCTTCCCCCATGATGTGCTAAATTTTATATGTTTTTATATATTTATTTAAGAGAACCTTGTTCCTTCATTGGCACAAGGTGATAATTTAATTTGACCTATCATGACATTCCTCTATTTGTATCTAAATTCTTCTAGATGACATATATGTGTTATGTTGTACATGTACTTTTTTTCATAAATGTATCTTTATGTTATTTGATTGGGATAAAACAAAGCGGTAACTACCATTATTTTTGGTCTTTGCAATGTCATCCCAAAAAGACCCTTCTATGTATCTCTTATGTGTTCTTTAATTGTGCTTGTAGTTTTTCTACCTTTGGAGGATGATGTCAACTTATTTTGATATAATTAAAATATAAATAAGTTATCAAAAGGATCATACTAACCCTAGAGTTAGTAGATCCCTTTTATGCTCTCTTTGTAATGTGTTTCATTTTCCTTGGTTTTACCTTTCTTGGGGGAATATCATAGTGGAAACATCTCTTTTGGGTGCATATATGCGCTACTAAAGCTATTTCTCCCATTAAGGTGTTTGCAGCCTCTTTAACATGGGGGCATACACTCTGCTCCTTGTTTCAAATTTTTCATACACACACACACAATACAAAAATCTAAGGAGACATTTTTTTTACTTGGATTCATATTTACATTACATTATCATGCTCAGTGCATTATTCAGTGGATCTTGAGACTGATCCTCCTTTTTAGATCCCTTTGGACACTATGGTTTCCTTAGGATTGATCTCTTTTTCTAGTTCCCTTATTGGAGACAAAACATTTCCTTAAGGACTAATCCTCTCTTGGTGGGTTTCCTAGTGGACTTTTCTTCACTTGGTCATCCTTTTTTTGATGGGATGACTAGCATATCATAGTTTTATAGACTATCAATTCCATCTTTTTGGTAGCTTCACATGATCCATACTAATTCTAAATCTTACAATGCTAGTTTTTCATCTCTCTCTCTCTCTCTCTCTAATTTCCTCTTCTATCTTGGTTTTGAATTTGATGAGGACCTTAGTCACTTTGGTGCTTGGTGTTTCCTTGTCTCCCTGATCTTGATAAAATCTCTCCTATGCATTGATATAATTTATCGTGAGCCTTAGTTTGTCTCATACTCCCACTAAAGTGGGGGATAAATGTACCATCCTAAAAATTTAGCAACTATAATTAGATGCTCTATTATGCCCCATTTTGGTGATTTTTAGATTTTATGTCTATTATGCTTGATCTAGCAACCTGACTCTTTTTCTTTCAGCATCTCCTCTTTATTCCTAGCTCCCCCTTGAAATCTGGTCCCATTTTCCCAAGTATAGGACTCTTAGGCAACCTACACCCTGGCATCTGGGCCCAAATTTGAAACAATGAAGAATCCAAGGCATTTTGAAGGAAAATATTCTCCATTGTAGAAAACTTCTCTCCCATGATGGCCAAGTAGAGGAGTTATCAAGAAATAAAGAAGATCCTTTTTGTCCATCTACATTGATCCATTATTCAAGGAAATAGTTATCAAACATAGAAATATTGAAGATCTTGGAGTGGCATTCATAGATCCATGCATTTGTGAAAGACATCCTTGATTCCTTATTTTCCAAGGTTCAACAACTACTATCAAGAAACATACAAGCATCTTCATGAATATGTGCAATCTCAATATCCGTTCATGAATGCATATACATTTATAAGGTAGATCTATTATTTACCTTTATGGTTACATGTTTTGTTTTATGCAATTTCATTTACATTTCAAGTTTAATTCCTAAATAGGGGTTTGACCAAGGAAAAACCCTTTCAACCCAAAAATTTATTGTTTTTATAAGTGAAAAAATAGGTGACAAAGTTGTTGTCATAAATCTAGAAAGTACAAGATCCAATGGATGATATTTGAAAGTTTTAGGAAAATGTGTAGGGTACAGGGTGACTAGGTGACCTATACCCAAGTATAAGATAGCTAGACAACCTATACCCTCCAAAACAACTTCAAATTTCAACCATGGGTCAGTAGTGCAATGTAGTTTTATTTTTTCTCATTACAAGTTTTTGCATGATCTCTATTTGTTTGTTTCTACTGAAAGTTGTCATTAAGCCTATTTAGCCTATTATCTAGCACTAATCAATCGTATTTCCTAAAACTTATCTCATCTTAATCATAATCATGAAGGATCATTGGACCCACTTAGCGCTTAAGTCTTACTTGAGCCTATTGGTTCATTTTCCTATTGATTGTCCAATAAGGAAAATGTGGGACTCTACCTCATCCCCCACCATCCTTTTTTGTATTGTACAACAATGAAAATGATATTGAAGATGAGGACCTCTTCAATTTTATTCAGGAAGATCAGGAAAAGATATTTAGCAACACCCTTGTGGCTCCAAACTCCATGGCATCAATTAATTTTGTTGGGAACTTGTTCCTACTATTTGGTTTTGTTGTTTGTCATTCTTGTTGGTGTTGTCAATCATAGTTGTTTTTTATTTGATATTTTTTCTTTTGTATTATTATTTTGAAGTTGTTGTATAGTTTATAATGTACTAACTTATTATAATTTCCTCTACCATTTGTCTTACTCTTTGGGATCATTTATTGTAAGGGACAATGCTCTCATTTTTCTACTTTTTAAATGAAAAACAAATTAAAATTGATTTCTTTTAACCTTATTTATGTGAAGATTTAGGTTGAAAAATTATCCATTTCATTTAAATAAAGGAATATATTCATGCTAATGATATGTTATTAACCACCATTTGGCAACACAATAACTTGATTATCCTACAAGTTAACCAGATATCATAAGTTTTAAGTGTGTCCCTAATAATGGTCATGATGTGAATGACCTAAACTAGTGGAATAAATAAACTAGGGTTATTTATTTACTTAAAATGTTAATAATCTTAGTGTATCAAATGTCTTATTTATATTTTCATTAAATTAAACATATGTGACATCTCGAATTGGGTTAGTATGGTCTTAAGGCCCTAGTCCCTAGCCCATAGAGTTCAATCTCAAGTGAATAGAGGCCTACCTGATTGCAGTCAACCATTGAAAGTATTAAATATATGTAATGAATCCAAACCTTCAATCATGACCATTTGGAGATTTTTTCATGTTTTAAGTTTCACACTAAGACATGAGTGGTACTTTGTAGCATTGGTCATTCCATAGAAAGTCATTAACAAGAGTTTCACCAATTGTACATTGTAAGGGTGCACTTTCATGAATGTTGTATAAAAAAATAAATAGGTTTTCCTTGTTAATTATTTTTAGGAATGACACTAAGATATACTTATGTTTTTCTTTTATATCTTCACATCTACTACTTGTAACTAACAAAAGAGTATATTAACTATATTTAAATTCTCTAGAAGTTTTTGATTAAGGAAAACAGGTTTTAAAGGGGCCCTGAAACCCACACAGTTTTAAACATAAACAGAGATATAGCAGTTTTAAACATAAAGAGTATATTAACTATATTTAAATTCTCTAGAAGTTTATATCATTTAATTTAAGAAAATAAAATTTTATTAATGAGGAAAAAAGGTTATTAATGAGAGTCTTGTTTGGTGAATATTTCATATTTTATTCCACAACTTTTAAGTAGTGGTTTGACTAGAAATACTCAATAAAATACAGTTAGATAAACACAAACATATATAGTGTCGTGTCATTTCTTATTTTCAATTAATTTGGTTTCATGGAAAAACATGCTCATTTCAATATTTTCATGGACTAAAGTAGGACTAAACAAAATAATTTATTTAATATTTACTTCTTGGGCTTATGATAATTTATAGATTCAAATGGTATTAATAGGTGCATATTAAATATTAAATGTACTTTATTATATTATAGAAACCCAAAATAGAGTGTGGAGTTCCTAATGAAGAGGTTTGTAACCTCCAAGTTCATGTGACAATAAATTATTGGCAGTAATTTTTATGACAACTTGCAAATGAGGTAATATTGTTAAGGGACACAACCCTTGGATAGTATCCCTAACTAACATCATATCTTTGTACTTGTACATTTTGGAAGTATGTTTATTGCTTACACCCTTATATCTCTAGACTAGTCCCTGTATACCTTTTTATGGTCAATAATCACTAATTTTACATAATGAAGATGAGTATTAGCTATAATATACATGACCTAAGGGTCAATTTGTGTATGGCTCATGATGTTAGACCTACTACCCTCAATATTTATAGCACTATCCATATTTTCCTTGCAATCAAAGAAAATTTTTTACTCACATGGTAGATTTTCTATCACATTCTCAATATTGAAGTGTTTGCAAGTGGTAGAAGGTGGGTTATCACCATGATATTGCTAAGTCTAAAATATGGAATACATGTCATAGCCTTGGTATGATGTTTCCACTATTCACTTTGATAATTTCATGGTTTGAAATGATGTTAACTTCTATGGACATTAATAGACATAGATTTTGGGAGTATATCATTGCTTAATGTGGTGTATAGAAGGTCTCATATATTGGGGTTACTAAGTACCATCATTCTATCTTGTACAATGTTGATTTGGTAGAGTACAACTAGTGGTATCATGGTAAGATCTATTAGAACACAATGTGATTATTATGTCAAGCAATGGTCATTTTTATTTTGATAAAATTCAAATAAAATATGTTAACATGCCATAGTGTTGTAAATAAAGTTGTATAAATTATCTAAATAGGAAAATCATGTCACTTACTAGGGCCAAAACACTAATACTAAAGGCATACAAGAGGACGCAAAAAGAAAAGCATTTCTAGTGTTAATGTGTTGAGGAGTAGTTATCATTGTGTGTGGACATTTTTTGTAAATGATTTAAACTTATTTTATCAATTCCAAAATATGATTTCAATGGTTAAATTTTTCATAGGGATATTACACATGGAATTTTTTATCAACATTTACCCATTCCTCATCTAATAAACTATATGGTTTATTTTCACTCTTCACAACAATCCATTAATCAATTTCTTTTAAGAGATCCTGCATATTTATCTTCTAAAGCTCAAAACTTATGTCATTAAATTTTGCTATCTCGAGCCAAGATAAGCTAGTCATGATCTCTATCACTCGGGACCTGAAATTGTAAAAATAGCCAATCACACACTTTTTGAGAAATTTGACCCTTTCTCTAATCAAGATAAATTAACTCTTATACCAAATGAAGAAAATGGGGTGTAAATAAATAATTAAATATTTTAAGAATATATGTGTCCAAATTTAATAGTGATGGATCATAAAATGAAAATTTATAAATCAACCATAAAGAATATGCAAATCATAACACATATGTTTATGCAAAGAAACCCTTGCAAGGAAAACCTCCACTTCCAAGGAGACCCAAGCTTGTATTAATCATTTAAGAGAGAGTTGCATTAATAAAAATTATCCCGCTAAATTATGGCGACACTTCATTAGTATTATAACCTACAAAATAGCGTATGAAACCTCTTACTTCAAGCTCCAATTTGTAGAAAATTACAAAATAAAATCATGGGATGGTTTGTGTAACCCACTAAAAACCCAAAGGAAGTATGGCTCCCAAATTGGATAGACTCAAGTATCAATTCCCACCTTGGTCTAAGATTACCTCAACTATATTTAGCATATTCCTTACATGTTGTCATAGTGACATAGCCAAATGTATTTGACTACCCAAACATAGGCATCCAATTTATTTTCATTATCTTGTGTATTCTAAATGCTTCATAACAAGTGCCCAACTCTATCATAAAGCTAGTCAAAATTTCTATCCAACATTTCTATTACATGTTGTTACATGTCATAAGAATCTACTATATATAAGCCTCATGAAGACTAATGCAAATGCCAACACATGGCCAGACTTGGCAATGTAAAAGTGGGATGACTATATCATCCTATGAAGGTAAATATACCAAAAAAATAATTCCACCTCCATATGTAATGCCGACTTTATCAATTGGAGGAAAAGGCACTAAAGTAGAAATAATTATGTACATGAAATGTTAAATATACACATTAGGATTGCAAGGTTGAGACCCCTTATCCTTACAAAAAGTGTTGTAAGACAGAGTTATAGTTGTTGACCAAATTATGATGCATGTTATAATGTACAACTTCCAATGTAGATAGTGGAGCTAAAATGGAGCTCCCAATTTGGTGAAAGGGTTATGACAAGCTAATGCTAGGTGGAAGGAATGTGTTTTTTTATCATATGTACTTGTCTTGCGATTTGGACATTGACCTCTTACCTAGGGGTTTTGGAAACATCTTTAGTTTGTTCTAGCTTGTGGTTTCTCTTGTTGGTGATATTCTTGGAAGAGTGTGTCCTTGTAATTGTTTTGTAATTTTTGTTATTGATAATACTATCAGTTCATGCTTTGAAGTGTGAGGTTTCTCTCTCTAGAGTTTTCCCCTATGTAAACAGGGGTTATGGTATCATTTTTTGCTATGCATTTTCCTTATAATTATATATATTTAACTTATTTGCATATACTTGTCCTCAAATATTAAATTAGAAATTGTTTCCACACTCTTGCTTCCTTTCACACTACACTAGGTGAAACCATTAAAATTTGAGACTAGAAAAATTAAAGATCAACATGCTAAGGAATAAAAGGATACATAGAATGTTGCTACTGAAGGCTAAGGAGGTAGATCAGGAGCACAGAAAACAAAGGGAAGTAAACAAATAATACATTTCTCATATATGCAATAAAACATGTTTTGGGTGTTTTATCACTAATAGACTAGGATGTCAACCCATCCCAATGACATATGAAAGTACCTATAATTTAAAGTTTCAATCAACTACCTTCATTGTATCTAGATGAACATTTGCATCTAATTTTTGTTGTCTTTTAAACTCTTTCTAAAATTATTAAATTGATCAAAAGCTTAATAAATATTCTTGCATAGAAAACTTGAAAATATGTTTATTAACACTAGTAGTTTTCCATCAAGCTAGCATAGACATTAGACTAGTTATTTTTTATTGGGTGTCTAAGACTTGTACACATTGAATTAAATATGCAACCAATGGTCATTTCACAAATCAAACATCAAATTATACAAATTTTTAAAATGACTTATTTCAGAATTCTATTGATATATTTTTCATACATCCAGATTTAAGTGATTGTAAATTATGATTCAAACACTTATGATCAAGATAGTGGATACTTATCTATCATCATTAAGATAGACTAAACTACTTCATATAATCTATCACAACTCTAAGTCAAGTTGTTGCATTCATTAAACCTAGTTTTGGTGAAGTCATTTTATATCTTTACAATCACAAATACATATACATGATATATTGTTGTCTTTGCAACATGCTAGCAAGCATATGAAATGTGAATAAAATTTCCCTTCCTAGCAAGTTATCATAATTCAAACCCAAACTTGAAAGATTCCGTTCAAGTTCCTTGGACATTATGAACAACAGAGGTGGCCTGAACAAAGGCCATTACATCATCCTCATCAAACTCATCATTTTCATACAACATCGTTATATCCTCCAATGTGAGACAATGAGCACAGTCTCTATCAGAATAAGACACTGGCATTCCCTCAGGAAAGCTCTCACCCAGCCTATCTTCCATGGCAAAAAGCTCCCCCAATGACCATCTTCTCTCATTGTTTTCTTGCCCTCTAAACGTCTCAAAACAACAAATCTCATGCCCATTGTTTAGCAAAGAAAGCTGATTATTACTACTACATGAAAAACCCACCTGCCCATGAACAGTAGTTACAGAATTCTGACCATTTCTTTTTCTGAATGCAATGGCGTTCCAAATCCTCTTGAATAATGGCTTAGAGGAATGTACATGTATTGCTCTCTTCTGTTTGAGCTTGTTGTTCAAGAAAGCCCACTTCATCTCTGCAGACAGACAGCTTTTACAGAGATGAAAATCTTCATGATTAAGTAATGGGTATTCAAATGTATGAGAGCATCTGTGTATGCCATGCCACCGCACAAAAGAGAAAAGGAACTAACATTGATCTATGGAGTTCTTGGGCATCCTCCAGCTTAAAGGCACCTTCTGTTAGCCTTTCGGCTTGTCAAATTCATTTTCTTATCAAGACTGATTCTTTGAATGGATGTCGCCAACATTGTTGGGTATAAAATTCAACCCCTCCTTTATACATTAATAATGTCATCCTCCTTTTTGACAGTTTCTTTAGTTTCTTTTCTCCTTCCTTTCTTACACATCATTCAATGGTGAAAATGAAAATTGACACCAATGCCTTCTGGAATTTTATTTTTTTTTAATGTTAAATTTATGAGTGGTACTTTTATATGAAATTTACTTTGTGATGTTATTTAATTGTAATTTAATTATTGTTTATTTAGGTTAAAATTGCTTTAATTTATTTTTATAATTGTTACTTTAAATTTTGTTGATTTTTATTTATTTATTAGTATGAATCGATATAATATACATGTATGTTTGTTTGAGCATTACATAGTTATATTTAAGAGTGTTCATTATTCTATTCAAAATTATAGTGTACAACTACTTTACTTATAAACCATTATAATAATAATATTGAGGGTTCTATTTGTATTATTAGAGCATACATTAACATACATAATTCTAGACAACCAACATGCTTGTTTATTGTCTTCAATTTTGATTCATTGTTTTTTATAGGCTCGATCTATGAGCTTGAATGAGGAGAACATAACCCTCAGTTAATGTTTGTATGATCTGACAATGATATTGTCTCATATTTTGGCCTGAGTGGGTTGCTTAACATCAATATTTTGGAAAAAAGCATGGAGCGGGAGCGGGAGGGAGGAGGAGGAGAAAGAGCGGGAGGAAAAAATTTGAATTCGAAGCAAGATGGGAATCTGGATGTTCCTGGTTTTGCTGCAGATTATATGCCTGATTCTGGTAATGTTGTGGTTTCTGAGAATATTTCAAATGCTAACGCTGAAAGGCCTTTGTCAGAAAAGGGGGAAAGTGCTGGTGGGTCAAGTCTGGCCCAACCCAGCAAGGACAGCGGTCATGTCTTGGGACCAAAGGTGGAAAAGGTTGATACCACTGAGAAAGGAAAAGGGTCAACAAAACAACAAGAAGATTCTTCACATGGCGGGAACTCGAACCATGGTAAGCGGAAATGGTCAGGCCTTTTTGGGGTCAAACCAACTAGAAAATCTTCTTTCCCTAAGGTTGATATTGTTTCAGATCCGTTAAAGGGGGAGTTAGGTATTAACATTCCTGATCAAATCATAGACCACACTGTTTCTATTATGGCTTCCACTCTAATCGAAAAGTTTACGGGTCCTAGACCAAATATTGATCTGGTGAGAGACTTTACCTTCCAGAAGTGGAAACTCAAAGGACAGGTGGATGTCGCGACTATGCCTAAAGGTTTCTTTTCCTTTGTGTTCTCTAATGGAGAAGATCTTTCTAAAGTGTTGTGTGATGGCCCTTGGATGATGGGTAAATCCTCTTTGTCACTACAGAAATGGTCAATGAATTTGGATTATAATGAAAGTTTCTTTATCTCAGCCCCTATTTGGGTTAGATTGTCTGGTCTACCCTTGGAATATTGGCATGAGGCTATTCTAGTGGCCATAGCTAGCTCATTTGGTGAACTGCTTACGATAGATCTGATGACAGTTGCCAGATCTAGACAAGTGTTTGCTAGGATATGTGTTAATATCCAGCAAGATACTAAACTTCCCCAAGTAATCACTCTGAACTCAAAAGTTGGCAAGTGGAGACAAGAAATAGAATATGAGTCAACGCCTTTTGTGTGCTTTACCTGTAAAAAGGCTGGACACTCGGCAAAGCACTATCCCCTGAAGATCACAGCAGATAAGAAAGATCAAGAGTCAAAGATCTCAAAGAAATGGGAGTGGAGGAAAAAAGGGGAAACTCAAAAACCCCCTACTGACCAGATCCCCTGTTCTAACTCAGAGGTGAAGTTGGTACCTCCTTAAATGGAGATGGAAGGAACAAAAGAACAAAAAGAATCAGCACCTCTTAACGAGAATAAAAAACAACAGGAACAGACATGCTCGATCAATTCCTCTGAGGAGACCATTGATCTCTTTAATGATTCAAATCCCCAGTTGATTTCCAGGGTGGAAGATAGTCTGGATTCTACAAAAGGAAGGGACTCCCAGCTTGGACTTTAGGGGCCAGGTGAAGACATGAAAGCTTTAGATCAAAATAGTAGTGAAGCCTTGAATGCTATTCTTTTTGAGCCTGAATCAAGGTAGGATCAGCTCAAAGGATAGAATGATTAATCTGAAACAATGGAAGTAGAGAAAAATAAGAGCCCCTAGATACAAGTTAAGAAAACATCTCCAGCAGGAAAAGGATTTGGTCCCCAGATTAGAATGGATAACAATAAAGACTAGACTCCCTTATCAGGAAAAAACATTTGAAGAGTTTCAATAGGATGCTCGGCATCTAAATCAATCAAGAAGGGGGGAAAAATCAAACATGGAGGAGTCTAGACAAGAGGACAACAACAAAAGGTGGAAACAGGAACTCCCAAAAGAGATAGAGGAAGAGTTTCTGAAAAGGATCAGAGAGAGCTAGAAGCTAAACAGAACATAGCCGATGGAAGATAGCTCACCATCGATCAAGTCTACTCCCCAAACCTTAAAAGAAGATCTTATCTTGGAACATTAAAGGTCTAAATAGTCCTCATAAACAATATATTGTTAGGAATTTAGTTAGATATTCTAAGCCCAACATTTTGCTTATTCAAGAAACTAAAATGGTTAAAGACAAGATATCTAAAATCAACTTGCTTAAGAATGGAGAGAAGTTTGGTAGTGACTCGGAAGGGGCCTCTAGAGGATTGGCTATTTACTAGAATTCTAATTGTTTTCACTACATCTTGCTGCGAGAGGATAAGAACTTTCTAGCGGTCAAAGTGAGCAGCATTAAGGATAACTTCTCTTGGACTCTGATTAATGTGTATGCTCCTAATACTAAATCAGGTAGACTCAAACTTTGGAAAAAGATTCAAGAGCTTAGGAATGATTATCTAGATGAGAACTGGATGTTGATGGGAGACTTTAATACTCCTCTGAAAGAAGTTGAAAAAAAAGGTGGAAACAACACTCAAGTGGAAAGTAGGGTGGACCTTATGGAATTTATTAGCAATGAAGGCCTAATGGATGTTGATCTTGAAGGTATTGATTATACTTGGTCTAACAGGAGAGTGGGTGTTGACCTTATCTAGGTAAAGCTTGATAGGGTTCTCCTTTCTCATGACTGGTTTGCTAAGTTCTCTTGCACCCTCTCCTCTCTCATGACTAGTTTGCTAAGTTCTCTTGCACCCTCTCCTCTCTCAATCGTATTGGCTCAGATCACTACCCCATTTCCTTTCTTGCTAATCCCCTCAATGGGAAAGGACATTCCCCTTTTAGACTTGAAAAAATGTGGCTAGCCCACCTAGATTTTGAAAATAGAATTAGGGAATGGTGGAATATTAAAGTGGAAGGAAAAGCTATGTACCAAGTGGCAAAAAAAATGGCAAATGTCAAAGCAAAAGTAAGACAATGGAATAAGGATGTCTTTGGCGATATATTACAAACCAAGAATAAGATTCAAAATGAATTAAAAGAAGTTCAAGCTAAGATACAATGTTCTGGATTGACTGAAGAAAGTAGGATAGAGGAAAATCATGTTCTTGTTTACTATCACAATATCATATCAAAAGAGGAGACCTACTAGAGATAGAGATCTAGATCCCTTTGGCTGAAAGCGGGAGACAAGGATACTAGATTCTTTCAACTTACAACAATGAATCATAAAGCAATGAACAAAATTAATTCTCTTGTTACTGCCAAATGTACTTTAACTAAAGAGGAGGATATAAGGAGAGAAATGATGGGCTATTTTTCTTCTCTTCTTTCCAAAGAACAAGATCTGAATCAAGAGAACCAACTCTCCTTACTAAATTTCATTTCTTCACTACTGGACTCTAAGGATAATGAATTTCTTAAGTCTATCCCTAAGGATGAATAAATTAAAAGGGCTATTCATTCTTTTGAAGGAGAAAAATCTCTTGGTCCAGATGGGTTCCAAATGTTCTTCTTCCAGTCTTTCTAGAGGATCATAGGGAAAGATGTTTGTGGAGCAGTGAAAGAGTTCTTTGGCTCCAAATCAATTCTAAAAGAACTTAACTCTACCTTTATAGCTCTTATTCCAAAAAGATCGGGAGCTAATGCTGCTGACTACTTCAGGCCTATCAGTCTTTGTAACTCTTTGTATAAGATTATGTCAAAGGTTCTCACTACTAGGATTTTAAAGCTTCTCCCTCATCTCATATCTCCTCAACAGAATGGCTTTGTCCTGGGGAGACAAATTCTGGATTCCATAATGGTGGTTCATGAGAATATCCATTATTTGGAGAAATAAAAAAAACAAGGCTTCCTAATGAATCTTGACTTATCCAAAGCCTATGATAGAGTGGATTGGGAGCTGCTTTCCAAAATTCTTTAGGCTTTTGGTTTTGATAATGGTGTGGTCAAGCTGATTATGCAATTGGTTTCTATTGTTTCCTCTTCTGTGATTGTACATGGTGGCTCCTCTCCCTTCTTTATACCTTCTAGGGGGTTGAGGCAAGGAGATCCAATCTCCCCTATCCTCTTCGCCATCATGGCTGAATGTCTTGGTAGATTCATTAAGATCCAAGTTACTCGAGGATAGATCAATGGCTTGCAACCCTCTCCAGTGGAGATAAAATGTTCTCATGAACAATTTGTTGATGACATGATTCTTATGGGGGAATCCACTATCAAAGAGGCGAGGAACATTAAAAAAGCTCTCAATGTTTACTCCAACGCTACTAGTCAACTTATTAACTGGGAGAAAATATTTACATATTTCTTTAACACACCTGAAGCTAGAATGAACAAAATCTCCTCCATTCTTGGGTGTAAGATAGGGAGACTTCCTTCCCCTTATTTAGGCCTGTCACTGTGTTTGAAACTGAAGGCCAATTTTTGGAATGAAATTCTTGATAGATTCCACAAAAAGTTGGCGGGTTGGAAAGAGGCGATTCTTAGCCAAGCTGGAAAAGTTCAACTACTGAAGGCTACTCTTCAAAATCTCCTTGTTTATGCTCTAAGTCTATTCAAAATTCCTCTGAAGTATATTAACCTTATTGAAAAAATTCAAAAAAAATTCTTATGGACTGGTGTGGAAGAGAAAAAG
This sequence comes from Chamaecyparis obtusa, assembly GCA_027943335.1. Classification (NCBI taxonomy): domain Eukaryota; kingdom Viridiplantae; phylum Streptophyta; class Pinopsida; order Cupressales; family Cupressaceae; genus Chamaecyparis; species Chamaecyparis obtusa. Next base: position 1,186,213 of record BSBK01004932.1, on the reverse strand, counting down.
AGACTTAGTTTGGTGGCTTGGGAGAAGGTTTGTAAACCAAAGAAGATGGGGGGGCTAGGCATCAAAAATGTTACTAATACTAATAAGGCCCATTTAGCTAAACAATGCTAGAGGATTTTTGAGGAGGAAAAACAGTGGAATGCTATAATCAAAAGAAAATACCATCTCACTTCTCTTGAAGGAACTCTTCAATCTGAAAATGATATCCAGGGGTCATTTGTTTGGAACAACATAAGCAAGGGTAAGAACCTAATTAGTAAAGGGGCTAGATGGAAGCTAGGAAATGGCAGGAAGATTCAATTCTGGGATGACAAATGGCTCTCGGATAAACCTCTTATAGAGAATGAGGAGTGGAACTCTATGATCCATGAATGTAAAGAGACCATTGGGGAAAAAGTGAGTGACTACTGGATTAATGAAGAATGGATCAAATTGGGATTGAGGGACTTCAAATTAATATAGGTGAATAAACAACTAAACAACTGGTTTATTAGAGAAAATGAGCTTGATGATCTGATTTGGGGTCCTGCTATCCCTAGCAATTTCTCGGTTGCCTCTACCTCAGCTCTTCTCATCCCTTTGGAGGATCAACCTTTATATTCTTAGGTATGGAATAAAGATCTTATCCCTAAAATTAACATATTTTTTGGTTGCTTGTCTAGAACAAAATCCCTACTATGGATAACCACATGAGAAGAGGGTTCCAAATGCCTAATAGATGCATCATGTGCTGTGAAGAAGCTGAGTCTTGTAACCACTTAATGATCCATTGCTCCTTTGCTAGAGAGGTCTGGGACTCCATCATTTTGTCTCTAAATCTGAAGTGGGTTAAACCTCATGATATCCTGGACTTTATCCAGCAATGGCAAAGCCCCTTTCATGACAAAAATGCTAAGGATCTTTGGAAACTTGTTTTACCTCATTTTACCTGGTAGATATGGAAGGAGAGGAACAATATAATTTTTAGAGATAAAAAAGCTCCCCCCCTTTTGGTTGCTAACTCTGTTTCCAGAAGTATTATGGAGAACCACAAAAGTATTGGTAAGAAGGATACCAACTCATGGAACCCTAATCGTAAAAAGGACAATACCATTTCATGGGAGATCTTGAAGAGCAGAAAAGATCTAAATCCTAGAGAGAATTTTATGTGGTCTACTCCTCCCTTGGGATGGTTAAAAGGGAACTTTCATGGTTTTGCTAAAGGAAATACTGGAAGGGCTGGAGAAGGAGGCCTCATAAGAGACTGGGCAAGAAATTGCCTTGGTGTTATTTTTGTTCTGTTGGGGATTCAAACCAACCACGTGGCAAAAGCTAAGGTGGCTTTCTATGTGGTTAAGTTAGCCAAAGATATGGGCTGCTCAAAACTTTGGCTTGAGGGTGACTCCCTCAACATTTTGAATTGTATTAAAGGGAATTTAGTTAGCTCCTGGACTATAGCACATACAATAAAAAAAATCAAAATGATTATCAACTCCTTTGAGGAATGACACGTCACTCATATTTACCATGAAGGTAATAAGCTGGCAGACAAGTTGGCAAATGAAGGTACCCAAAGTGATGTCATCAAAACATGGAGAGGGGAAGGAAATCTTAAGGCTGAGATCATAAGTCTTATCACTTATGACAAAATTAATCACAATGAAGGGAAAATCACTTAAAATCATGATGACAAGGATGAAACATTTTTTGAGGAAGGTTGCATGTAATGTGAAGTGTGGGATAATTATTTCAATGTTAATGATATATGGATCATGGGTTATCTTAAGTAATCAGGAAAACAAAAGGAAGCATTGTAGTAAGAAGAAGTTTACTGGTAAGGAGCCGAACCAAAAAAGTAGCAGAAAGCAAAAAATGGGAGAAGGTCTAAGGAGAGAGGAGCTCACTGACTATGAGAAATGGAGACAAGAGAGGAAGGTATGGAAGAAGATGAGAAAAGGAGGGGTCTCTCAGTACATGGAAAAACTCCATGTCTATGACAAACAGGTAACTTCCTTGTTTGCTGAGGGCTAGGTTAGAGGTAAAGTCAATTTATGGGGAAAATCTTTCCCCCTTACTCTTTTCCTAATGGCTGAGATTACTGGCTTACCCCTGGAGGGAACTCATTTCCATAGAGGCAACCATAGGCTTGGTACTGAAGCTTTTAATCTCTTCCCAAAAACTGCTGATGAAAAAGCTCTCATGACAAAAGGGAAAGGGGATTATGTAGATATTACTAAAATTAAGGATTTCTGGGCCAAAATGCTAAAGGTTATGATTGAGTACTTCACGCTCGATGGGTGCTATTCCAAAATCTACAACCTGTATTTTGTCCTGGCTAATCACTTTAGGCATAATAAGTGGATTTCTTTCATGTACTTTCTTTTGAGCTCTCTGAGCAGTAGCATAACGGAACATAGGAAGAAATTGAGTAACCCGATGTTGCATGAGGGTTTGATCCTCCTCATTTCTGACTATGCCAGAGATATTATCTCGGACCCAATTCCTAAAAGGGTCACAAGAAAAAGGAAAGAGACCAAAGAGGTTAAAAGAAAGGTTGAACCTAGCAAGAAGAGGAAGAAAAACAAGGAAAAAAGTAGTGAGGAAGAAGGCCAAAAGAGGAAGAAAAATAAAGAAAAAATCTCTGACATCAGTGAGGAAGATGAGGAAAAAGATAGGGTTAGTGAAGATGATGCTAATGAAAACAACCCTCTTTCTCAGGAAAAGGGAAATGTTGAGGAAGACTATGTGGAGGTGGATTCTAGTAATGAGGAGAGAGCCTAGGAAAAAGAGGATATGGATATTGATGAAACTGAGCAGGAAGAGGACATGAATGATATCATGGAAGATGATAAGGAGGAAGAAGAAGGTAAAGATGAGGATAACCAAGAGGAAGAAAAAGATGAGGAAGGAGATGATGAGGAGGAGGAAGATGCCTAGGACTCCCCTACTGAGGATGTCAAGGATGATGCTCCGGAGGTCCCTGTTGAAGAAGAAAAAATTGATATTCATTCTGACACTGAGGATGGTATAAACCTGGCTAGCAAAGAGGATGGTAAAAATGAAAAGGGGGAAACTTTGGACCTCCTGGAGGGCCAAGCTAAAGAGGAAATGGAGGTTGGTCAGAACCTCCCTGCTGTGGATGAAAAAGAAGAGGATCATAATGAAATTGATGCGGGCTTGGACCAGGTTATCATTGAGGAAGGAAATAGCAACAAGGAGGATATCTTAGATCTCCTGTTGGGTGCTAATAAGTGGGATGAGGTTAACAATGTTGATGGTCTAAGTACTTCTCTAGATTAGATCAAGTGAGAGATGCAAGAGATGAAGCTCCACCTTCAGGCTATGGAAAAAACTACAGTTACCCTAACAACTAAGCTGGAGAATAAGGTGTTGGATAAGGTAAAAAGAAAAAATTGGAATGACGATATAGTTGTTGAAGTTAATAAGATAGTGGATAACAAGGTCAAAGACATAAAGGCTAAAGTCAGTAACAATGGGAACATGATTAACGAGGTCCTAAGTCACAGCAATGAGGGACTTAGTGCAGCTGTCATGAACCTCAATATGCTACACAACTACCTAGAAAAAAGCTAGCTAGAAAATACAATTATAACTATTGAGGAGGAGGATGCGAATGCAGGTCCAGGAACGAGAACTAGAGGGCACACTTAGAGGAAGATCCCTAAAAATCCAAAGGAACTGAAGGACCTGAAAGACACTATCCAGCAGATGGAGGACCTCAAGATGAAGGTAGAGAAAATAATAAAAAATAAATAGTATGGTCTGGTTGGTAGCTGGGTGTTGTTGGTAGTAGTGCTAGTTACTATTTTTCTTTGCTTTTCTGTTGTCTCTAGGTGTGTTTTGGATCATGCTTTTGTTTTTCCAGCAAATGTTTCTTTTTGAAAAAATTTCATGCTATATCTTTATGCTTTGATGTAAATGGTTTCGGGTTCCATTCAAAACCTATTTTTACCTTATTCAAAAACATCAATATTTTGGCCTCTTTTGAGGAATACTGGAATTGGAACATCCTTCACAAAGGCCTCACCAGATACTTAGAGTCTATCAATTGTCATGATAAAATGTTATCATAGGATTTTACCACCAATGAGAAAAGAAATACTACTTATGTTAAGAGAATATCTTTTAGGGTGGCTACTAGCCTAAAAATGGAAGGCCTCAAATAACCAAAACTATTCCATAAGTCATGACCACCGATTCTTGAACGTGTTCATAAAAAAATGGAGAAGGTTTCAAGATATAAAAATGGGTTTTGTAGGGAGGACCATCCTAGATCATGGAAAGATGATGAAGCTCATGTGTGCTAATTAAATCTTGAAGGAGGTACAAGAATTTTTATTCCTATCTATTTCCTATGTTAAATCATCTCAAGCAAAATAAAAAAATGTGTTTTCTTTTTTTCCTCTACAAATTGCTAGAATAGTTTGTGTTTCGTGTTATTTTGGGAAATTCTATCCTTCGACTCCATCGAGGCCTCATTTACCATTTATATAGATTTAATTTAGCTAAAACTTTGATCCCTTTTTTTATGGACATAGAAATGCTAACCTAATTCCTAAATTTGAAGGCTAATCTTCCTCCTATACTTATAAAACTTTGTACTCGTACAAAATCCCTCCCAAATTCTAGCTTAGGTTATTGGTCAAAATTAACCTATTGTAATTCTAATAGTCAAGATATCAGTCCCACTATCAACCCCATTAAATTTTATACCATTGTTCCACATACCCATGTTAATGATAAAGGAAAACCCATAGTGATTAATAAGTCTTGAAATCAATCATATCTTGATCATTAGCACACCTAGAAAGCTTTAGGTTACATAGCACCCTACGTATATACCTAAGAAAGACAAAATTATTATGTAGGAAAATTTCAATGTGATGACACTTTACAACTACAAATCCCTTTTACCTATCGAATGTAATTAAATTGTGTTTGGATCTAATGAATACAGTTAAAGATCTTTCGGAGAGCCTTGACATTTGCAATATTCTAATGAAATAGTTTCTAGGATAATTGCATATATTTAACCTAAGACTATAAGTGACGAGTCTTGAAAATTGCAATAGGGTGATCCCACAATATAGTGAGTTACACTTTTTGGCCAAACATCACATTGAAATGAACATTTTTAAATGAATTTTCACTTTCTGACACCTATAGCTAGTAAAACATTAAGAATTAAAGATGATGCAAACTAGTGATTTGTGAGATTTTGTCTAGAAATATATTTTTTTGAAAAAAAATTGAATCAATTTGTATTCCTTTTCTATCTCCTTTGATAACTAGTTTTTAATAGTAAAACACCATTTTTAAAGAGTGATGTGCATTTCATAGTGCATAACCTTTTTCTGAAAAGGATAATTTGGATTCTTTCGAATTTAGGTTTATAATACTGATATCTAATGGTTTCTTTTAGTTTCATACACTTTTGTGAATATTTTTTTAAAATTAATTTATAAAGTTGAACTAATTATAATTTAGACATAGGTGCATTTTGTAGTGTATAACTTGTTCTGTATAAATCAAAATTTAATTTTTTTTTGTTGGAATGAGGACATAAATACCTAATACATAGATATTTTAAAAAAATTTCAATCATGAGTAGAATAGAGAAGTTGGTGTTTAGTGAAAAACCTATGTTTAGTAAAGCTAAAAAAGTCATAATAAACTCAAAATATATTAAAATCAGTAGAAATTTACAACAAGAGGGGGATACATGATTTATAAGGATGTTCATTTAAACAAGAATTCATTTGAAGGGGATTCAAACAAAGGCATGTAGCTTCATTCAAACCCATCTTCAAATGAAGGCTTGTTTGAATGAACACGCTTAATCTAACACAAATATGTTTGTACTAGACACATTCATTCGAACATCACTTATATTAAAGACTGATGTTCATTCAAACCCCTAGTCGACACTAATTTTTCTATTTTTTAATTTTAATTTACATTTGCATATAACTATAAGTTTTTCTTTCATTTTATTGTAGAAGGTAGTTTGACACAAACCATTTTGGAGTGGAATGTTTAGGACCCATATTTTCCAAAGGAAATGGAATATAAAATGAAAAACATAAATAAGAGTGCACAAAAGTACTCACCTACAAAGGTTTTCATATTACATGAATAAATAATAGAAAAAAATTATAGACAGAAAGTAGGTATGCATCTTTACTTTTCTATTTATTATTACATATCATGTAACTTAGGATGTGTGTGTGTGTGTGTATTGAACACCTCCAAATTTTTAGAGGGTGGGTAAATCACCATGTACAAAAACTTAACTATGAATTTGTCACAATCTCTTAATAATTAACTTTAATATAACTAACCATCAATAAAATATATTACAATGATAACACACAAAAGAATACTAAATTTACATGGATACTCAATGAAGAAAAACCAAATGTGAATGATACTCATAATATAAATAACAATATTACAATATTTTTTTTAGGCTCACTACCATGGAAGTGAACTAGTCCCTGAAGAAGGACTTGTAGGATAAGGCACACTACCATAGGGAAAGATACAAATCTAAATAGCTACCAAAAGAGAAAACAATCTTCTATTAGGTACAAGGAAATGATGAAATGAAACTATATAGCTATATAGGATCTTTTAATCAACCTGTCATGCCCAAAAATAAACAACCAAAAACGTAACAAAATTTGTTTTTAAAAGGGTGAAATGCAACATCAAAAGTCATTGTCATGCACTCCTATTTACTTTGCCAAGGTTCAACATGGATGCTCCTATGCTAAAACGATGAGGAAATTGCTAGAAATGAGAGTACACTAAATGGATCTATCAAGGAGGTCTATCTCAACTAAGTCCTCATCTAGCAAATGTCGAAGGTCCTGTTATCTAAATGAACTTTAATTGAATTGACTATTATCTTGTTAAGAAGTTCCACTGCTAGATGTGTATGAACATATACCGAGAAAACTACTAAACTAATAATTTACTTCATTCTTAGTTAGGTTGGAACATTAATACTACTAACTAATAGTCTAATTCATTAATTTCCAAAATTAGAATTTAATGGCTAAAGGTTATAATTGTCATCTAAATGACTAATGTCATGCTCCAATAACCCTAGTCTAATGGTTCACCAAACCTATCACTTTCTAACCAATTGATTAATTGATGGGTCTAACATACTAATATTATGTTTTCTCCTCTTAAAGAATCTAACATATTAATGAGTAATCATTCCCTTACAAACTAATTGATTAAATAATTGAATATATGCTCTCCTAAAACAATTAATAATTAAAAAGGCAATCGTCCTAAATATCAATTTCATCATTTAAATAAGTCTCAATATTTATTATTGTTGTTCTTATTTAAATAGATTACCAAATAAATAAAAGTAAAACTTTAACTTGGCAAGCTATACATCAAAACTAAATCTAATTACACTAATAATAAGTAGTACTTAGCAAATGATTCCTTTAACTAATTACTTAATTTCCAATTAATTACAAAAGGGACTAGATCATGTCAACCTTAAGTTCATTACATCTAAATGGTTGATTAATCTATTTTCTAATGTGCTGACCCAACCAATTTATAAAAAGGATAACAACATAATTATGAATATCCTATCCTATAAACCTACACACCCCTTGCCCTAACATAAGCTCCTACTATCCTAACCTACTACCCAACAACCCACCTATTTCCCATGGCCACTTGTCAAATGGGGGTTGACAAGGCCGCTATCTACATTCCTTAAATGCAAGCCTTACAAGACCTGCGTGATTGCCTAGGGAGGGAACACTTTTCCCCATGATAATTTCAAAAAATCTCTCCTAGGAATTCACATCCAAGTGGGTTACATTGTCCTAGGAATGTGGGGCCCACCAACCTCATTGATCACCCATTTTCTTTGCAAGAAGAATTCAAATGAGGGCAAGAAAGTCTTTGACCTTGGTTGGGCATTAATGCTGACATTGTTAGCCACGTACAAGTGATGGAAAGGCCAGTACCTTGCTGCAAAAAGGGAATTAAGGCCATGCTTAATTGGTTACAAAGTGAGTGTTTGATATGCACGTAGACAAGGGTAATGGAAGGGTCAACTTGCCTTCATTAAATGTTATGATTTGCTGCAAAATCCCTCCCCATATCCATACCTACGCCAACCTTGGGAGAGTGGGATTTTGGGTCCCACCAAATGGCAAGTGGGAGTAGAGTAAAGGGCCCAAAAGCACTATTTAATTTTCATTATATTTCTAAGTCCTTATGTTTAAAGTAGCATAGAATATGTTTAGTTTTGGTTAATTTTAATTAGTGTCAAATTGAAGTAAGAGGAATATTCTCTGTGGTAGTATGGGAATATTGTCATTCCCATACAAATTCCAGGGAGCAAATTGCTCTAAAAGGAAATCTAGGAAGTGTCATTGAAAAGAAGCATGGTTTCTCCTTCATTTCTATTTTTATCTTTACTTGCTTGCTTATAAATTTGAAACAATAGATGCATCAATTTATTAGTGAATCATACTAATGAGTTTGATGGATTGATTATTAGTTGAAGAGATTTCTACAAGCAATCAATTATGTTCTTTTGTTCCTTGTTTCCTACTACACATTTTTGAGGGGTGAGCATAGAATTTTATTCATTTGAGTTTGATTATATAACTAAGTCTATTCTTCAACTATAGTAGAGAGCTTAGTATATCCATTCTTAAACTATTCTTTGGAAGACATTGAATTATCATGTAGCATTCTTATCAACTTTTGAATATTATTTCATGAAAATGAACTCCATTAACTTAAGAAGCAAATAATATTAGACATGATAAAAGAAATGCATTTTCATTATAGACATCATATCAAATTCATTACACAATTACTATGAGGAAAGAGCATTTACATTCCTTTTATACAATACAATTTGGAGGAGATATTCAATGAAATACAACCATAAACATAACAACTTCACTTCATATGAAACCAATAGTAGGAACAATTTTACATTTTGCAACAAGGGGAGGATCTTCTACAAGATCACCAATGCAAGAACACATGAAGGTTTGCTACAAGCATATCAAGGAGGGGATTTCCTCAAGCTTTTTCCACATGAATCTTTGGCTTCCAAACCTACAATACAAAGAAATGGAGAACCATGGGTGCTCACCACCCAACCTAGGTCTCTTATGAGACCACCCCCAAGCTTGGAGAACCAAGGATAAATGGGGTGCAACAAAACAACAAGATGCTCACAATTTTACACACATGCAATAACAACAAGTTACTCCCTCCAAGTCTACACAAATGAACTTTGCAAGCTCATTGAAGAAGGGTGAAGGTGGGCTTTTCCAAGGGGAGAATGTCATTTCTTCCACAAATTCCTCAACAAAAATATCTCATTGCCTCTTCAAGGCTACAAATCCATCTTACATACACAACAATGCTTGTCAACATCTTTATGATACAAAGATTGCAATGGCTTCATGATGCTTGTCAACATCTTTATGATACAAAGATTGCAATGGCTTCATGGTGCCCATACACCATGAATTTTTCCCTCTTCTCCAAGAGAAGAGACTCTCACCTCATGGAGATCCCAACTAACCCCTTCACCCAAGGTCACTTCTTCCTCTTCCCCAAGAGGTGAGTAATGCCTCACTCCCATACACATAAACACCCTCATTCAAGCAAAACAAAGGAAACACATAAATTTCAACATCAAATTCCCTTCCATACAATGCAATAGCACAACAAGTATACACTCCAAACACATGCAAGAGCAAGAACACAACTAATCTATTGAGCATAAACAAGAAAAACTCCATGGAAATGAAAGACCTACCTTCACAAGTGTGATGGAAATTGATAGTTGAGATGAGCTATCCACTTTTTCTTCCTCCTCCAAAACCCTAAAGTCTCTAAAATTAGAGAGTGGGTGAACACCCTCCAATTCTAGCAAGGGTCTCTAAAAAGGGCTCCAAAAATTCTACCCACCCACCAAACATAAATGCAGACTTGACTCTATGGTCTACTTGGTCTTCCTTGTCCCCCCATGATTAATGCTTGATTGGAAGGCAAGGTGAAGTTGGGTAAGGGTCAAGATCCATCCAATCTCGTAGGTAAGGGTAAATGGGTCCAAAAAAGGGTTGCCAAAGTCTCTAGGGGGTTTAGGATATGCTCAAAAAATTCCTAACCCATACCCCTAACATTAAGATACATAAATTATGCCAAAAATGACCCCTATAACTTCTTATTGGCCTCTAGAAGTGGCTGGAATAGAATAAATTTAAATGAGCACATTACAAGTGTCAAGTGACACTAACAATTGCACATTACATACAAATGCCAAGAAAGACAACACAAAGCTAACTACTAATGCACATGAAAATTCACTTTTACAACAAGTTCACATTACAACGAGGCTTTGTAATCCCACATTGGACTAAGCCTTGGTTTACTCAGTTCACATGTGTTTAACCTTGGTTCTCCAATAATTCCCATGGTTCTCATACCTACACACTTCACATCGAGCATCAGTAGTTCAAGATGATAACATTGCATGAAATATACATATTCAATTTCCTATTTAGTATCATAACCCAATATGTATAGCTCAATTCAAATCACAATTTCCCATTCAATAATATTCGAACATCATACATACATAATCATCATGTGCAGTAATCAAATCTAACATGAATAATTTACTCTAACAACCATGCATAATCAAAATCATGATGTACTCTAGATTCACATCCACACATACATAATATAATAATCACCATCAAAATATCATATCTCGAGTCTCAATCCAAAATAGATCAACAAGTGTATCACTGTATCAAAATGTAGAAAAGGAAAGATGCTATGACAGGTCGGGGTGAGGCCTCACACAACCACTACAATAAATATGTCAAACTTGTACTCTTTCATATTCACATTATATCAACTCCGCATTCGATCCCAAATTAATCCACACACATCTACTTTGATCCACACATGACTCATTCAATCATATATATATATATATATATATATATATATATATATATATATATATATATATATATATATATATATATATATATATATATATATATATATATATATATATATATATATATATATATATATATATATATATATGTATGTATGTATATGTATGTATGTATATGTATATATATGCATATATATGCATATATATGTATATATACATATATGTATGTATATATACATATATGTATATGTATATATATGCATATATGTATATGTATATATACATATATACATATATGTATATATACATATATACATATGTACATATATATATACATACATATATACATACATACATACATATATACATATATACATATACATATACATATACATATGCATACACATACACACACACACACACGAGTGCATGTGTGTGTGTGTTTGTGTGTCAATTTGATCAATCAAAAATACATAAGTCACCCATTCTAGAGATAAGCATCATTTACACAAAGTTGACCACCTTGAGAATTTAAATAAATTGTGGTCCACCCCAGAAGATAAAGAGGACCCAAATATATCATAATAAGCCTCCAATAATTTGTTTCATCAAAGTGAAAGTATCACAACAACCGCCAAGGTCAAACCCAAAATAAAATGTGTAGTAAAGCTGCATTAAAGAACATTAACTAGTCAACCCAAAAATACTCTCCAATGCACATGAATTCTTTTGAAGCATGACACACCATGTCTAGACCTATTTAAACCTCTTAACTCTTCCTCCAAAGAATATTCATACCAATGATTCATAAATCAATTCACCATAATTTAGGGAGTCAGCCAGAGACCAACATAGACAATAATATCACAGTTAAATATACATAATTTCAATTACAAATAAAATTAAGATTAGATATATAAACTATAATATTGCACAGATATTAGGGATATGTCCACCAAATTCTACCACCTAAATTACCAATTCAAGGTATTCTCCAAATGTATCTTGAATATTTCTGACGACTAGCCTAACTATCAACAAATAGAAAAATACGACTTCTACCTCTAAACTTTTATGGGCCTAAAAAATAGAATAGTGAAACATTCAAAAAGCATACATTACAACACCTAAACTACAAGACACAAAATATTGTGCCGAGGAATGCAGTGCATTCTCCCATTAAGACCTCAAATACTCTTTCTTGTATATTCCAACTTCCCATACTTCCATCTTTTGGATACACGACATACTAACTTGTTATCACCACTAGAAATTATAAGAACATGTGATCATATAATGCAACACTTAAAATACTCTTTCTTGCATATTAACTATTAGATACTCTTTCCTGCATATCAACCTAAGATACTCTTTCCTACATATGAACCTTTAGATACTCTTCTCTACATATCTTATCATTCCACATACTAGACAACACAAGTCTCCATTAGACACAATAATATTGAACACAAATCTCATACTTATCTTCACCAAGAACTGTAATACATTAGGTTACATCAATGCCAACACTGACTGATGACCCATTACATTCATCTACACTTATCTCCCCCTTTGACATCGAGGACAAAGGGTGCAAAAACTAAAAGATATTCTAATTGTGTCTCCCCTCTTTCAAGGGAATCTCTACTCAAAATCTCTTTCTCTTTTCATATTATGTATCTCTCTCTCTATTTTGGACCCAACTCTATCAACAACACTACTCTCCCTATCAAGGTAACCTTATCTATATAACACTTTTCTTGCAATCAAGAAACCACATCCTTCACTGCTACTTCTGAGAGTAGAAACCACATCAATATAGAAGAAAAAGGATAGACAATAATTATCCCCTTAGAAATACACACCTCTCTTATGCATCTATTTTTAAAAATAAGGTGCACAAGAACCCTTAACCTCTACTAGAGATACTCAAAAGTATCATTTCTTAGTGCCTTATTAAAAATATTTTCAATCTATTCTTTAGTGAGTACATACTCCAATTTTTCTTCCTTTTAGAAACTTTCTCTCTCAAGAAGTGATACCAAATAGAAATGTTCATAACGCTTTGAGTGCATTACCAAATTATTGAAAATATTATTAGCACTTATGTCATCACATATTTGGATTAGCTTCACTATAATTTGTCTTTGTGTTCTTAAGAGTATTCTTCATCCATATTATATGAGTATAACAAGATGATACAATATGCTCTACCTTTGTAGTAGATAATGAAACTGGATCCTACTTTTTACTTATCCAAGAGACCAGTCTAACTACCAAGAAAAAATTTCCACCACTTGTACTTCTATTATTTGCACATATATCCAAATTAGCATCTAAAAAATCTTTTAGGGAGAAATCATTGTCCCTTTTGTACCATAATCCAAATTCTATAGTTCCTTTCAAGCATTTGAATATCCTATTCACTACCTATTCATGAGACTACTTAGGTTTATCTTGATTTATGGTTGTTAAATATATTGCATGCATAATATATATTCCTGAAGTGGCCATGTACAGTAGTCCTCCTATCATAGATCCATAAATCTTCTAATCAACTCCCAAAGATTCATCATCTCTTCTCAAGTGACAACTAGCAGCCATGGGAGTTTATTAGTTTTGACTCCTACATTCTAAACTTCTTTATTATCTCTTTGACATACTTTATCTAAGAAATAAAAATACCATCCTCTTTCTGAATAACTTGAAGACCAAGAAATAATGACAACTAACCAATCATAAAAATTTAAAATTCTTTCTGTGTCTCTTCAACAAACTTATTACAAATATTATCATCACCTCAAGAAATAATATCATCAACATATACAATTAAAATCAATAAATTATCATGTTCAACATTGAAATAGATATTAATATCTCTAATACCTTTCTTAAAATTATGTTGCAATATATACATGTCTATAGTAGTATACCATGCTCTAGGAGCTTTGTTGAGTCTGTAAAAGGCCTTTTTGAGTCTATAGAGCATATCTAGATCATCTAATAACTTGGAACCATTTAGTTTATCAATGTAGACTTCCCCTTCCAATTCTTCATTCATAAATGTAGACTTAACATCCATATGATATACAATGAAATCATTGTAGGAACCAAAGTCAAGAAACATTCTAATAGCTTCCATTCTAGCTACTAGAGAAAAATTATCCTTAAAATATATTCCTATAAAATTGAGTATAGATGGGGAAGTAGACTAGGACCACATATGAAAAAAAGGACTATTCAACAACAATGACAAAAGACCAAAGGTCCCCCTTACTAACTCACTCTTCTCCCCCTGAGAGGAAGCCTCCAAGCACTAATCCATAAAAGAATAATCATGCATTTTACTGGACCAATGCACACACCAGTGCACTTGTGAACACTAGGAAGGGGTAGAATAGCCAGCTTCCCTCTGAGATACTCAAAAGTATCCTTGCACAAATGTTTTGTAAATATGGCTTCTATCTAATCCTTTGTAGGCACATACTCAAACTTTACTTCTCCTTCCAAAACCTTCTCTCTCAAGAAGTGATATATATAATAGATATATGCTTCATTTTGGAATGTTGTACTAGATTTTTGATGTATTTATAGCACTAGTATTATAACACATAATTCTAATTGGATCATCAAAAGTTACACCTATAACCTTCAAAGTTTTTTTCATCCATAATCTTTGACTACAACATGAGGATGTTGCAATGTATTCTGATTCAACAGTTGATAATGTTACAAAATCTTGCTTTTTTCTTGACCAACAAACTAAATGAGAGCCAAGAAAATAAGCTCCACCACTAGTACTTCTTTGGTTATCCAAACATCCTACCCAACCTGAATTTGCATAATCTATCAGTGTTAAATATGATCATTTTGGATACCATAAACTAAACCCTTTTGTTCCTTTCAATTATCTAAAAATTCTTTTCACAGCCATAACATGTAATTATTTTACTTCTTGTTAAAAGTTGGCTACCAAGCATACTACATACATAATATCTAGTTTAGTAGTAGTTAGGTACAATTATCCAACAATCATTGATCTATAATTACTTTCATCTAACTTTGGTGAATCATTCTCCATAGTCAACTTACAACCAATAATAATAGGAGTACATACTAGTTTGGAATTCTCCAACCCAAACTTCTTCAACAATTCCTTGACATACTTGGACTGAGAAATGAAATTTCCTTTACTTATTTGATTTACTTGTAATCAAAGAAAGATATTCAATTCTCAAATCATAGACATCTTAAACTCCTTCTTCATATCCTCTACAAATTTCTTGCACAAATCATCCTTACATCCAAAAATAATATCAACATACACAGCAACAATTAAGATCTGACCTAAATAAATCTTGAAGTACAAATTATTGTTTACAAAACCCTTCTAAAATATTTGACCAATCAAATACTTATCCAATCTTCCATACAAGGCTCTTAGTGCCTTCTTCAAACTATACAATGGCTTTTTTCAATCTTCATATTGCTTCTATTTATTCTTCTGATTTGAACCATTTTGATTGCTTAATGTAAACTTCTTCTTTCAGTTCTCCATTCAAGAATTCTAACTTGACATCCATTTGATAAACCTTGAAATATTTATATGTTGTAAAAGCCAGAAATATCTAGATCACCTCCATCTGACAAATAGGTTTTTTTCAAGTCTCATCAAAGTCACTTCCTTCAATCTAATTGTAACCCTTATACTGATATTTCCTTGTTCCTTATTACCTTACCATTATCATCCATCTTATTTCAACAAGCCCATTTTGTACCAATCACATTCTTATCTGTTAGTTTGGGTAAAAGTTCCTAGGTCTGTTTCTTCTCAATTTGATCAAGTTCTTTCTTCATTTCTTTAACCCAATTATTATCATTACATGATTCTTCCAAATATTTAGGATCAGTCTCCAAAGTAAACATAACAAAGAATGATCTTGTGTTGCTATATATTTCTACTAAAAACTCCTCTATTCTTATCACTATTAATCTGATTCTCGAAATGATTTTTTATACATACCTCTATTTCTTAGTTGTAGATGTTGGTGTTGGTTGAGTTTCTTCTTCTCTCTTATCCTCTTTTCCATTGTCCTCTTTATCAAATTCATATTCAATATGTCTCTCAAGAGTCTTTTGAAAATATTTATCAACCTTCACATTCACACTTTCCATAATCTTATTTAGTCTTTTATTGTAATATCGATATTCTTTGCTCTTTGTATAATATCCCATACATATTCCTTCATCATCTCTGCTATCAAATTTTACAAGATTGTCTTCATATCTCTAAATGTAATATTTGCTACCAAAAATTTAAAAATACTTAACTATAGGTTCTCTTCCAGACCATAAATCATATGATGTCTCACCACATTTCCTCTAGTATAGAACTCTATTTAATATGTATATAGAAATATGTACTTCTCTCCAGTGGTAAACTTTCTTCCTTCAACATAATCCTTTTAGCTTCTTGAATTTTCTAATTCATCCATTCCACTACACCATTGTGTTTTGGTGTTCTATTCATTTAAAATTATCTCTTAATGTCATGTTTATCACAAAAACTTTCAAAAACATCAGAAGTAAACTCTCTTCCTTTGTCAAATCTTAAACACTTAATATTTCTACCACATTCATTTTTAACTCTAGCCTTGAATATTTTGAACTTCTAAAATACTTCTGATTTTATCTAAGAAATGCAACCCAAGTCAACCTTGAATAATCATCAATGCAAATTATAAATTATCTCACACCTTGAAAACTTCTTATTATATTAGGACCACAAAGGTCAGTGTGCACTAACTCTAGTAGATCAGTAGATGGATAGTCTTTTTCCTTGAATGATTATCTTCTCTATTTTCCTTCCTCACATCCCTTATAGATTACTTTGTCTAGTTTGCATAATCTAGGAAGTCTAGATTACTACACATGATGAACTTATTTTTACCAAATTGTCAAAATTGATGTGACACATCCTCTAGTTCCAAAGCCAACTTTCATTGGTCTGAGATAGGAAACAATATCCTTCTGAATCTCCTTCAAGCTATTATATATTCCTTCCTATCCTTTTTCCAACTATAATCACATCCCTAGATCTCTTCTAAATTTCACATCCTTCATTCTTGAAAACAACATCATATCCATTCTCACACATCTATCCAACACTCAAGAGATTATGACACAAACCCTTCACATAATAAACATTGTCAGTATTGTTCTTTCCATTAAAAGTAATAGATCATCTACCAAAAATATAACCAGCCTTATCATAACCAAACCTAACAAGACCACCATCATACTTGTCAAGTGACACAAATTTACTATTGTCTCCAGTCATGTAATAAGAACAACCACTATCAATCATTCAATCATTTTTTTTTCTTCTAACATACAAAGTAGTTTCAACATCATCATCAACTTTAGTACAAATGTTATAAATATCAATTTCTAGTTTCTTATCTTCTTTAGCATAAAACAAATATTCTTCTTCTTCTGACTCATCATCTAAAATAATAGCATCTTCATTCACATAGTAAGCTTTCTTAATGAACTTATTAAACTTATGTCTAGGACCCTTCTCTAGACATCTAGTATCCAAATGGTCGATCTTACTAAATCTAAAATATTTTAGGGGTAACATAACTTTGTACTTTCCAATACCTTTCTTAACTCTCCTTGCAAATTTTGCTTCAAATTATTCTTCATCGTCACTGTCAAGATCTTATTCTAATTTAGTTTCCTTGAATGTCATCTTAGATCTCCTCTTCTCTCTTCCAAACTTACTCAACTCAAATGTGGTCAGAGTGCCAAACAACTACTCTTTAGTAAAATTCTTTGGATCATACACCTCCTTAATCATTGAGATCTTATCATTGTAACTATCTGGTAATGTCATTAATATCTTTTTATAAAATCCTCATCTGTAATAGTGCCTCCTTGGTTCTTGACTTCATTCACTATATTCTCAACTCTGTTAAAATAACTTATCATGTCTTCACCTTCTTCCATTCTCATATTCTCATGCTACTTAGCTATTAGCTTCTTAGATAATGTAATCCTGTCATTTCCTTCATAAATCTCTTTCAATTTTTCCCAAACTTCATAAGCATTCTTTAAAGAGATAACCTTAGCTAATTCATACCTTGATAAAGCACTAGTAATAGCATACCTCTCTTTTTCATTCTTTTTATATGTTATGATGTCATCTGGAGTCTTAAGGACATTATGAGGGAATACATACTTTGCATCCACATGCTTCCATGTATTGTAACTGACCAAAATCAAATATCATTTCATCTCATCTTTCCATGCACTGTATTTTTATCTATTGAGTATAGAATGCTTAGTTTGTATTCCATTGGATTGGCTCAAGTGGTTAAGCTCTATACTGAGGAACCAAGCTCTAATACCAATTGTTGAATAGGTCGAATAACTAAGAGGGGGGGTGAATCTGTTATTCCCACACACTTTATAAAACTTTTACTTTTTCGGTAAACTTATAAACAATAGTAATATCAACTTTTGATCTATCAATTAACCGCATTAAACATTCATAACAGATGTAAACATGAAATCACAGAAATGCCAACACAAAGAACACCAAGATTTACATGGAAACCCAAATTGGAAAAAACCATGGAGAAGCTAATCTCACGAAATGAGACATTAGTTAAGGTGATTTTTATAAAGGATCATTATTAGTTGGCTCACTATTGGTCAGGCTAACTACTCTTGGAAATGAATATGGATAACTACCAATATAAATAGGCTCACTTCCAAAATAAATAGGCTCGCTGCCAGAATATATGAAAAGAGATTGATTCCACCACTAAGATCACAATCACTGATACTCTGCAATATATAAATGATATATATTTTTTCTACCGATTGCATCCACATACATGATCATCAAAATAAAGATATCATGTAAAAAAATTTGCAATCACTTCGCACACAAGCATCACACAAAACTATATGAACAACTGAAAACATCACTCTCCCTATATTTCTTGATGTCATCCACCATGTCATCCAAAACCAACTTGAAATAGGTCACACTAAGACATTCCCATTATAGTAAAGAATGAAATGTGGACCACCTTGATCAATCCAACATGCCTTGAGTATAGAAACATGCTACACCACCTCCAAAAATTTTGGTGCCAATGGATAGGATGAATACATTACACAGTAACGGTTGGGACCAAAACAAATCAAAATAAATGTGCTACAAATAGGACCAAACCCAAATAATTAATCTACCATATTTTTCACACAAAATAGAACTACCACATAAAATGATAAGGATAAACATCTAAAGCACATCATTCAGTAAACACCTCTACTAATATGCCAAGAATATCGGTACACATCAAATAATACAACCAAAATATGAATATCCATATGATATTTTGACATCAATGACAACCATTAATGACAACAACATGAATAACATCTGTACACTAGGGAAAGTGTGTTCATAGAATTAAGGTTAATCAATAATTGAAAATAGTAACTAAATACAACCACAAAGCAATAGAGCAACTATTTAGCAAAATAATGACTAATTGAGCATCCTATGGCTCTCTAACTAAGATTGTTAATGAATAGCTCTCAGCAAGCTTCCATTAATGAGAGTCCTAGAATGAGAATGATAAAGATAACAATGCTATTTCTAACAATTAGATCAAAGTAAATGATAAAATGCTTCTCAAATGCCTTTCTAAGCTCAAATTGCAAGAGGTTCAATGCAATTCTCAGATGTGTGGATGATAATAATGAAGGAATGAAGCCTTCCTTTTATAGATTTTCCAATGGTAGGGGATGTAGTTGTATTTGATCATGGTTAAACCTTGGTTGAGTCCTCGGTTCCACCCTTTGAAGACAAAGAAAAGTTTGTGTCCTCAAAGCTTGGGACAAGTAGACAAGATCAATGGTCAAGATTCCTTTTTACTTTGAGTGAATGAGATTGAATTTGGCTTGATCCATGTGAATGCCTTTCCTTTCCTCTCATTGGTTGATTGATTTTCCTCTCTTTGTGGTTGTTGAGAATAATTAGGATTTATTAATTGATTTATTTTAGCCATGTACCCCTTGAATGGGTTGAATTTGATTTAATCCAAGACTATACAATTAATTGATTTAATTCTATTTTGATTTGATTTCACTCGATTAAAGTGCTCTCAATTTTGATTGATCTTGAATTAGGACTTGATTTTAATTTTGATTGGCTAATTAGGCATTGTGATTCAATTGCTTCAATTATGTCCTTGATTTGCCTTGATTTGACTCAATTTGCTTTGAATTAGTCTTTGTCCATTTTTAGGTGATTACAAATGCCCCTCTTTGAGTTGACGTGCGAAGCAGGTCGATTCAAAGAATACTCTAATTTTGTTTGATGATAGGCCCCGATTCGTTAATGGTCAATCTTTGATGTCATTTGATGTCTTTCGATGGTCGATCTTGATTTTTGATATGAGGTTGATGCAGATATGATTGATATGAAACTCTCTTGATATGGTTCTCTGATGATCATTTTGATATGATAGTCATTCTGATGATGAATCTCGATATGATGTTTGATTTGATATGATGATTGATTTCAATGCGATGCCCCGTTCGTTTGATTGATCAAAAATTTCTTGATAAAAGATTTCACTTTGATTTGATGATCAGTCTCTTGATTGTCGATGATGATACTGATGTTGTTGATCTGATTAACTGATGGTATGCCCCCTCAGAAATGAAATAAAATTCATACTTGATTTGATTGATGATTGATCCAGGATTAATGTTGTTCGTTTGGTTTTAATAAAGTTTAATTTTTTTTGATGAATTTTATTTGTATTTTCGATATCGATGTTGAATTCGTTTAATTTTTTAATGCCCCAATGTCAATTATTATAATGATCACATCATTTTATTAAGTCAAATGGGGTAACAATGTACTTGCATAGGTCAAATTTACCTCCTTTTAGGTCAAAAACCTATATAAAGGGGTCAAAATCCCTTTTCACTATTCACTTACCATTTACTTTTGACTTTTTACTCTCATTTGTCTTTTTTACTTGCCATGATGTTTGTCCCTATCTGCGAGCATCAGTTTGAGAAATGTCGACGATATCATCAACTACCTGGCTCAGGACCTCCGGTGAGTACTTGTACTTTTCCCTTTTTTCCGTTTATAGCATTTTTTTAAAAAAAATTTCCAATTTTTCTAGATAAACAACCCTTTTTTTGCATTTTTTTCATAAATGGGCGCTTTTGCCTCTTTTAAGGGTGCTTTCTCCTCTAAATGTGTGCTTCCGCACTTTTAAACAGCACTTCTGAAAATTGCTATGGCACTTTCGCTCGCCAAAATTAAGCCCTTCCGTGCTTTTACCATTTATTTGCACGCTTTTGCCTAGGTTTAGCGCTTCCGCAACTTTAACCTGCGCTTTTGCTGCTTTTTCACACTTTTACAACTTTTAAGAGTGCTTTTAATGTGCATTTCGGTGCTTTGAAATTATCACCACTTTTGCTATACAAATGTGCACTTTTACTCCTTTAGGTAGCACTTTTGATGTTTTCCATTTTTACTCCATAAAATAGTGCTTTTACTCTGAAAAATTTTAGTTTTTTTAGATTTTTGACCAAGTTGCAATTTTGTCAATGTTGTTAATCAATTGTTAGGTTTATGTTCCCAATTGTTTAGATTTTGTAACAAGTCGTAAGGTGTCAATTAGGGTTTAGTTATAGTTAGGATATCCATCGTCAATCTAGATCCAGATGATGGGTGAAGATAAAATTTTTGTTTTATCTGTGTAGAAACATGAAATTTGATTGTGGTTTTGATAATTGTTGATGAATTTTTGATTGACTTAGAATAATCCCAATAATTTCTTATTTCCTTTCTGATGTGTTTAAACTTTCTTTTTGTAGTTGGAGCTTGGTTCTCTACGTATTCGTGCATCTTATCCGTTATCCTGGGACATGATTCCTGCTTTGAGTGATGTCGAGCATCAACACATTGCCCGGTGTGGTCAGTCGTTCCTACTATATCTTCCTTGATTCCATGTGAATTAGGGCCTTAGTATTGCTATGGCTGAGCATTGGCACTCAGACCATAACACATTCCATCTTCTTATGGGTGAGATTACCATCACCCCTGAGGATGTGTATCGTCTTCTTCGGTTGCCTACCCGAGGAGAGCTTGTTTACTATGATACCATGTATGATGGTTCAGCCTGTCACTAAGTATTTTCTGATGCTTCTATTGGTGATCAACATATTCAGTGGGCTCAGTTCATCTCATTCCCTATGTTATATTTTGTTCTTGGTACTCTTATTGGTGGTTTCCTACTTCCGAATCGGCGTGGACATGGATTTGTTGTTGGTTGGGGTCCTATTTTGGAGGATTTGATGGTGGATCCTCATCATTTTGATTGGGTTTCCTATTTACTAGCATAGTTATATCATGATTTGCACACTATTGTGTACAAACATTCCACTACTTTGACTACTGGAGCCATTTTATTACAACTGTGGACTTGGGAGCACCTTCCGGTGACACGTCCTGTGACTACTCAAGATCGTCTAGCTGGTTGGCCATTTGTATGGATGTACAATGGCATTATCAAGTAAACCCACATGGGTAAGCTTGATTACTAGTGACGTCAAATAGATGACATGGATATTGTCATTTGGAGGCCCTATCTTGGATGTGAGACTTGGCCAGAGGATGATAGTGAGCTTTCTTATATGTTTTGTCCTCGTTGGATGATTGGTTAGTCTACCTTTTTGATTGAGAGATTCTTCTTCCATTGTGTGTTCCATCAATATGGGCGCATTTAGGATATGCCTCAGGGTGTAGCGATGTACGCTCGTGTTCAGGCCGAGAGATCATTATGGGGCCCTTGTGTTGATTATGGCACAACTGTTCGAGAGATTCAGGATTTGGGGTATCATCCTTGGAACCCTAGGTCACAAGTGATGGATGCTTGCATTATAGATGAGTATGGTGCCTAGTTACATAGGTATCCTTTTCCTAGATTTACTGATCCTGCTAAGAGGATTCCTAGCATTGAGGAGTTATCTGATGGAGATGATGGAGCTAATGATGATAGGGGTGATGATGATGATGGGTATGATGATGGAGGTGGTGGTCATCATTGTAGGATCAAGAGTAGACGTGGATGATAGGGTCATCACGGAGCGAGAGCAGGTCGCATACAGATACCATTGTTAGCTACTGCTCCTATTCCTCCTAGAACTATAAATTAGGGTGGAGATGGATGAGTGGATAGAATTTTACATTAGGTGGCTAGAGTTGCTATACAGAGGCCTCATGTTAGGTGAGAGATAGTAGTTGATGTAGAGATTGTACAGGTGTTTCTTGATCAGGCATAGGGTCCTCCTACTCAGCAGGTCATTCCTCCTTTGGTTCCTCCTGTTATTCCTTCTGTTGTTCCTACTATTCAGGCACATGGTACTGCTTCAATGCCATCATCTTCATCACATCCTTCTTCTTGGTTTGTTCCCTTGTTGGGTGATCCATCTTCATTTTCTCCTTCTTCTTATACTCTACTTCCACGGTCTGCCCCAGCTCAGGGTTTTGCCCCTGCCTCAACATCAGATGTTGCTTCCTTACAGACTCAGATATCTTCTATTCAGTAGCAAGTTTCACAGATGAGTTCTATGATGTAGTCATTTATGGTGGCTATGAGTCAGCATGGGTTATAGGCTAGTTCGAGCCATCCACTAGATAGTGCACCTAGTCCTCAGAATGCTGATGATGGTGATGATTCTCTTTCTTGAGTGGTCTTATATGAGCTTTCTTTCCTTGTTATGATCGAGACATTGGATTTATGTTGTATCATTTTTTATTGATTGATGTTTATTTTATGTTGATACTTTGATATTTGATGGACACTAATTTCTAGATATTGCTTTCTTGATGATCATGTTATAGACTTTGATTTCTTGCTCATTTATGATGATGGTATTTTCTAGATGTTTCATATGATATGCAGCTATATGATTCTATATGATTTTGTTTTATTTTTACAGAATGGAATTTTCTCATGTATGCATGTGTTATAGATGAATATTTAGATGGATAATGAATCTATTGCATTTGATATGTAGATGTGATGCAATGATGGTTT
Source organism: Chamaecyparis obtusa (assembly GCA_027943335.1). NCBI lineage: Eukaryota > Viridiplantae > Streptophyta > Pinopsida > Cupressales > Cupressaceae > Chamaecyparis > Chamaecyparis obtusa. Next base: position 1,162,081 of record BSBK01004932.1, on the reverse strand, counting down.
TTCTATGGTATATGTATGAATGGTACTATTATGAATGAGATGTTTGTAATGAATGATTTTAATGGATGCAATAATTTTTCCTTAATGCAATGTCTATGGATGCGGTTTGATGTTGCTAATGACCTTTCAAATGTATGAAATTTTAATGATGATGATGAACTTAATAATGTATGAGCCTAATAATTCAAATGTTTGGACACATTTCAATTAATGCAAGAATTTAAATGATAATGATGTAATCAATGCAATTAACCTAATGTAATGCACTTTCAAGACTTAATGATAATGATTTAATTAATGCAAATGACCTAATGCAATGCACTTTCAAGACTTAATGATAATGATTTAATTAATGCAAATGACCTAATGCAATGCACTTTGTTTTTTACCAACACACTCAATCCTATATAACTGATTTTTGATAATCTCTTGATTGTTTAATTTGCATACACCCCCTTTTGATTTAATTTCCCCTCTTACAAATTAAGATAAGTAAGGAAAAATAATATATACAATGCACTTAATCTAAAATGGATGCAGCCAACTGTCATTATTCAAAATTTGGAGCTTATAATCATCATTGAGCGCTTTTGGAATCCCATTTTAGTACAACCATCACTAGTTTAACTATGATGATATGAATACTTTTCACCTCTTTGTTTGCTTTCCCATCGGTCTCTTCAGTACGAATATCACTGATTGAAGCCAATCATGAGAGTGCGAATACCGATTTTGTCAAATTCTATGTTGCAAGTGGATTTTGGTATTATGATATTGAAGATCATAATAGCCAAGGTATCAGTTTGCATAAACAAGCAAAAATCTTAGTTTTATCATATATACAAGTCCTCGATGATTCTTTGATGATCACATGCTTAGACAAATAATACATGATTTGAAACTTTGATTTTAAGACAGTCATTCAAAAATCAAGAAAATATCATCCTTTCATCATAGCTTGTCTAGTCTAAAACTTTCATCGACTTGCTAGAAAGAAATGATTTCATCAATTGAGTCAACACTTAGAAAAAAATTTCCATGTTTTTCAAATCCATAATTCAAGTGTAGTTCCATCCATTTCAAATTTTTAATCCTGATAAAGATAAGGTCATTGAAGTTTTTGGATCAATTTTTCATTTTAGGCTCAAGTTGGATTGGGATGTAGATTTGATTAAGTCTTCCTCTTTCGAGTGTGATGAATTGATTCTCTGATTGAATAAAACTTGTTTTGATGAATCCTTTCTCCTTTGGAGTAGATTGCCCCCAGTTTGATATTGATTTCATTTGTGGAACTTAGGACAATTTTTCAATTAGGTGACCAAAATCTTGAGGTATTTGCAAATGCAATTGTGGGGTTTTATTATGCAATATGTACACATGCTGGCAAATCCAATATTTACAAGGTGACCTTCTAGGTATGCGACTAACTTGGACTTTCAATGGTGCCTGTTTACCAGGTTTTCACCGATTGAATGGATCTAGCTCTTTTTTCTATTTTTAAAGCTTTTCTCTTTTTTTTGCTACCAAGGTGCCTATTTGCTAGGTTTTCACCAAAGGCACTTTTCTTCTTTTTGATTTTTTTGTATTTTTCTCTTTTTCAATTTTTTTCTTTTCTCAGGATCATATATGAATGTTTTTTCTTTCTTCATGCTCAATTTTTCACTATTTTTTATTTTTTTTCTTTTCAAATGTTTTGGTATTTTTCAGGATCTCTTTTCACTATGTACAATAAATATGATGCTACTCCATCTGATACTCTTTATCCTCTTTTGTCTTCCTCATGTGTAGAACTTCTTGAGATGTATGTTGTTGATTGGCTCTTGCAGTTCTTCACCATCACAATCTGCTAGCTTGTATGTGCTGGTCCCAAAATCTTCAACAATAAGAAATGGTCCTAACCAGTTTTCTTCCCACTTTCCTTTCTTCTCCCTTTCTGCTTGGTTCTTAGGATTTTCCCTCAAAACTAAATCCCCTATTTGAAATGTCCTTGGCTTGATGTGTTTATTGTAAGATCTTGACATCCTATTTTGGTCAACCTTTAAGTGATCAAGTGCTTGCTTTTGTTTTTCATCTAAAAGTTCTAGCTCTTGTAGTCTTGCAACCCTATAGTCTTCTTCATTGATCAACCCATGCATAGATATTCTCAAAGATGGAAGTTCAACCTCTAAAGGAAAAATTGCTTATGTGCCAAAGACTAATGAGAAAGGTGTAGCCCCTATTGGAGTTCTAATGCTTGTTCTATAAGCCCATAAGGTTGGATTTATCTTGATGTGCCAATCCCTTCCTGAATTATCCACTGTTCTCCTCAAAATTTTTGAGATATTTTTGTTTGTTGCTTTGGCTTGCCCATTACCTTGAGAGTAATATATTGAAGATGAATGATGAATCATGTGAAACTTGGTGCATAATTCCGTTAAGTCTTTGTTCTTGAAATGCCTTGCATTATCCATTATGATGGCATGAGGTATGCCATATCTACAAATTATATGATTAAGGATAAACAAAGAAATTTGTTTGCCTGTTGCAGTTGATAGGGGTACAACTTCCACCCACTTGGTAAAATATTCAGTTGTTGTGATGATAAATTTATGACCATTCAAAGATGGTGGATAAATCATCCCTATTAGGTCTAGCCCCCACTAATAAAATGGCCATGGTGTTGTCATAAGATGAAGTTCTTGTGCAGGTGCATGTATCAAATTCTCATGGAATTGACATTTCTTACAAGTTTTTGCAAAGTCACATGAATCTTTTTCCATGGTAGGTCAAAAATATCCTATCCTTAGAAGTTTCTTGGCTAGGGATAATCCATTTGAGTGTGATCCACAAATTCCTTCATGAATTTCTTGTAAGGCGAAATTTGATTCTTCCTCTTCTAAACACCTAAGGAGCATTCCATCAAGACTTTTTTGATACAATGTTTTGGAAACTATAGTATATTTGGCAGCTTGATGAATGAAGCTTTTCTTTTGGTTTCTGGTTTGGTTTAAGGGAAGGATTTGATCCTTTAAGTATAAATTGGGCCATACCAGGGTGATTCATTTGTAGTTAGAAAACAAATAGTGTGAGGGTGGGTTGGGTCATACGCAGGTTGAATTACTTCTTCTATCAAGAATTCATATCTATCATTCTGATTAGGTGTCTGCAAAAGTGAGGCCAAAGTTTCCATAGCATCCATTGCTTTGTTCTTTTCTCTTGGTACTTGCTCAAATGTAATGAGTATGAAATATTTCTTGAGCTTTTCTACCATGGTTTTATAGGGTACCAATTTGTCATCCTTTGTTTAATATTCTTCATTAACTTGATTTATGACCAATTGTGAATCTCCATAAACTTTTAATTCTATCACTTTCCACTCTAATGCCAGCTTCATTCCAATAACCAATGCTTCATACTCTGCTATATTGTTTGTGCATTGAAATAACAATTTGTAGGATTTTGGGATAGTAGATCCTTGAGGAGTTATGAGAATTATGCCTGCTCCTGATCCATGGTGAGTGTAAGAACCATCAAAATAAAGCTGCCATGTTTTTGCCTCAACATTCACAATCTCTGAATCTAGGAATTCAATTTGTATAGGATGATCATCATGAAGTGGTGCTTCGGCTAATTGGTCTGCAATTACTTTCCCTTTGATTGATTTTCTATCAACATATTCTATGTCGAATTCACTTAGTATCATCACCCACTTTGCTAATCTTCCATTCAATGTTGTTTTGCTTAGTAGATACTTCAAAGGGTCAATTTTGGCAATGAGCCTTATCTTGTGGGCTAGCATATAATGGCATAATTTTTGTGAAGCAAAAACTACAGCCAAGCATTCTCTTTCCATAAATGTATAGTTTAGCTCATATTTGACTAAGGTTCTACTAATGTAATAAATTGCCTTCTCTTTTCCTGTTTCATCCTCTTGCGCTAAAAGTGCCCCCAATGAATTCTCCGTTGCCGAAATGTATAGGATCAAGGGCTTGCCTCTGATAGGTGGCATCAAGATTGGTGGATTCATAAGATATTTTTTTAATAGACAAAAGGCTTCTTCACACTTGTCATCCCACTTGAATATTGTATCCTTGTGCAAGAGTTGATTGAAATTGTGGCATTTTTCTGCTAATTGGGAGATAAATCTCCTAATGGATTGGATCCTTCCTTATAAATATCTCATCTAACTAATGCTCTTGGGTGCTTCCATTTCCATTATAGCCTTTACTTTAGTGGGATCAACCTCTATCCCTTTGGCAGATACAATGTAACCTAGAATCTTGTTGGATTGAACTCCGAATGCACATTTCTTTGGGTTGAGTCTCACTTTGAATTCTTCTAGCCTTTCAAAAAAAATTTCCAAGATGGGTAGGTGTTCTTTCGTTGAATGATATTTGGCTAATATGTCATCCACATAATCCTCCATGAATTTGTGCATCATATCATGGAATATTGTAGTCATTGCTCTTTGATAGGTCGCTCCTACATTCTTTAACCCAAATGGCATAACATTCTAGCAAAGTGTACCCCATGCACATGTAAAAATGGTCTTATCTTGGTCTTTTGGTGCTATCTTGATTTGATTATACCCACTAAATCCATCCATGAGTGAGAACATAGAGTTCCTTGTCGTTAAATCTACAATGGCATCAATACTCGAAAGTGGAAAATCATCCTTAGGACATGCCAAGTGTAAGTCTCTAAAGTCCGTGCAGATTCTGATGGATTTGTCTACTTTTGATATTGGCACTATATTTGAGATCCATTGTGCATAATCAATGGCCCTTATAAATCCCACTTTCAATAGTTTTTCTAACTCTACTTTGACAAGTAGGGCTATATGAGGATGCATTTTCCTTAATTTTTGCTTAATGAGTTTTTCTCCTTCCTTGATATTGAGATGATGCATTATCATATTTGGGTCTAAACTTGGCATATCATCATAAGACCATGCGAAGTTAACTTGTCTTTCTTTAAAGAACTTGATGAATTCTATTCTTTCTTTGCTAGATAAATATGTTGCTAAGTGGATGAACTTTGGCTTTGTTTCTGATCCAATGTTTATCTTTTCTGTTGGCTCAATTAAGATCAGAGATCTTTCTTCCTAGTTTTCTGGTAGAACATCAAAACTCCCTTCCACAGGTGCCTCAATTGGGTTTCACCTTTGGAAACATCCTTTATTTCTTTGTTTTTTCTTGATCTAATGTTGCCACAAAGTGGTTTTCAACACTTGATTCTTTTCCTTTTCTATTTTTTTAATTTTTTCTCGGATTAGAAGTTTGGATGCTCCCTTTGATCATTTTTTCCTAATATTCTCTTATAGAAGAAGGTTCAACCATGTTGAGGTATTGGGACACCATGTTGTCATTCAAGAAAATTGGCAAGGTAGTTGATTCAATGGCATTCCATTCAATTAGGTCCGGATGAATGAGAGTTAATGGGTCAACACTTAGGTTTGTCTCAATTGGGTTTAAGGTATAGATCTCATTATTGGAGGGTTTTTACATTGTATCTTGAAAATATTAGACATGGGCTTCCTCTAAATGTTCTAAAGAATAAGGATCAAAGTCCCCCTCACTAGAATCCTCTCGGGTTTTTGTGGGATAGAACTCATGTGGATTAAACCTAGTGTTTGACTCTTCCATTGTAGGTCTCCATGAAGGAACGTATGGTTTTCCTACCCAATAATTGATTTCTATCTCTATACTTGGTACAACATTTAGAATCACTTGGCTAGAACTAGATGCTTGATTTAAAGTTGATTCTGTCTGGGTCCTTTATTTTTGGTAGAAGCATAGGTATGAACAACATCAATACCATTGTCTTGGCATGACTCATCTGATAGGGTCTCCCATTCCCATTCATTATAATCCTCATCACTATGAGACTCTAATTGTTATATTTGGCTATAAAGTTGGGGATGATGTTTTTGAGTGTATCCTTCTTCAAGATACCCTATTCCTGCTTTTTCCTTAGAATCTCACCATGTACTTTCTAAGGGTTCAATGATCCCTTCATTCTTTGTGGCTAAAGGTCCTTGACCTTTGTATCCCATCTTTTGCATGATTGCAAACCCTTTCCCATATTGATGTGTGGGAATGGTTACATTTTGAATATGTTTGATGTGAGCACTTGATTCTTCATCCTTGTATAACCAGTTCAAAATTTCATTGTCCTCTTCATCCATGGCGGATGATGTACTTTCCCTCAAAAATTTATCATTATATTTATGAGGCATATTTTTGGGTTTCCCAAAGGACTTGGGTGATAAAGGTAGATCCATCATAGATAAGGAGTATCCGCCTACCCCCTTTTACTTATTCTTACATTGTTTATCAAAAAAATTCATCATTTGGTCCATCTTTTGATAATGGGCCTCTTTGGTGAATACTTAAGTAGCTTTTATATGATCTTCTTTTATTTCTTCAATAATGTTACCCTCATTAACCCTCTCTTTTCCTTTAGTCAAAGTAGTTGGGTTAACGAGTTTTGATTTGTCTTCAATAATAACTTCTTCCATCTTTGCTTTTCCCTTCAACCAAGAAGTGTTCTTATAATTTTGACCTTGCTCTAGTTACTTAGGTATAGACCCTTCAGCATTATGTGGGACTAGGGATTCATTGATAGGTTTGACATTATTACAATATTGGAATGGATTTAGATCTCCACTTACCATTATCTCTTGACCTAGATATGGGAACTTTAAGCATTGATGATAAGTTGAAGGCACAACTTGCATTTCGTGGATCCATGGCCTTCCTAACAAAATATTGTAAGTCAATTTCAAGTCTAACACTTGGCATATGGTCTCTTTTTGCATGGGACCAACTCTTATGGGTAAGACTATTACTCATCCACTCCATATCTTTGAATTGCAGCAAAGCTCTTGCAATTTGCATCCACATCACTCACTTAGCATTTTCATTGATAATTAGCTTCAATTGTTGATCATTTTAGAGATTTCTTATCAAATAGAGCTAGAATTTGATAATTAGATCTAGTTTGCATATCATTCTTAGTTCAATTCTCATAATTAGAGTGTCACTAGTGAGGATTTGCAGCTGAGAGCCTCACTTACTACTTCAATTTAGAGAACCATGAGATATTTAGATTAATTTGTGCATTATTTAGATTAGTTTGCTTTGAATAGTGTGAATTCTCTTTAAATCTTGTTATTTCATGAAGGTGTAAATCACTCACACACAAATGGCGCCCACCGTGGGGCTCTAGGCCTCAAATTCATCATAATTTCCATGTTATTTGCAAAATTTAGGCTAGAATTGCATGATTTTGCTCACCGTTTGCAGGTTATAGAAAAAAAATCATGCCTGCCGGTAAAGAAATCATGCCTAAAGCAAAGAGATGTCGCTCGCGGAAATTTAAATGTCGCCTAGAGTCTGAACGATCACGCTTTTAAGCCTGCAGAATCACGCTTCTAGAGAAAGAAATCACGCCTACAAAAATCAAATTCTCGCGTCACGGACAAGCAGCTGATGCCTTTGGTCATTTAGATGTCGCCTGGAAAGAATTAAAAGCCACGACCGAGGAATCATTTTACGCCTGGTGTAAAGGGAGTTTCCTGCCTTGCTCATTTAATTTCTCACTTTTGATTATTTTAAATGTCACTTTGGATTAATGAAATGTCGCTTCTCTAGAATTAATTTGTCTCTTGTAATAAAGAGTTCACGCGTTATTTTAATTTGATATCGCAGTTGATTACTTTAATCTCGCTTGAGCCCCTTTTGGTGACGCTCGCGGTTAAAGTAATTACGTCTTTGTTAAATTAGATCTCGCGTTTAGCATGGACAATGTCGCCTGGTTTAGCATTTATATTGTATCAGAGTAATTACTGTTGTCGCGTGTATTAAAGATTTCACGCGTTTGCAAAATTTGATATCGCACTTGCCTATTTTAATCTCGCTTGAGCCCCTTTTGGTGATGCTCGTGGTTAAAGTAGTCACATCTTTGTTAAATTTTATCTCGCCTGTAGTCTGGATGATGTCTCCTGGCTGTATTTTCTCTATTTTGTCAAAAAAATTTAAATGATGACTGTATGCTAACTTCACTGTCATTTTTTTTGTCTCAGGAGCATGGTCTGTCATAAGAAAGTGCAAAAACCAGAGAGAAGGCATAACCTAGAGGAGAAATTGATCTCTAAAAGGATAAGGAAAGAAAACCGGGTACATTCTACCTTTGTTCTCAACAATGATTTAGAGAAAGAAGTAGAATTATATGCTAAATACATTGCTGTTGTAGATGCTTACAAACGAAAATATGTCTCATTAAATTGGGAATTTAGTCCTTAAGTTTGTAAGAATTTTGCAAATATTTTGGTAAAAAGAATCAAAAGCATAATCAATTATATCATTTTAAGCTTTGATTTTGGTTTCCCCTCACTTTGTTTGTATTGTGCTGACTAACTTGTTGGTGGAGGGAACGTTTTGCTAAGGTAAGAGAAGGATTTGGAGAGAAAATGAAAAATCTACTACTTAAAAATGTGCCTAGCCTTTGCTAGCATCGTTTGAGGTATTTCTCTCATCAAGCTTGCACTTCCCTTAAATTGTGGCATTTTCAAAGTTCAAAACATAGTTTAATCATAAAAGAAAAAAAAAAACACTTCAATTCTAAGAACCCCTTTGTCACGGGGTTGAAAAAGAACCAAATTGATTGTGAGTGTTTGGGATAAGGGAAAAGCAATAGGGATATGCTCTTCACTCTTTGGGTGAATCAAATTCCCAAACTTGCTCTACCAAATCCACTTTTCATGCTTTCAAATGAACATGTTTAAAACTTAGTGGGCTCGCCTCCCGAGATTGCCTTAGAAGGGCCGGTGAGAGGGACAGCCCAAAGTGGGATACACTTGCCTTTGCCGCGAGAATTCGACCCACTATAAAATGAAATGCGGGTATCCTTAATGGGGTACACGACAAAAAGGATTTTAGCTCTTTCGAACTTCCTCTAGTAGTCCTAACGAATTGCGCAAAATCATGCTTTTGTGCATGTGGGAAGCCCCTTAACATAGTTGGGGGATGAAAAGCTAAGATCTATTTTGAACGGAAAACTTACTACATAACGGTAAAATAGCAAAACTACCTATTAGAGCCATGTTTACGAACCAATTATGTGCTAGGTAGATTGTATGGAAGCTATTCTTGTGTTTAAACCTGTGAAAACGTTCAAAAATATACACATTAGAGCATTCTAGGGATATGGTACCCAATTGATGTGTGTGTTGAGATTGTTTTTTATTTTCAAACAAGATATTCCAAAGTTATTGATCAAAACACCATTAAAATTTTTAACCATTTAAAATTGATCAAAACTTTTACCTTATTCCAAAAAAAATAGCTTATCAAGAGAAGAAAGTCAACATACCCTTAAAGTTTGTTCATGCCTGTTATTACAAGGTCACTCTCTATAAGGAAAGCATTACAAACAGACGGGACCTACAACGGAGAAGAGCTCCCATTTCCAAAGAACACTTTCATTACTTCACGAGTGACTGAAAAACCCGCTAAGGCAAAGGACATTAACAAGATGTTTAGTGGTACCCTAGGAAATATTGATCCCAACAACCAAGGGAACAATATGAATGGGGGTATAGATCCTAACAACAATCAAGGGAACAACATGAATGGGGGTATGGATCTTAACAACAATCAAGGAAATTCTAATAATGGAGGAAGAGATCCTAATTCTCAAGAGGCAAATTCACAAGGAAACAACTTATTTCCTCCTCATAATACAAACTTACCCCCAACTGCGGAAGAAGCCACGGTTGAAAGAGCGTTAGAGGCAAGACAATGTCCTTATTTCATAGAACTAATGAAAAAGACCATGCTTATGGATAAAGAAAAACACTTCATGGACTTAATACAAATGGGGGTAAAGCTACCTAAAGATTTTGACATAGAGCAATTAAAGCCCAAGGAAATAGAAGACCCTATGGAAGCAATAAGGGAACAATTCAAGGCATTACAAATGGAAATTGATAGTTTGAAACAAAACAGGGCTCCTAAGCCTTTCTCTATTGAAACATTATGTCCTTTTCCATTTGATAAGAGTTTGGTCATGGTGCCTTTTCCCATTAATGTAACATTTCCTAAATATGAGAGGTATGAAGGAACATCTAACCCACATGATCATCTTCGGGGGTTTTTTGCATTGAGTCTTGAATTCATGCATGAATCAACCTATTTAATGAGACTATTCCCAAGAAGCTTGGGAGGAACGGCCATGGATTGGTTTTCAAAACTACCATCCGGCATAAAATCCTTTGAAGAGTTAGCTTCTAAATTCATGACTCATTACTCTTATAACATCAAACATGAGGTCACAATGATAACGTTATGTAACATGAAGCAACAAGATGGAGAAGCCTTCCTCACATTCTTGCAAAGATGGAGGACTGCATTTGCTAGATATCCAAGAAGTGTACCGGAGAAAGAAAAAATGGATATCTTTATTAACGGTTTAAGAAGCGAGCTGAATTATAGACTAAGGATGCAATGTCCTAAAACCTTCCAAGATTTGATTGATAATGGAATTACAATGGAAGAAGTGTTGATTAAGAGTGGAGAGTTGAAATTGTACAAGGAAAATAAGAATAACTCTAACTCCAACAACAACAATACCAACAATAACAACAATCCAAATAAAAGTTGGTACAACAACAATAGCCTTTATGCTGCAAAGAATAACAACAAGGGCATTGTTAATGATGGTGTAGTGGAATCCAGTAACTTGAAGGTGATTCCATTTACCCTTACAAAGACACCAAATCAAGTGAATAATACTAATCAAGCATATAATGCACCTTCCAACAACAACAACAATGCCAACAAGAATAATCAAGGAAACAAGGATCAAAACAGCAAGTATGATAAGTATTTGAAGCCCACTCCTGCAAGACACTTTACACCCTTGGGAGAATCACTTGAAACTGCATTAAAGGCTCTCATAGCTAACAATGTTATTACATTACCCGCTATTAAGCCTTATGAACCAGACCACAAGCCGGGTTGGTGGGATGCTAAGCATCATTGTGAATATCATAGGATTCGGGGGCACACTACAAATGAATGTCTACAATTAAAGAATGTGGTGCAAGACTTGATAGATAATAACATAATCACTGTTGATGGACCCCAAAATAATGAAGATCATACGGCCTTCAAACAACCTTTTTACAAACATGATAAAGGTGAGTCATCAAATGGCAAGAAACAAAGTGCCAATAATCTCAACTTTGCACCATCATATGATCATATTGTTAATGCTATCATCATTAATGAACAGCCTCAAAAGAAAGCAACAAATGTCATTACAAGAGGGCAGAATTCTAGAATGACTTTACAAGGGATAGTCCCTCAAAACACCAATCTCCCACCATCCAACATTGTGGTCAAACAACCTCCTCCAGCAGCAAGGCCTTATAGTTTGGTGGACCAATTGCAACGTACTCCAGCACAAATCTCAATCTTAGAGTTATTGAAGTTGTCACCAAATCATAAAGAGATTTTGGAAAAAGCTTTGGAAGAGACACATGTTTCTACTACCTTAGGGGAAGAAAAATTTCAAAATATGGTAGGACATCTTGTGGCTCCTCATTGTCTTTCATTTTCCGATCAAGATGACATGTCTATAACTCATCCTCAAAATTTGCCATTACATATAGAGGTTTTGATCGAAAGGCATAGAGTCAAAAGAGCCCTTATTGATGGAGGCGCTGGCCTTAACATATGCACATTGAGCCTTGTAAAATCCTTAGGTCTATCGGAGTCTTGCATTGACCCTACAAAGAAAATCACCATAAAAGCTTAGGATGAAGCTAAAAGAGCTTCTAAAGGCATGATTGTGTTGCCCATTCAAGTGGGACCAGTCAAGAAGGAAACCAAATGTCAAGTGTTGGACATGAAATTAACCTATAACATCTTATTGGGAAGACCATGGATTCATGAGATGCAAGCTGTCCCATCCACATACCACCAATGCATCAAGTTCCCATACATGGGTGAAGAAATCACAGTTGGAGGAGACTCAAATCCATTTCAATATTGTAATGCACTCAAGCCCTTGCATGAATTATACATTCCACATAATCGTGAAGGAGTTGTTCCAAGGATCACCAATGAAGATGCACAAAATCCTCTTCAAGCTAGCTCAACTACATCAACTAAGGGTAAGGAAAAAGTGAGCTACGAGGGTCCAAATGTGATGGAAAGTCCATATGTGGCACCTAAATTGGAGACAGTGATCTACAAACCTACTAAAGAGGAAAAAGAACAAGCTAAAGCAGCTCATTATCAATACATGAGTGAGATGATGAACAAATTTGACAAACAATGTAAGATTAGTTCAAAAGGGGTAGGAGAATATTTAGTTTCTCTATTTGACATGCCCATGTCTCCTAAGTCACATGGTAAACCCTCAAAAGAACATCTTCCACATAAGTATAATTCTTATTTTGTGAGGGAAGATAGCAAAGCAACATGGGATAAGGAAGAGGATGATGTCCTTCAATGGCTTTATCATGATGAGGATGGTACCTTAGACACTCCCATGGAAAGAATTCAACATGTCAATATACAAACAGAACAATATGGGAAAGGATTTGATATTATGCAAAACATGGGATACAAAGGAAGAGGACCCCTAGGCCAAAGAAATAGAGGATTATTAGAACCTATTGAACCTATTTGGAGGGCAAGTCATGAAAAATCCGGAGTAGGTTTTCAATATAAGGGAGAAAGTTCAAGTCCAATGCATGATTTTCATCCTCAAATAAATGCATTAGAATCCGAGGGAGATAGTGATGACTCTAGGGATTATGAATGGGATACTTTATCAGATGAGTCATGTCAAGATAAAGAAGTCATTGCTATACATACTTATGCAAAAATCCCAAAACAAGATGCTCCAACTAATGAAGAATCTCCTATTCAAAGGCCTAATATAGAACAAGCATCTAGTAGTGGAGCATGGATAGAAACATTTTGGACACCTTCAGAGGAGGGAAATTCAAACGTTAGTTTTAACCCGCTTGTGGCTTTTCCCACATTGTTTCCCGTAGAGGTCGACGAGGATTCAAGTGAAGGGGACTTTGACCCTACTTCCATGGATCATCTTGAGGAAGCGCACATCATAGATCTAAACGATACAATGTATGAACCCTCAAACGAAGTCATGTCCATAAATCCTATTGATGATACCTTACCCAATAACTCCTTAATTTTGATACATCCAGACCTCATTGATTGGGATCAAACTGAACCACATGACTTACTTTACTTCCCAAATGACCAAGCAACAAACCAATACCTCAATGCGGTTGAACCCTCTTTCACCAATGAACTCAATACGGACATGATGACAATAGCAAGGGTCCAATCTCTTAGTCAAAAAAATGAAAAAATGAAAAAAAATAAAAAAATGAGAAGTTCTATTGGTGAAAACCCAACTGTGGCACCATTAGAACCAAAAACAATGAAAATAAAAGATGTTTCTTTTGGTGAAAACCCAACTGTGGCACCATTAGAAGAGAGATTGGATACTTTGCCTGAACATAAAGAAGAACGGTCATCTATTCTTATAGAACCAACAGAAAAAGTTAACATTGGTACAGAACTAGAGCCAAAGGTTGTACACTTGGCTGCATCACTTACATCTCTTGAAAGAGAGGACTTTATCAAATTCTTCCAAGAGCAACAAGTAAATTTTGCATGGTCATATGCCGATATGCCTGGATTGGATCCTGATTTCATAATGCATCATCTGAATGTTAAACCCGGAGTTAAACCTGTGAAGCAAAAACTAAGGAAAATGCACCCACATGTGGCTCTCTTAGTCAAGGCAGAATTGGAAAAATTGTTAAAGGTGGGATTCATAAGAAAAATAGCATATGCTGATTGGATCTCTAACATTGTGCCGGTTACTAAGCATGATAAATCTATCCGTGTGTGTACGGATTTTAGAGATTTAAACCTTGCATGTCCCAAAGATGACTTCCCATTGCCAAGCATTGATACCATAGTGGATTTGACAGCAGGTCATGCAATGTACTCATTAATGGATGGATTTAGTGGCTACAACCAAATCAAGATTGCTCCCGAAGACCAAGAAAAGACAGCATTTACTTTCCCTTGGGGTACTTTTTGTTGGAATGTCATGCCCTTCGGTTTAAAAAATGCTGGAGCTACATATCAAAGGGCCATGACAACTATTTTCCACGACATGATGCATACTTTCTTAGAAGATTATGTGGATGACATTCTAGCAAAATCCCACAATAGAGAAGAGCATTTACAAATCCTAAGAAAATATTCATTCGGTTAGAACAATTCAAAGTTAGATTAAACCCAAAGAAGTGTGCCTTTGGTGTCCAATCTGGCAAGTTATTGGGTTATATAGTGTCAACAAAAGGCATTGAAGTTGATCCTGAAAAAGTACAAGCCATTTTAGAATTGGAGATTCTAAGAAATATTAGCCAAATGAGGTCACTACAAGGAAAGATTCAATCAATAAGGAGATTTATCTCTCAATTAGCAGAAAAGTGTCACTCCTTCACTAGATTGTTACACAAGGACACTACATTTATGTGGGATGAAGAATGTGATAAGGCCTTCGCTACTTTGAAGACTTATTTGATAAACCCACCTATTCTTATGTCACCTATCAAGGGTAAAGAACTGTTGTTATACATATCAGCCACAGAAAGGTCTCTAGGCATATTGTTGGCACAAGAAGATGAGCAAGGAAAAGAAAGGGCAATCTACTATCTTAGTAGAACCTTAACAAAATATGAACTCAATTATTCATTCATGGAAAGAGCATGTCTAGCAGTGGTTTTTGCATCTCAAAAACTAAGACATTATATGTTGATGCATAAGATCAAATTAATTGCCAAGATTGATCCTCTAAAATACTTGCTAAGTAAAACTGCCTTAACAGGTAGAATAGCAAAATGGGTCATGATCCTAAGTGAATTTGACATTGAATATGTTGATAGAAGAGAAATTAAAGGACAAGTGATAGCAAATCACTTAGCAGATAACCCAATGGAGTCTACAATGGAGTCTACACAAACCATGCAAATTGAATTTCCAGATGCAGAAATTGTCAACATAGAAGCAAAGACATGGAAATTATATTTTGATGGATCTTACACACAAGGAGGTTCTGGAGCAGGTATATTATTGGTTACCCCTCAAGGGTACACCATTCCAAAGTCCTATAAACTCTTATTTCCATGCACCAATAACATAGCGGAATATGAGGCATTAGTCATTGGCATCAAAATGGCTTTGGAATGGAATATTGCAGAATTACAAGTGTATGGAGATTCCCAACTCATAATCAATCAGGTTAATAATGAATACAATACCAAAGATATAACATTGATGAAATATAAAACCTTGATTGATGGATGGAAGAAGTACTTTGCTTTGATCACATTTGAACAGATTCCAAGAGAAAAGAATAGAGCAGCAGATGCCATGGCTACCTTGGCTTCATTGTTACAAAAACCAGATCAAAATGAGAAGTATGAGTTCTTGGTGGAAGAGTTGGTAAAACGGGCATTCAACCTTCCTGACACCCAAATTGTTGCTCTTTTACATGGACATGACTCTCCTTGGTATGGAAGAGTCTAAGTTAGCTTTACGTGAGGTCCACAAAGGCATTTGCGGGTCACACTCAAGCGGTCTTAATCTAGCTAAGAAAATCCTTTGTTTAGGGTACTTTTGGACAACATTAGAAAAGGATGCTTGTCAATTTGTGAAGAAATGCAGCAAATGTCAATATCATGGTAATATGATACATGCACCGGCTCAAGAATTACACCCATTCATTACACCATGGCCTTTTTATCAATGGGGTTTTGACTTGATTGGAATCATATATCCTCCATCTTCAAACGGACACAAGTATATCATCACAGCAATAGAATACTTCACCAAATGGGTGGAAGCAGTTCCATTAACAACAGCAATCGGCAAACAAATTTCAATGTTCATTTTGAACCACATAATTTGTCGCTATGGTATTCCACATGCCATTATCACGGATAATGGAAAACAATTCAAAAATCAGGATATTGATGAACTTTGCATGACATTTCACATTACACATCATTCATCATCCATTTATTATCCACAAGGCAATGGACAAGCTGAAGCAACGAACAAAAATATCCTCAAAATATTAAAAAGATCAGTTAACAAATCAGGAAGAGATTGGCACATGCAAATAAATCCTGCACTATGGGCTTACAGAACTAGTATCAGAACACCTACAGGAGCCACCCCATTCTCTTTAGTCTATGGAACCGAAGCAGTTCTACCATTAGAAGTTGAAATTCCATCTCTACGGGTTTCATTAAGAGGATTGATCACTGATGAGGATTATAGGATTGTCAGACTACAACAATTGGAATTGTTAGAGGAACACCAGACTCAAGCTTATGAGCATTTAAAAGTTTATCAAAACAGGATTGCACACAATTACAACAAACACATCAAACCAAGAACTTTTCAAGTAGGAGACTTGGTACTAAGAGAAAATCCCAAAAATCAAGCTGAAAGGGAAAAGAAAGGAAAGTGGGAAGCTAATTGGATAGGCTCATTTGTGATAGTGTCATCCTTTGGAACTGGAACATTTAAGTTATCAGATTGTAATGGTGAAGAATTACAAGAACCCATAAATAGCATTCATTTGAAGAGGTTCTACACCTAAAGCAGATGAAAGAGTATAAAGAGTATCAGATGAGAGAGCATCATAATTATTGTACATAGTTGAAAAGGGATCTTGAAAATACCAAAAACATTTGAAAATGGATAATCCAAAAACATTGGAAAAGAAGAAAGATCAAAAACAGTGGAAAATTGAGCCTGAAGAAAGCAAAAACATCTGAAATACTATCTCTTGGTGAAAACCTAGCAAATAGGCGCCAAGGTGATAAGAAAAAATACAAAAATACAAAAAAATACAAAAAAAGCAAAAAATACAAAAAATACAAAAAAAAATGAAAAAGAGAAAAAGTGCCTTGGTGAAAACCTAGCAAATAGGCACCTCGGTAGCAAAAAAAAAAAAAAGAGAGAGCACCCAAAGGTGAAAACTTGGCAACAAGCACTTTTGGTTCCCTTAAGTCATTTCTTTCCTAGCCACATGTGTACATAATGCATCTCATCATCCCATTTGTCTAAACCTTCATTGCATCTGTCATTTGTACATAGCCATAATAACATTTTGTAGCATCATCCTTTGCATTGCCCAAAGTTGTCAAAACTGATACATCAAATACTTGGGGGCAGCATAAATGGATTGGAAAGTGGGTACCTCAAAAAGGATTCAAATGAGCAACATTCAGTCACAAGCAGAAAGGGATCAACATTTTCAGAAGAGAGATCAGATTTTTGTAAACCTTTGATTGATATCGTTGTTTACTAACCAAGAGGTTGACTACCCCAACAAAATCCTTGAGCCTAAATTGACTTATTATTTAGGATTAAAAATCAAACATCATTCCATGATCAAACACTTGGAAATATTTTTTGTTGAAGATCAGAAAACAATGCAAAACACTTAGATAGATTCTTTTGAAAAGTTGGTTTAAAATCTGTTTACTTACATTAATTCAATTTGTATCAAGTCTTTTTAGCTAATCAATGATGTTTCAACTAGATTGGCAATGATGGAGACATGATATTTTTCTTGACTATGAAGTGACTGTTTGGAGGAAGATTCATTGCCTTATGAGAATTCATCTAAAGACATGGTCATCAAAGAACCATCGAGGATTATCTTATAAAACAATGAGTTAACCTTTGTTTGTTTACGCAACCGGATACCTTGGATATTTAGATTCTTCATATCTAAATGACAAAATCCACTTGCAACATAGAATCTGACAAAATCGGTATTCGTACTCTCATGATTGTTTGTAATCAGTGATAGTCATATCGATGAGACCGATGGGAAAGCAAAATGGAGGTTACCATATGAGTAATAAAAAGCGATATTCATATCATCATGTCAGTGGGCAGTGGTGATTGTATTGACTTTCCGGTCCCAAATGCTCAATGATGAAAATATATCCTCAAGGCATTTATTTGCTAAAAGCTAGTGACACTTAGCTGCATTCATAAAAAGGTTAAATGCATTCTCATGTTAGATTAATTGCACATGCATTTTTTCCCAAGGGTTTCATTTCGCATCAAAAAGGGGGTACATAACATCATCAACAGGGTTAAATCAGCAAGGACAAACATCACTTCAATATCATCTTTTCTACAATAAAAACATGAGATTATACTTTTTGCATTCATTCGATATCATTAATCATTACATAGATATATTATCAAGGAAAAGAAGGAAATAATCATTTACATGTGCATACATATAGATTGCATACATAAGAAATAACATATCAAAACTGCATCCATACATGAAGAAAGAAATGCATCCATCTATCTATATCATACATAAGATACGTTGCATCCATAGACACATCCATCCAAAAACAAATGCATTAGATAAACACATATAGCAGCATCTAAAGGAAATGTCATATATCATCAAGTAAAAGCAGGAAAGATCATAAATGTCCTCATATCACACGTCTACTCACAACTCAATGCATCAAGTATAACAATGATATCACAAATCAACTCTATAATCGCCCATCAACAGGGGCATCAATGTCAAATAAGTATCAAAGTACAACTGGAAAGGTGACACCAAGGTCACAAGACTATGGTACAACATCAAGTATCTCAGTATCAGTACATAAATGATCAATAAGAGCACTCATAGCTCAACTCTCGTCACCACTGGGAGGAGGTCCTGGAGGAGGCTATGGAGGAGGCTGTGATGGAGGCGGCTGAGGAGGTGTCTGACCAACCATAGCAACAAGGAGAGGAACTAATGGAGCCAAACCTGATACTAACTGCTGAATCATAGACGACATCTATGATACCTCTGTCCGTAATACTCCCACATCTGCTCGTAGCTGGGTAGTACTAGAACTCTCCCCAACCTCATAGGTACTCTGAGGATCACCTGTATCTATAGGAGCTTTTCCCCGATCACGGGAAAAAGCTCCTAGCATCTGCTGTGCACCTGTATCTTGACCATCCACGGTAGCCTGCTGTAATTCTACTCCCGTATCCTGTCCTGCACCTGGATCCTGTCTAGCAGCCCTCACATGATCCTGACGATCTATCCTCTGTCTCTGTGCTACTGCAGGATGAGAAGGAGGAGGAGGTGGTGCCTGTATCTGTGCATCTCTCACTCGTCCTTTGAGTCTAATCACCACCCTACCTCATGGTCTACCTCTATGTCTCCTCCCACCACCGACATCATCACCATCATCATCTCGCCCAGGCACTGGCTCTGCAGGGTTTGTAAATTGAGGCATAGGATGCTCCATCAACCAAGCTAGATACTCCTGAGTGACTCCGACATCTCTGATGTGTAACCTCATATCCCAATCCATATAACCCAGTAGTGATATCTACTCAATAGCGTCATTGTATGAAGGTATGTGACCCCAAGTAGCCCGCTCTGCACTAGAACGAGCATATAGTGTAGATCCCTAAGGCATAGGCTGAATCCGCCCAAACTGTCGTAGCACTCTACCTGCCAAGAATCTCTCAAGAACAGAGTCGATCCTGCCGATCATCCATCGAGGAGCAAACATATATGGTAACTCCAAGCTATCCTCTCTCCAATCCTTGACCTCGACATATGGTCTCCAATAGACCTCATCCATGTCATCAATCTGACACCGCCAATACTCCAAATGACCCAAGTGATGCTGTGTCACCATACCAATATACTGCCATGCAAAAGGATATCCTAAAGGATGATCTCGATCTGATATAGGATGACTGACTGGTAAGTGCTCCCATATCCACAACTATAAAATATGAATCCCAGCAGATAATGAAGCTGATCTCCTGTAAACCACCTCATGAAGATCGTGATAAAGCTGTGCTAGCACACATGATCCCCAGTCAAAGTGTCGAGGCTGATGTAGCGAATCCTCGATAATCCTGCCCCATCCCACTGAAAATCCATGACCTCGCCGATCAGGTAATAATACACCACCAATGATAGCACCTAATAATGCTGGTAAAATAGGAAATGAGGCAAACTGAGGCCATAGGATGCAATCATCACCTATAGACGGATCTCCGAATACTCGTCGACAATATGTCCCATCATAGACTGCATCATAATATGCTATCTCTCCATGAGTCGGGATCCGTAGCAATCTATAAACATCCTCAGGTGTAATCGTCATCTCGCCCTGTGGTAGCCAAAACGTGTTTGTCTCAGAGTGCCAACGCTCTGTGACAGTGGTAATCAAACCTCAGTTCATCTAGAACCGAGGAAGCTCTAGTACACATAGTAAACTACAGCACCTAATCACTCACCTCTCGGCGTCAGTCAACTGCGCCCTAAGCTCCATCACCCAGTGTGGTACAGTCTGAAGGTACAGAACAGGGACATCCTCCTGTTTAATCAAAAGAATGGAATCACATGAGTAACTTACTATCAGGAAATCAAACAATCAATCATAGTCATCAATTTAAATATACCTATCAGACCTACCAATCCTAACTCTAAGCATTGAGGAAGGATGATTCTAGTTTTATGTCTCTAAGCATTTGAGCATAAAATGAATGGACGATTAGATCCATGACCTATCATTCGTGATGAAGATTGATTTACCTTATTCTTCGATATTATAGTTACCTATGTCCTAATTCATTGTTGAAATCAAACAAAGGGAACACCCTAACTGAACATTCGATTGAATTCATTGACGTGATCGATATCAATCAAGTTGACGCAATCGAGCAATCAGACATCCTAGAAAAGTCTCAAATAAAAGTTTTTACTTACGCGACTTTTCTTTTCGGCGTCATTTCTTTTACCAGAGGCGACATCTCTTTCTCCATACGCATGATTTTATTCATCCGCGTGATTTAATTTCACGGAAGCGGTATAAGATTTTCCGCAAGTGACATTTTATTATTCAAGGTTTTCACGCGATACACAATTAAAATGATTAAAACCCTAAGCGATATTAAATTATCCACAGGCGATAAAAGATTTTCTAAAAGCGTGAGCAAACCTAAGGAAGGCGACATCAAATTTACCAAAGGCGACATTTTAAATTTTCAGGCGAAATTAAAAAGCACGGAGGCCACATTTCTTTTCACAAACGCAGAATCAAAATTTTTAAATGCATGAAATGAGGTCATAAATGCAACTTTAAAAACATGAGGAAAATTTGAATGACATACCGGAGGACTATCGGTCGCTCTCCGACTGAACCGGCGCGCTCTCTCAAACCGATGCTCGCGATGTGGGACCACCATCGTGTAAAAAAGGCTAAAATCAAAGCTCAAATCTCAAGAGGGAACGGTGTAAATGAATAGTAAAATGAGGGGTTTTACCCTATTTAAGGTAAAATTGGTCCTAATAAACACTTAAAAATGCACTTTGGACCTATTATAGGACATTTTCATTAATCGGGGCATGAATCAAACTTGATTGTTTCATTCAAATGGTATCAGAAATCAAAACATATTCCAACTACTCAAAATCGTTCAAATCAAGGAATTAATATGTTTTATTTCTGAGGGGGCATCAGAGTATCAAATGGGCATCACATCAAAAACATTTATCAGTGGGGCATATCATATCATATCAATATCATATCATATCAGTATCAGTATCAGTGGGGCATATCATATCATATCAATATCATATCATATCAGTATCGTTATCAATATCATATCAGTTTCATATCAGGAGGCAAATCAATTTCATATCAGTCTCATATCAAATCTGTTATCATATCAAACCTATCAACATATCAGCAATCAATCAACCCAGGACCTTTATCAATAAAACCCAGGACCTTTATCAGTGAACCCAGGACCTATCATCAAATCAGGACCCATATCATATCAGAGGCATCAGAATCATATCAGCACCATCATCAAAGGCACATCATCATCATCAGTAAGTACATCAATCAGAACGATCAGAGGCATATCAGAACCAGGACCTGAATCAGATCATCATACTAAGGGAATCTTTGAATCGGTGTTCTTCGCACATCGACTCAAAGAGGGGCATTTGTAGACACGGAAAATTGGCCAAAAGCTTAAATCAATCAGAAAGGTGCAATCAAATCATCAAAACAATACGAGAAATTAATAAATGGAACAAAGGCAATTCAAATCAAAGGAAAATTCAATTAAATGATTAAATGATTTATTAAAGCTTGAAAAGGGGAAAAACACTACGAAATTGATTAAATTCAATTAATGACATAGTTGTTGAAATGAAAAATCAAAATGAACCTCTTACCCTTCATGGCTAAATTTAATTACTTTAATTAATTAATAAATCATAAATTCTCTCAACAAAGGAAAGAGGAGACAAAATGGACACAAATCACTCACTTTTGTTGAAATGGTCCAGCCTTTTGAAACCATTTAAATGTTTGTCCCCCAATTTATGGACAAAGCAAAGCCAATTGACCTTACCCAAGCATAACCATGGTTATCTCACTCTACCCCCTACCCTTGGGAAAATCTTATAAATAGAAGGCATTTTGAGGCATTAATCATCCACTCCATATCTTTGAATTGCAGCAAAGCTCTTGCAATTTGCATCCACATCACTCACTTAGCATTTTCATTGATAATTAGCTTCAATTGTTGATCATTTTAGAGATTTCTTATCAAATAGAGCTAGAATTTGATAATTAGATCTAGTTTGCATATCATTCTTAGTTCAATTCTCATAATTAGAGTGTCACTAGTGAGGATTTGCAGCTGAGAGCCTCACTTACTACTTCAATTTAGAGAACCATGAGATATTTAGATTAATTTGTGCATTATTTAGATTAGTTTGCTTTGAATAGTGTGAATTCTTTTTAAATCTTGTTATTTCATGAAGGTGTAAATCACTCACACACAGGTAGTATAAAAGGGGTAGACTTTAAGTTGTGTGCCTCCACAACTCCATCATTTACAAGGTTTTTATTGTTATTTTTCGTCCATGATTTAGATTTATCATTATTATTGTTGGACCCTTGATTATTGAAATACTTAGGCACATAATTGTTGTTGTTGTTGTTATTGTTGTTGTTGTTGTTATTGTTGTTGTTGGATTTGTTATCCTTAAATAATTTAACTTCACCTCTTTTCACCAAGACATCTTCAATCTTTATCCCATTTTCGATGAGTTTCTCAAATGTTGGGGGACATTGAAGTTGTAATCTATAATTCATTTCTGAGGTCAAATTGTTAGTGAAGATTTCCATCTTCTCTTTCTCTAGGATACTTCGTGGATACCTTGCGAAAATGGTCCTCCACCTTTGTAGGAATCCTAAGAAGGACTCCCCATCTTTCTGGTTGGTATCGCATAACTTTAGCATAGTAATTTCATGCTCAATGTTGTAAGAGTAATGGGTTATGAACTTGGAGGCTAACTCCTCAAAGGACTTTATCCCAGGGGTTAGTTTTGAAAACCACTCCATTGTGGGACCTCCTAAGCTTCTAGGAAAGAGTCTCATTAGATAAGTATCATTGTGCATGAAATCTATGCTTAGGATGCAAAACTCCCTTAAATGGTCTTGTGGGTCTATTTTACCCATGTATTTATCGTATTTAGGAAAATTGGTATTGAAAGGAAAAGATACCATTGCTAAACTTTTGTCAAAAGGAAAAGGACACAAAGCTTCTATGGAAAAGGCCTTAGGTTCGACTACCTTATTCATGGTATCGATTTGCTCTTGGAAATCCTTAATTTTCTTAGTCATAACATTCATAGGATCATCTTGGTGTTGGTCTCTCTTGAGTTGGTCAATATCAAAGTCATAGGGCAGCAGCTTTACCCCCTTTTGTGCTAGGCTTAGGAAGAAGTTCTCCCTATCTTTGTCTATTAATTTCTCCATAACTTCTATGAAATCATTGTCTTGGGCAACTTTCTCAACCCTTTCTTCAAGTGTCTCCTTAGGATTTTAGTTGGCATTGTTGATATTGTGATAGGCTGAATTCATATCACCCATCTCTTCAAGTCTTGGTTCAAATAGGTTTGTGAAAATTTATTCTTGATTAGGATCTTTGACCACACTTTGGCACTCAACTTCTTGCCTTGGGTTTGCAAAAATAGTGCTATCTCCTAGTAATGATCCCCTATATGTTTGTGACTGCGTGGAAATCAGCATTCAACAAGGGTTCATTTTGGAATGATCCTTGATTCGAAAATTGTTGATTTTTATTGAAGAGATTTAAAAATATAAGATGATTTTCAATCGATATCTCTCACTTGTTTATGTATTGCAAACACAACAATCACACATTCACTTGTTTCTTTTTACCCACTTAAACACAAAATGTTTGATTTGAAGAACATTATCATGGGTTTTTCACAAGAATGCACTTCAAGCACTTACCTAGCATAAGATTTGGTTCATAAACATGGCTCTACAAGGTGGTCTTGCTATTTTATCAAGGATTTAGTATATATTCTATTCAAATAGACTTTAATCTCTCATCCTCCAAGTATGTTAGGAGGCTTCCCACATGCACCGAAGTACGATTTTGCATAATCCATGAGGACTACTAGAGGAAGGTTGAAAAATTAAAATCCATTTGTCATGCACCCCATTAAGGATACATGCATTTCATTTTAGAGTGGGTTGGATTCCCGTGGTGAAAGCAAGTGTATCCCACTTTGGGTTGTCCCTCTCACTGGCCTCATTGAGGCAAACTTGGGAGGCAAGCCCACTATTTCTCTAGCATGTATATGGAAAACAAGAAATGAACTTAGGCCGACAAGTTTGGGAGTTTGATTCCTTCAAAGAGTGAAGAGCATATCCCTATTGTCTTTCTTTGTTCCACACACTTAAACACACGCTTGTTCTTTCCCAATCTCTTGACAAGGAGATTCTTAAAATTGAAGTGTGTAATTCATTTCCTATTTTATCTTTAAGCTATGTCAAAAGAATGCCGCAATTTGATCAAGTGCAAGCTTGAATAGAAAAATACCTTTCCTTGTAGCTAGCCTAAGCTAGGGGCATTTTTGAAAGGTTTTGTCATTGTTTTTCAACTCACCTTGGCAATAGCCTCCTCCAAATGTGCTTGTCCTCCAACAAGTTAGTCAACACCAACAATCACAATGAGGGAAAATCAAAGCAAAATGTATGAAGCAACTAATAATGTATTGAACTTTTAAGCACCTTAATTGCAAAGTTTTAAGGAAAACTTGAACTTAAGGACTAAAAATCCAATTTAGAGATATGAATTTTGATTTATATGCTTCAATAACAGCAAGATATTTTTGATATACCTGATTGTCTTCTTCTTGCGTTGTTTCAAGAACCACTTTGATATGAGCTATAGTCTCCTTCTTGATCTTTTTGGCCAAAGCTTTGCCTTCCTGATTGAATTTTGTCTCTGGCTTTCTCGCCTTTTTATGCCCTATCATCCTACAGATTAAAAGTCATTTTGCCACAATCAGATTAATCAATTCCTAAAATTCTGCAAAAGCGCACCAGAATTAATTAAAAGCACTATTTTATTGATCAAAAGCGCAGCTAATCTGATTAAAAGCGCTATTTAATTCTATCATTAAACTACAAAGCGCACAAATAAGTCTTAAAAGCACTACTGGATTAGGCAAAGGCGGTAAAATTGATGCAAAAGCGCTAAGAAAAGCAGTAAAAGCACCTACTAGTTAGGAGCAAAGCGCCCTTTTATGATGTGGAAGTGCTGAAAAATAAGGCAACTAAAGATATGAATCACAAAGGCGCTATAGATCGATGCAAAGGCACACTTTGTCGTAGAAGTGTTGGAATAGTGATTGAAAGTGTTGTTTCCTTTCACAGAAGCACTGCTTAAAATGGTAAAAGCGTTGTTTCTTGAAAAATCCGAGGGTTAATGATATGCAAATTTAAAAATAATGCAAAATTTCCATACGATTAATGAAGTAGAGCATTCTACCCCACGGTGGGTGCCATTTTGTACACTAGGGAAAGTGCCTTCATAGAATTAAGGTTAATCAATAATTGAAAATAGTAACTAAATACAACCACAAAGCAATAGAGCAACTATTTAGCAAAATAATGACTAATTGAGCATCCTATGGCTCTCTAACTAAGATTGTTAATGAATAGCTCTCAGCAAGCTTCCATTAATGACAATCCTAAAATGAGAATGATAAAGATAACAATGCTATTGCTAACAATTAGATCAAAGTAAATGCTAAAATGCTTCTCAAATGCCTTTCTAAGCTCAAATTGCAAGAGGTTCAATGCAATTCTCAGATGTGTGGATGATAATAATGAAGGAATGAGGCCTTCCTTTTATAGATTTTCCAATGGTAGGGGGTGTAGTTGTATTTGATCATGGTTAAACCTTGGTTGAGTCCTTGGTTCCACCCTTTGAAGATAAAGCAAAGTTTGTGTCCTCAAAGCTTGGGACAAGTAGACAAGAACAATGGTCAAAATTCCTTTTTACTTTGAGTGAATGAGATTGAATTTGGCTTGATCCATGTGAATGCCTTTCCTTTACTCTCATTGGTTGATTGATTTTCCTCTCTTTGTGGTTGTTGAGAATAATTAGGATTTATTAATTGTTTTAATTGATTTATTTTAGCCATGTACCCCTTGAATGGGTTGAATTTGATTTAATCCAAGACTATACAATTAATTGATTTAATTCTATTTTGATTTGATTTCACTCGATTAAAGTGCTCTTAATTTTGATTGATCTTGAATTAGGACTTGATTTTAATTTTGATTACCTAATTAGGCATTGTGATTCAATTGCTTCAATTATGTCCTTGATTTGCCTTGATTTGACTCAATTTGCTTTGAATTAGTCTTTGTCCATTTTTAGGTGATTACAACATCAACTTCACATTCCAAAATTATCCTATTATACATTCTTATTCTAATTTCAATGTTAATTCCTAAAAGGGTTTTGACAAGGAAAATCCCTTCTCCCTAACATTTTCCCTATTTTCTATGTGGAGGTGACAGGTATTGCAGCTTCAAAAAAGGCTATAGGAAGATATGACTAAGATTTACAAGTGGAATAAGTTTCATCAAAATGTGTTGAGTCTAATTTGCCTCCTAGAGCCTCAAGCAATTATTTTTGCCTCATACCCTCCAAGTCACCATGTTTATGCCATTCCAAAGTAAAATTTGGATCACAATTTAGTCACTATTTTGAATTCCTAGATCTAGTATCAAAATCGGTTTATAGTATGTGATCTATTTGCATACTCCTCTTTTCCATTATTTTCCTACACTCTTGCATGTCTCATTTACATTGTTACTTTCAACTCCATAGCAAAGGAATCATTTCATCCTCTTAGATCTTGAGCCTCCCGCATACTGGGTCAAATTTCCTTCCATTATATGATGTAAGATAGGTGTGAGCTTCCTAGTTTGATTATCCATCCTAGTGAGAGCCCCTCACATCCTCTTCTATCATCACATTTTGGTGAACTTGACACATCTTACATTCCCTTTAATTATAATTTGGATGTCTAGATCTTATTTGTATGTATTTTATGTTACATTTTATACATTTAGAAACCTTACATCATATATTGTTTCTTGCTTGGATGATTAGAATTACATGAATTAGGTTATATGTGCAAATATGTACTAACTTATTCATAGTGGATCTTATTTTGTATAAATGTTATGTATGTGTGTATAATCTTCATTGGAAATAATGCATTTCTTTCCTTCATACAATGTTTAAATGATCAATTTATTAGTAATTTACATTGTTTAAACATTCCCTTCTTGCATTACTTTGTGTATGAGTTTCATAACTTTGGTTCCTACATATAACATCATTGTGAGAAGAATTTGTAGACTTATAGGTTCCTTTGTAGAACCTGAATCTTCTAATATATTGAACATAAGAATGTAAATGATACCTCTATGCCTACCAATGACATACCTACCATTTTTTATTATCCCTCTTCACATTATCATCATGATGAAGATGAATCATTAACAACAACGTCTCCTACCCAAGTGAAAAATCTTTATCGTAATTTCAAAAAGCTTGAACAATGGTTAAGTCAAGAACATTCTAATAGTGAGGCAATCCCTTTAGTTGAAGGATTGGCAAAGATACTTCAAAATGATGTACATAGTGTTAAATTATTGTGTGGCATATGCCATCGTATTGGTGAAAATATCAAGTCTATGAAAAGTTGTGTCAAAGCTCTTAATTTTTTCAATCCTAATTTTGAGAATTACATTCTTATTCCAACATTGTAATGTCCCTTTTTATAGGATTTGAAACACTGAAGATTTCCACAATTCTTATTTTATAACTTAATCAAATACTCAATTCTGATTTCTACTTCTAGTCACAGAGACTATGAAGAATAATAATTCCAAATACATATACTAAATTATAATGAAAATGAATAATAATTCAAAATGCAAACACTAAATGTAATGGAAATATATATAATTCCAAATGCATACGCTTCTAAATGAAGAAGAAGGTTGAATAACAATAATCAAAACTTTCTGATATGACAATGAGAATTATGCTTAATAACTTGAATGGCTGTCTCTAATATGTGATATTTATCCTTTGCATAGACAGGCTGATATAATGGAAAAGATACCTCAATGAAAGAGATATCGAGTACAATAGACAATGGATATTGTATAGATTGTGTCTGATCCTTCTTTATCTATATGTGTTGTCAATGAGGTCATCTCTAATATTCCTTGTATTAATTATGCTTATGGATGATATCGTCTTTGATATGAAATATATTTACTTGCACCTTCAAATGTGGTTAGAAATCGGTTTCTATTAGCAAACTGATCCATAAGGGACTGTATATATATTTAATTCAATATTCAAATCTTCCTTCTTGCAATGATATGATATCTATATATATATTCATGATTGATACATAGAAGAGGCACATATGAAGAGATCCTTCTCTAATCTAAATGGTCAACTGCAATTGCTTCTATGTTTTACCACTTGCATATTCACCATGGTCAACCATCGTATTTAGAGACATCGACTTTAATTACCTCCCGCAAGACATGTATGATATATTAGTTTCTTTATGAAGTAATAATAATTTATCATCTGCCACGACTATGGTATTTATTTATATCTGACAACTTCACACTTAGTCGATATGTGCCTTCCACTATTATCGTATTAACACCATATGAGTAATACTACGTATATACTTATGTTATACAAGTCACTAGTTTCTTGGAGGTATTCTATTGCCACCACTTAGCTTGACTCCTCTTTGTTTGGTTACGTTGATATAGTCTTGGTACACTTCTGTTCTTGGTATCGTCAATGCCTTCATGGGTCTGATAACTAACATTAGTCATGGTCTTCACAGTTTAATGATAAATTTCTATGTAGTTGGTATATAAATAAATTTCAATATTTAATTAAAATTTACTTTAATCATATTTTTAATGTTTCAAATTGGGATATTACAAACATTCTTACCTAACATGTTTATTTATACTTCATTTATCATGGCTATATCCATTCAAAAAGACCAAACCTACACATGTTAGTCTTACAAGAATTTATAATCCTAGTATATCTCCTCTTATGAGTGTTCCATGTATTTCCTAACCATCATATTCCCATTATCACATTCCAATGCCCCGTCTATTTCTCATAGTATTTCACATTCTTCATTTTCCAACATTTCTAATACAAACATATCCACCTAAGAAACCATTAGAAACCTTGTCCAAAGAGTTTCATCTTTACAACAACAATTTTCTTCTATAACCCAATCCAAGTATAATATTCCTACTTGTGACATCCCTAGCCCATTATCTCATGATATTATTTGTGCCATTATCCCTCAATACATTGAAAAATCTACCTTGGATACACAAAATGAAAAAGGTCATCCCTTGACTCATGTTAAAATATTTCAAACCTTTTATAGTGATTTCTCTGATGATCATAGACTTATGGATAAACTATATACTAGGACATTTAGAGATAAATCCTTGCAAATGGTTTGCTATTTTCTTCCTTATTCTATCGATTCATTTCAAAAAAATTCTAATGTTTTCATTCAAAAATTTCAAAATAATATCGGTCCTCAAATTTTTTTTAACTCATTTGACTCCATGTAAGCAAGTTTTTAAGGAATAAGTAACTAATTTCATTGGTAGATTCAAAAAATTTCATGCTCAAATTTGTTATCATGTGCCTAATATGGTTGTTAAAAGGTTTTTCATTTCTAATTTGTAAAAAGACATTAAATATAAGTTAATATTTTTTAGTTTACCTCTTTTGGAGCTTGAGAGTGTTGTGCAACCTGTACGGGCTTTGTTGAAGGCTAGTGTCTCACTTTTCATGGAGTGCATACTGGGATTTGCTGGCATGTTGTAATTTCACTTGGTGTCCTACTTTTCCTTTGGAGAATGTGTTGTCTTATTTTTATAGCTGTCTTTTTTGTGTCTCGTGTTTCCTTGACTTTTATTTTTGTTTGTTGTGTGTTCTTTCCATTGTGTGTCTTTTATTTTGATAATCTTTTCCCCAACCTAGTTCACTCATGCAAGTGATAGTTGATGGACAGGTGTGATGGAGGGTTTCGTAATGGAGAGAAGGGTGATGTGGTTATTATTACAAATAAGGAGAATGTGGAAGATGGTGATAATGAGAAATCATTCCCTCCAAACACTTGTGAGGAAAAATTATCATATACGGTTGTGGTTACGGAGAACTTGACCCCATTGTTTCCTTCATCTGCTTACTTTGATGGAATAATTTTCAAGCAGCCAATCATGGACTCCAGAGATAGAGGAGGAGGGTTTGCAATCGATGGATGTGGACATGAAATTTGAGGAATTTCTGAATTGGTAGACCCTAGAGGAGGATGTAATCGTAGGTCTCTTCATTGCAGATTGAAAACCCTCTCTATTTCACCTAACGAAGATATGGTTAAGGCTATTAGGTCTGAGCAATCACTTCTAAGAAATATTGTAGTTTTTTTTGTCTGTATGGAGAGAGATTATTTTCCATCGTGTAAATCCTTTGATGACTAGCTTTTGAATGTAAGGAGAAATAAATTAGGTATTCATGTTATTTTTTGCAGAATGGTTCAAAAAGAATTGTTTGTGGTTTTCTTGAAAATACATTATATGCAAGAGAGGTTTTTGAGGAAGAGCCTTTGGAATGTGGGTCATTCATTATTTATAGATTTTCTTTGGTCTCCCAAAGGCAATTTTGAACAAGTTATTGCTAGGTCTTCCCCAAATTGGGTTGAAATTAAAAATCTACAACCAAAATTTTGTCCTTTTATTCCACAAATTCTAAATCCTTTGGGCTTGGTCTTGTAGGTAGAGAAGTCTAGGGTTACTCTACCTCATCTTGATGCTAGATTTCTTATTGCGCTCTCTTCAAAAATAGATTTTCCTGAAGTGATCTCTTTAAGTTTTGATGAAGATATTTTTCATGGGAGCTTTCTTTTCTAGGTAATCTAGGGGTATTTTTCCATTTTAAACTTAATGGGCACACAAAGTGTGACTATCCATCTCTAAAAAACCCTCAAAGCACCAATTTTATTGTGTCTTCATTTGGAAAACCTAATGGAAAACCCAATGTTAGTAATGCATGTTATATCTCTTCTAGGGATGATTGTAATCTTAAGGATCCTATTGCGATGGCTGACACTTCTGGTATAGGCCAAGATGGTCTTTAAAGAAAAGAAACTTTAGGCATGGACCGTAAATTTTTCAACCTAGCTAATCCCCTCTTTGACGAGGAGTATGATTTTTTTCCTATAGATAATAGAAACCCCATCAATAGTCATTTTCCTTCCTCTATCCTAGTCGGGAATCAATGATGCAAGGGCAGGGACCTCAGGGCCAAATGATGGCACACCCTACAGATTCAGCCTGCTCAACAACATGCGGAAGCAACAACAACACAGTGAGAGGGAGAAAGCAGGATCAATGATATATTCTTTCATTTAAGTTGATTCATACATGATGGGTTGTAAGGCCTTCCCAGTTACGGATAGATATTATAATGAAATACATAAGTCCTCAAACATGTGAGGATCTACCAACAATCTTGATTCTACTATCTCCTATCTTCTATCAAAAACTGCCTCCCTAAACTTTAACCAAACAACTATACTTATACAAGAGGCTACCAAACTGAGTCATCCTTTAGATCCACAATCAATGAAAGGAATGGTCAAATTTGGAACCACACACTTCCCAATGATGGATACCAACATTAAATCCATGACCCATAATCAATGCACAAGTCGGCCTCAATAGAAACTCAAAATAAACTACTCGGTAAGCAAGGATGACCGAGCAACAGACAAGCATCATCGAGCGCCAATGAAACAACCGACCACCCAAGAGATAACCAACCATACTCAGTAACCAAAGGAAACTAACCAACTACCGACCAACCTGGTCAAAGAAGGAACCAAGCAACACAGACAAACTCCAAAATCTTTCTGGTGACATGGGATTGCCAAGGCCCCGAGATGCTCCTACATCAGACACCTGGGGTTATTTAGAAATGATTCTTTGAATCATTCAGTAGGTTTGATCTGAGCTGCATCCAACTCAGACCGTGAAATCCATGAACTGTCTTCAATCGGTCTATTCTTCCATTTTACCAGATATTTCATATATTGTTTACCTCTTGTATTCTTGCCAATTGTTTGTTCCAAAATCTGTTCAACTTCTTCATTATGCTTCTTACAATATTACATCAGTGATGTCATGTCTTCATCAGGTTCATGATACTCATACAAATCAGCAATGTTGAAAATCGGTGATATGTCCATGTCATCATGTAACTCAATCTCATATGCATTTCCATTGTCAAATTTCTTCAAAATCTTGCAAGGTCCAAACTTTTTCATCTTCAACTTCCCATATGTTCCAATAGGAAATTGACCTTTCTTCAAATGAACCATCACTTCATCACCAACATCAAAAATCTTATGTCTCCTTGATCTATCAACTCTGTCTTTGTATTTCTAATTACTCTCTTCCAGCTTGATTTTCACATCTTCATGCAATGTCTTCATGTACTCAGCAAATTTCACTCCTTTAGCACTTCTCTTACTTTCATCAACAATGTCTCTCAAATCAGATATACCTCTCGGATGTATGCCATTCACAATCTCAAATGGTGTTTTTCCAGTACTCCTATTCACTGAATTATTGTATGCAAACTTTTCTTGTGCCAACACAAAATCCTAATTACTAGGTGTGTCTCCAACTAAACATCTCAAAAGATTTCCCAAACTTTTGTTTACAACTTTTATCTATCCATCGGTTTGTGGGTGAAATGTAGAACTATATTTCAACTCAGTTCCAAAATTTCTCCAAAGAGTCTTCCAAAAGTATCCAACAAATTTACTGTCTCGGTCAAAGATAATTCTCCTCAGTAATCCATGCAATCTGACAATTTCCTTAAAGAAAAGATCTACTACATGTACTGCATCTGATGTCTTTCTACAAGGTATAAAATGTGTCATTTTTGAAAATCTATCTACCACAGCAAATATAGAATCATTAACTCTTACAATCTTTGGTAAGCCAAGAACAAAATCCATACTGATGTCAGTCCAAGGTTTCTCAGGTACAATAATTGGTGTATGCAATCTAGTATTCTGACTTACTCCATTTGCTACTTGATAAATTCCACAACTTTTCATAAATTTCTGAACATCTTTATACAACTGCGGCCAAAAGTATTTCTCCTTAAGCAAATTCAGAGTTTTATCAATACCAAAATGTCAAACCAAACCACTACTATGTTTCTCCTTCATCAAATTAGTTCTCATTTGTCCTCTCGGTATACACAACTAAATACCTTTAAACAACATACCTTCTTGAATGAAATATTCTTCCCATTTTGTACTTAATTGACCTTGAATAGGTGCTCTGCACTTTCTCCATGGCTTAGAAAAATCAAGATCAGTTTCATACAAATCTCTCATCTCATCGAAACCAAGAACTTCAATTTTCATCTCGGTCATCAAAGATCTTCTTCTACTCAATGCATCAGCAACTCAGTTAGTGACTCCACTTTTATGTTTTATCACAAATGTATAACTCTGCAAGCACTCAACCTATTTCATATGTCTTTGATTCAACTTATTCTAACTACCCAAGTATTGTAAAGCCTTATGATCAATATACAACACAAATTCACTCAGTATTCCACATGAAATACCTTATTGAAATTAGGCAATGCCAAAATAGGCAATTTAGCAACCTTCTGCTTCAGAGTCTCAAAACTTTTATCAGCTCCATGTGTCCACTTGAATTCTCTTTTATCTCCTCTCATAGTCTCAGTCATAGCATTACAAATAGAACTGAAATTCTTTATGAACTTTCGGTAAAAACATTCCAAACCATGAAATGATCATACCTCACTAGCATTCACAGGTGTAGGCCAATTCAAAATAGCTTCAACATTTTTGGGATCCATCTTCAAACCATCAGCTGAAATTACAAATCCCAAATACACAATCTCCTATTTCATGAATGAACACTTTTTCAGATTTATCAGCAACTTTTCTTCTTTCAATCTCTGCAAAACTTGTCTAACATGCAACAAATGTTCTTCTCTAGTCTTACTAAATATCAAAATATCATCAAGATATACAATCACAAACTTACCCAAGAATTTCTTCAAAACTTCATTCATCAGCCTCATAAAAGTACTCGGTGTATTAGTTAAACCAAAAGGCATAACCAACCACTCATACAAACCTTCTTTTGTCTTGAAAGTAGTTTTCCACTCATCACCTTCTCTGATTATGATCTAATGATACCCACTTTTCAAATCAATCTTTTTGAAATACTTTGCTCCAGTCAAACTGTCCATTATGTCATCCATTCTTGGTATAGGAAACCTATACTTCACTGTTATCTTATTGATTGCTCTGGAATTAGTACACATTCACCATTCTCCATTCTTTTTAGGTGCCAATACCATAGGTACTTCACAAGGGCTCAAAATTTCTCTGATCAAACCTTTATCCAACAATTCTTGAATCTTCCAGTTCAATTCCTGATTCTCGATAGGTGTCAACCAATGAGGTGCCTTATTCAGTAAACTAGCTCCAGGGATTAGATCCATGCAATGATCAATACTCCTCTTTGGTGGAAAACCATCAAGTACATTATCAGAAATGATATCACTATACTCGGTGAGTAACTTATCAATCTCCTTAGGAACATTATCCTCTATTTTCTTACTCAGTTTGTTAGGAATCATAGCAAAACATACATCATTCTTTTTCAAATCCTTAACAAACTTTCTTCCTTCCATCAAACAAACTTTCACAGATGTGTAAACATTACTAATAGGTTCTTCCATCAAAGGTAACAAGATTTGTTTTCTTTCACTAGCCACAATAGTATACTTATGCAATCTCCCATCATATATAACATGTCTATCATATTGCAAAGGTCTACCTAACAAAATATGACAACAATCCATAGGCATGATATCACACAACACCTTATCGTAGTATTTTCCAATTTTCAAATTCACATAACATTGTTCACTTACCAGGAGTGTATGCTCATCTTTGATCCATGAAATCTGATAGGGCT
This sequence comes from Chamaecyparis obtusa, assembly GCA_027943335.1. Classification (NCBI taxonomy): domain Eukaryota; kingdom Viridiplantae; phylum Streptophyta; class Pinopsida; order Cupressales; family Cupressaceae; genus Chamaecyparis; species Chamaecyparis obtusa. The sequence continues at coordinate 1,126,422 of BSBK01004932.1, read as the reverse complement.
TCAGATGTTCCAATCTTTCCAATTGCAACTTTGTGACCATGTCCTCAAATATCAGATTCTCCAAGCTACCACTATCAATGATTACCTTCCAAAAATTTTCATAAACTCTACATCTAGTCTTGAACAAACTTTTCATTATCGAATCTTCCTTTTTACTTTCATTCAACAGTGCTCTCGTTACCATCAAGTTATTTTCCTTCTCAGGTTCATTCGGTGACTCTTCTTGCACCAAAGCATTTATACTGCTACCAGCCTTCTTACTAGCATGTGTACATTCAAAAGATCTATGTCCTTCTTCTCCATAATTATAACAAGTTCCTCATAAATTATCTCTACTATAACCACCTCGGTAGTTACTGCCTCTGCCTTTAGATGAACTTTCACCTTTCCACTCGGTCTTACCTTTATCCAAATTTGTCTTTTCAGGTTTAGATCTACTATTTTCACCATAAGATCTACCTCTTCCTCTAGGGAATCTACCACCTTGACCTCTTTGTCTCTGTTCATGTCTCTTATTCAATTTATCCTTGGCCTTCAATGCAAATTGATAAGCCTCTTCAATGTTCTCCAACTTGACCAAACTGATTTCCTCTTGGATGGAAACTCTCAAACCATTCAAATATCTAGCAATTATTTCCACATCATCCTCATCATGTCCAGATCTGATATCTAATCTATAGAATTCCTTAGTATAATCTTTTACCAAGCTATCTTTCTGCTTTATACTTTACATTCACCTAACTAGGTTAATCTGATAATCACAAGGTAAGAACTTTCCTTTTAATTTATTCACCATTTTATTCCATACCTTGATTTTGTCTTTGCCTTTCTTCTTTCGATCCAATTGCAGATGCTCCCACCATAAGGATGCATGACCTTTCAACTTTGTGCCTACAATTTTCACCTTCTTCTCTTCAGATACATTTTCATACTGAAAATACTTTTCCATTCCGGTGATCTAGTCTATCAATTCATCAAAATCCAATTTCCCACTATACTTAGGAGGATTGAAATGTGGTGTTGACTTCAAAATTTTCAAGGCCTTCAAGAATCTTTCCTCACCCTGATCCATCACAGGTGTAGGTTCTACTTCACCTTGTTCCACTTCAACTTCATCATCACTAACATCTTCAAGATGTCTGCCTCTTATCTGGGTTGTTTCCACAGCTTCTAATCTAGCAGCAAGTTGTCTCATCATGCCTGCCAATCCTAGATCCGCTTCTCACCTCCCACAAACCATCTTGAGAACCCTCTGCAATTGTAGGTTAGATCACAATCTTCCACCTAACAAAAATTCAACTAGGGCTTTGCAAAAAGGAACCTACAAACCTAGATCTGTAGACCTAGATCCATATCTAACCTGGCTTTGATACCACCTGACACAAGGGTAGGGACCTTAGGAGCCAAATGATGGTACACCCTATAGATCTAGCCTTCTCAACAACATAGTGAGAGGGAGAAAGCAGGATCAATGATATATTCTTTCATTCAAGTTGATTCATACATGCTGGGCTATAAGGCCTTCCTAGTTACGGCCAAATATTATAATGAAATATAGAAGTCCTCAAAATTGCAAGGATCTACCAACAATATTGATTCTACTATCTCCTATCTTCTATCAAAAATTGCCTCCCTAAACTTTAACCAAACAACTATACTTATACAAGAGGCTACCAAACTGAGTCAGCCTTCAGATCCACAATCAATGGAAGGAATGGTCAGATCTAGGACCACACGCTTTCCAATGATGCATACCAACATTAAATCCATGACCCATAATCAATGCATAATTCGGCCTCAACAGAAACTCAAAATAAACTACTCAATAAGCAAGGATGACCAAGCAACAGACAAGCATCGTCGAGCGCTAGTGAAACAACCGACCGCCCAGGAGATAACCGACCATACTTGGTAACCAAAGGGAACCGACCAACTACCGACCAACTCTATCAAAGTAGGAACTGAGCAACACAGACAAACTCCAAAATCTTTTTGGTGACACAGGATTACCAAGGCCCTGAGATGCTCCTGCATCAATCAGTCTGTTGAGAATAATTGTAATCCCAATAGGATTGCTATGAGAGAAAATGTTTTTGCCCCCACCAAATTGAATGCTCAACAATTAGCGATTGCTACTATTAATGTGAGGGTTGAGAAAATTAAAAATGCTAAACAGCCCTTGGTTGAGGGAAATAATCCTTCATCTAAGGTCATGTGTTCCATGATGGAGGATATTACAGATAATTAAGATTAGTTTACTGAGGTTCTTAACAAAAGTGCTAAAAAAGAAAATAAAATCTATGGATAGATAATCTCTATCCAACAGTATCAAATTGAAGAATAATGAAATGCATGAATGTTTCAATAGGCTTTATAAGTACCAAAAACCATCATCTAAATATTCATGATGTTGAACATACATAGTTATAATTTTATGGGGTTAGAGATGCCTAATAGGAAGTATGTGGTGAGAAGATGGTGCAATAACCTAAAAAATAAAGACATTGTCTACTTACAGGAAATTAAGGAGGTGGGGTTTCATGCCTATACAATGTTAAAGTTCCTCTAGGATAAGGTTGTAGGCTTTCACTTTTATAATGAAAGAGGAAAAGGTGGTATGGCCATACTCATTGGGCCAAAATGGGCTAACAAGGTTCTTGCTAATGGTGTCTCCCAATGTCAAAGGGCCGTATGGGTCACCTTTCATAAGAATGACAAAGTGTTTGGAATTTGTAATATTTGTGCAAGAAATGATTATAGAGAGCAAGCAAGTCTATGGGATTGGTTTACTTATGGGCTCCCTAAAGATCACTAGATCTTTGTGGGGGAATTTAACATGATTAAACATAGTGAAGACAAATATGAGCATAATGAGCATTGTTGGAAATGTAATGAGCATTTCTCTTGGGATAAATTTAAGAGGAGATTTAGTGTTGTCGATCCTCTTGAGAAGAAGAAAAATGTTTTTCCTGACATTTGGTTCACATGGTGTAATAATCAAGGTGGAAAGAAAATGTTTTATTACATATTGGACAGATTTTATTATGATGTATCCTTCTTCTCCATTTCTACACAGGTAGACATTCTCCAATAAGTGTCTTCCCTACCTCCATCTCTGACCATTCCCCCATTTCTACCAATATCTTCCTTGATTTAGACTCATCCTCTTCATCCAAACCTATGAAAGATAATTATTTCAAGTTCAATGTCTCACTACTACATGATGATGACTACGGGGAGGCTATCAAGATGGTATCTTATCTCTCTAAATTTTGTAATTAAAAGCTAAGAACAAGATAACAATGGTATTCTTACTGTCACATGGAGGAAAATTTTTTAGATTATTAGTAAAAAGAAATATATGGATAGATATATGAGGAAATCATTCTTCAAACTAGATTAAATAGTATTGAGAAAGATCTCTAGCTAAAAGGGTTTGACCCTCAATTGGAAGGGGATTTGTCATGGGTCAAATATCACCTCAAGAAGTTGCATAATTACAATATTCAAGGGAAAAGAATTAGATCTAAGATATATAAACTAGCTGCATGAGGGAGACAAGGGGTCAAAATATTTTTTTTAATGTGATTAGGGCCAAGAATAAAAGGAAACTCGTAGAGGAATTCAAATCAACTCGGGTCCCAATAATGACCCCTCAGCTATTAAAGAGGATTTTTATAATATTTATGGCAAGTTATTCTCATCAAAACATGGTCAGGAAAACCAAGAGGCTCCTAACAATTTCCTTAAGCTAATCCCAAATAGACTTTATTCTAGAGAGATTTCTGCTCTGGATAAATGTATCACTCTTGATGAAATTGAAGGTGCCATTAGTTCATTTTCCAATGACAAGTCCCTAGGACTAGATTAATTGTCAGTTGAATTCTATAAGAAAAATGAAGATTGGATTGGTATGGAGGTATTGTCCCTTTATGAATATGTATTTGAACAAGTTTCTATTGGTGTTAATATTAATAAGGGTGTTATCAAGCTTCTACCTAAAGGAGGAGATAAGACACAAGTCAAAAAATGGAGACCTAAATTACACTACTAAACTTATCATATAAGATAGTTGCTTAAATTTTAGAAAGAAGGATTGTTGATATGTTGAAAAACTTCATTTTTGTACCTCAAATAGGGTTCATCAAAGGAAGGTATATTTTAGAGAAATTGATTACTATTTGGGAGGCAATGCATTAGGCCAAGGCTGATGGGTAATATGTTTCTATGATCCTTCTTGATTTTGAAAAAGCATATGATAGGTTTGAGTATCCATTCATCATTAGAATGTTGCAAGCTTTTGGTTTTCCTACATATTTTTGTAAATGGATTAGTATTATCTTTAAAGACTCTTCTATTATATTTGAGGTCAATGGTGAATTGTTTGAGCCTATTCCTCTCAGAAGGTATATCCAGAAAGGTTTTCCAATTGCTCTAGCCTTGTTTTTCATTATTATAGATGCTCTATTTTAAATTCTTAGGGAATCTAACTTTGGCCCTCAAATTAGAGGTATTTCTCTTCCTAATAAGGAGGAATTGATTAATGCTTAGTTTACAAATGATACAACCCTTTTTCTAGAGCTCACTAAGGATAATTTTGAGAATTATTTGGATATACTATAGTTCTTTTGCCTTGCCTATGATGCTAAGATTTCACCTCATAAGTTCATTGTCCTTGGGTAAAGTATTGATACCCCTAATTGGGTGGTATCTAGTTAGTGGAAGTGTGGTGGGCCTAGTACTATTGTCAGATACCTTGGTATTCTATTTGTAGTTGAACCATCTACCAAGGATATGTGGCTTTGGATATATGGTAAGATTGAAAAGAAACATTTGAAATGGAAAAATCATCTACTCTCACTAGCTAGAAGAGTTCAAGTTTTCTAGAAATTCCTTACCTCTCACCATATCTATTTATCTTCTACTTGGTTATTCACCAATTATTAGATTAACAAGATTGACAAGATCATGAGGGACTTCCTCTAGTCTGATGATCAAGGGAATAAGAAATGACATTGTGTAAAGTGGGATTTGTGTTGTAGGCCTAAAGAATTTGGTGGCATGGGATTGAGGGATATTAGATCTCATGGTATTACTCTAGCTTCTTTTAAATCACTATGTGGTAATGGGCCTTGGAAAGTCTTAATTATGAATAATATTGAAAGATCTATCATCAAACAGGGTAAGCAGTAGAAGGACATTCATTTCTATGACATCATCATGGGTGATTTCAATATAAATATATTTGGTACTAGCGCTTTTGACTCATTATGGAAGGATTCATCTTAGGTGAGTAAATTTCTCTCACCTAGAGGTGTTGTAGATGCCTCTTATGTGGTAGTTGATAGATCAATCTAGTGGGGGTTACACTTGAATGATAAGCCTCTTGCTTTGACTCAAAGTTGTTCAACTAAAATTTGGAATGGTAAAGGCATTTCTCTTATAAAGGATCTACTGATTAATGATTGACTAGGGTTTTGGAAAGAGATTAGTAGTAAATTTTGGATTTCCCCATCTTAGAAGAAGACCTGTACTTTAATTACTAAGGCTATTGGAGGTTATTCATTGGATAAGATTCTTGATACAGACACTCTTATGAAGAAGTTCAAATGGGTTGATGCATCAATGCCCATAGAGATATCTTATAACCATATTTATAGCTTGTTAAAGGATGACTCTTCTATCTTCAATCGAGTTAGCTAGTGTTAGGGCTTTGACTGTTCTTTTTATGATTGGCATTTTTTCTTTAATTTTTTCTGGCAATTACCTTCTGAACTAAATAAATTATGTTTTAGATGGTTTTTACTTCTTAATAAATTGGTTGTGGGTTCTATTTTTTCTTATGTGCGTCTTGAACCTATCATTTTTGGGTTTTTCTCGCTTGGTGAAAATTTTGAACATGTATTTTTTTACTGTGATTTTTCCCTTGAGGTCTGGTCTATTTTTCTTGGGTCTCCCATTGTCTGGAATTATTAGTTAGGTATCTCTTGGAGTGAAATTCTTGATGCATATGTGGATTATTTTGACTTTAAGCTTAATAGGTTTTGGTCTATGTTGTCTTGTGATATTTTTTGGTTCCTTCGGAAGGAGGGGAATGGAGAGATTTTTCAAAACAAAAGGAGAAGGCTTACTAAGTTTAATCTTAAACTTGTACATTTTTCTATCATGACCCAGGTTTCCTTGGTGATGGAGATTCCTAAAAGTAAATTCATGTTGTTGTTCCATGAAGTTTCTCTCTTGATTTTCAAGGATGAGGTAATATTTGCACAGTATCTTAAAAATATAAGAGTGTGCTAGAACGTAAAGAAATTGATAAGTTGAATCAGTTCATGAAGGATTTTAATATTGGTGAGTAGGGTACTGCCAGTGCTATGAACTTTGAGGGCTATCCTATGTTGACTTGGTAGGATAACGTCACCCCCTCTCATAATGATAATTCTCCTTAATAGCACTACTAAAGGTGGTTATGTTGATCATAGTTCAAACATCTATGATCCTAATTGGAGTAGTTGAAATGATCCAAAATAAAAAATAATAATAATATATAAACATGAAGTAATATCCAATATGAATTTTATATGGCACAAATGTAAGCAGTATGTAATTTAAATGATATATGTAAAATGACACAACAATATGCCATCATTTCCCTCATTTTGTAACTATATATATATAAGTGAGGCATGACTATGATAGTATAGGACATCAAGATAATTTTTCTCTTCTAGTGGTTTTATTTGAGTTGAACAAAAAAATGTATGTATTTGATCTATTAAACTATCTTAATAGAAAAAATTTACCTCTTTTACCCAATTCTATGTATTGATTCATGATTATTAGCTTTAGGTAAGCCAGTTTGAGTTATCCATTATAATGGCTTTGGTTGATAAGAGCTATGCCTCTCTACAGTCATCCCAAAAGTTTCAAAATCCCAACAAAGCTTTCATCAATGTCAATTTATTCCAAAAATATTGATACACAAATGGTAGTTGCAACATCAAGTATGGCTCTTTTGATAAGTAGGATATATTTTCCACATCAAGTCAAATTATTATATTACTATCATGATTCAACTGTGTAGGATTCAAATTATGGGTGATTAGTGAAGAGGAAGTAAAATTGGAGTGTGTGTCTACTAAGGAACAAATTTCAGACATATTTAAAAAACCTTTGTCAAAGGACACATTTGAGTATCTCAGAGAAAATATTGGGGTCTTGGCCCCTCTTGATCAGAGCTAATGATGCTAGATATGGCATTAGTTCAAAAACCTATCATAATATTATTCTCTAGATTGATGAGTTTAGGGAGTTCTCCTCAGGGGGAGATGTCTTGTGATCTATTGTGCTTTCAACTCTTTTTGATTTCCTTGACCATTTTCCATTTATGTCCAAGGGGGGTAGATTATGTGAAAAAAAATAGATAAATCAGATTGTGATTGTTTTGAGAGGTTCAAAGCTAGATATATTTCAGAGTGATCAAGTTGATATATTTTAGAGTGATCAAGTGGATATATTTAAAGTAAACAAGTGGATATATTGATAAATTTGTGCATTGATCAATTTTTCACTTCTTATGTTGCCATCAATGCCAAAGGGGGAGATTGTTGGAAGATTTTTTAGTATATCAGAGTTTGGTTTTTGTATGTGTTGACATTAGTGTTTTATCATTGATGTCAACATACTAATTATTGTTGCAGACAGTGTGTTCAGTATGTTTAGTGAAGAGGATTTAAAGTGTTTGGATGGTACATTATGTTGAAATTGTAGGTTATGGTTCAAATATATCTTTAGTTGGTCTACAGAGGTTCATAGGTGTTTGAGTGATAGTTTGAGGAAGGTATCATAAATTTATCAGGTGACGGTATTTCAATTCTCTTATTGTGATAGAAGTTGAGTTATTCTTTAGTGAGGATTGATATGGTAGATTCAAATGTTGTAAATCTTGTGGTGTTTTTTGTACTCATTGTTATGTATTCAACTAGTTTTGTTCATGATTTGGAGTTTAACAAGTTATATTTCTTTTGTGAAAGAGTCTGGTATTTAGTATTGTTGGTATTCAGTGTAGAGATGAGTTTGGATTTTGATTTTGAGATGATGAGAAGGTTCAATAAGTTATTCATGCTACTTACTAGTACTTTTGGATCATGTTATGACCTTGTTGTTGGATCACATTGATTATGGTGATCATGTGTGGTGTTTTGTTAGCGTGTCGGTGTTTCTTCATTTAGGTCCTAGCCGACTTGGTGAAGTAACGTGTTAAGATTCTTGGAGGTGATTTGGTGAAGTTGTAGTGTGTTTGAGGATAATTTTTTGGATCCTATCTAATTCTTGGCCAACTTGATTTGGATCTCTTTGTGATTTGAGCGAAATATTTATATATTTTATTGTAATAGGTCTTAACCAAGCTAGTTGATGTTTAATCTTTGTAATGTGTATAAATGAGAGACCTTTTTGTAATTGATAAAAGTGATGTATATACGAAGGTCAGATACTGGTATTTATATTTTTAATTGGAGGCATAAATTGTACTTCATTAGAACTATATCAACATTGAGGATGCTATCAGTTAGTTAGTTTGCAATGGACTATATGTCCACCCTGTTATAATCAAAGCTAGATCATTGAACCCCACTAAGGGCCAAATCTATGATTCTATTATGACTAGTGAACTCTAGGAAGTGGTCTTGTGAATGCATGTGCATTTCTCTTTTGTTCTTCTCATTTTCTCTTAACTGAAAAGTAATTTTAACATAGTACATATATCTAATCAATATCATCCCCACTGGGGTTTGTTAGTACCTGCAAATAATTTTCATGGCTATAGAATTTTTTCCTTGGTCTTTGCAATGGTTTTTTGTGCCCTGGCCCTCAAACCCTAGTTCATAAATTCAAAATTTATAGTCGTTGGAAGGGTTGAACCCTAGTCTGTCCTAGCTAGATTCTATTTCCTTGTTACTTTTTTAGTCACTTAGGTCCCAATTACCCATGTGCCAAATTCACTATGACCACTTTGCATGTTGTGTCATTAGGTTACTTTATTGGGACCCCTTTTAATTTTCTTGTCAAAGCCTAAGTTTTCCGATAAATTTTTCCTAAGTGGTGACCTTTTAATTTTGTGTGGCTGTTGTTGTTTCGCAAGACTATTTGCTGTTAGAAGTTTTGACATGCAATTTAGCGACAAGGTGCCATCTGTCCCGGTGGGCCCAGTATCTCTGCTTGCTTTTAATCCTACGGCGGTCGCATGATCTGATGGAATATTCTTCCCCCTTGAGATCATGCGTCGGTCGTCTGATCTTCCATTGTGTTCATGCCAACTGGAGTGGGTCCACTACCAAGTGTGCATAGATGGCAACTTTTCATTGGTTGTGGGACAGTGATAGGGAAGTGTCAGTGGGGCCAGAGTCAGAGGAATTTGTAGGGTTACCAACAGCACAGGTAGATCTACGGTGGTCATATGATCACATGGAATCTTTCCATGCTATGCGATCATACACCGATCGTCCGATAGAAGGGGCTTGTATGCAGCGGGTCCGATATGCTACATGGTGCTGAGGTGCTCGATTTTCATTGGCTAAGAAATTGGTGATGTGGCGGAGACTTTTCAAATGACTTTGTGACTATTGCAGAGATTAATGAGAACCGCCTGATCTTTCGAGAAGAAATAAGATCAATGGCCATGTTTTAAATCTGGCTAATATAGCCGTGTCTCCCAAATTCAAATTTTAAAAGGGTTTCTTAGTGACTAAGGACTGGTTTTTAATGCTTGGGTAGCTGGATCTGGCTGATTTGATTTCATCGACTATTGCAGAGTGGTCCAGGGAGTCTAATGATCGATTGCAGAGAGTTTGTACATTAGATAGGTGGGTTTGTACCATGAAGGAATTTATCGAGGTGTGTTGCAGGTGGACAATCAAATTGAATAGTTTGGTAAATTCATGATCTTTAGTACAAAAATCAAGAGATTTCTCATCGAAGAAGATCATTCTAGGATCTATTTTCTCTAGGTTGCTTGGTTTTTCTCCCGTGTAGTAAATTTTGATTGTATTTGGTTGGTTTGGTGGGTGAAAAACCCTAACCCTTTCCCTAGTCATCCATAGCTTGTTGCATCCTGATCCTTGGGATTCCAACATGACTAGTGGTATATATTGTTGTAGTTTTGATTTTGTAGGGGTTCCAACTCTTTTGGTCCCAAAGGTTGTTGTTGATGTTATGTTGAAAATCAATGTAGAAGACTTAACAAGGAGAGCCTAGATTTTGGGTCTATTTCCTAGCATTTTGTTGTTTTGGTAATGTATTGATTCTGCAAATTTTAATGAGAATACACTTGGATTCCAATCTCAGATTTATGTTTGTCTTCTTATTTTGATCTTGGGCTCATATATGTTAATGTCACAAAGTGAGTTAGCATATGGTAAACAAAGAGTATTGTGAAATTATCTTTGAGTTCCTAACAAAGTTAGGATTAAAGTCTTTAAGGTGATTTCAGTGAGTTCATGGTTGGGTAAGAATTTGATGATCAGGTTTGGGAGTGAGAGGGATAATAGGCAAAGCACTTATTCTGAATTCAAGAGTTTTTGAGTTAGGATTCTAAGTTGATATGTGTTATTGAGTGACTCTATGCCCTAGGTTAAGGCACTGATCCATTCTCTGGAAGTAGTCCATCATCATCCACCACACATTTAAATGATAAAATCTTTAAAACTAGTTTGTAAATGATATAAATGCTTAGTATTTAGTGACTCCTTTGAAAAAGTGAGTCAAAGGTACACCCGCCTGAGCATCTAAGCTCAAAGTGTAGGAGGATCCTTGTTGATCCTTGTTAATTGGCCCTTTTCCTTGCAGACTTTGGAGTGGTGATAGATTCAGTGACATTAATTTGTCAATCATAGTGTAAACCTGCAAGTAGAAAGAAAAGACAACCAACAGGGTTTTTCCCTTAATAGGGTTTCCTCAAGAACAAGAATTTGGTGTTCTATGTTATGTGTTATGGATCTTGGTTCATTTTTTATCTTTCATATCATTAATTGGTTTAAGTGGATTTAAGGTTAATTTTTGGTAGACAACTTATTCACCCCCTCTTAGTTGTGCTTGTCTCCTTTTGGGCCTAACAAAGATCTCCTCCTCCAAGAATTGGAATGAATCACAAATCAAGAGGAAGGTCAGCCATAAGTATAGGAACATTGCATGATGAGAAAAATAGATCTGTAAGTCAAGGAAATGCTCCACGAGATCAAAAAACTCAAGCTATATGAGAACATAATGTGTAAATAGATTGGTCCTAAATCATGAAGAAATTCTCCACCAAGAACTGGAATGAAGATGGACCCAAAGGGAGGTCTTCCAAGAGACTAGGATCGTGTTAAACAGGTATGTAAGAGAAAATGAGAAAGTGTAGAAGGATGCTGAGAGAAACACATAAACTACAAAACTGATCTAAATAGAAATAATCTAAATATGTATATTTTTGGTTGATTTAAGATATCCAAGAACCAAAGATGCTCATGTATCATACATCTAAGGTTATTTAAAAATTGAATCCCTCACTTTTTTGGGGATAGAGGAAAACCAATATGGTCTACCTTAGCATGAGATATCCAAGAAGAATCCTCAATTGGTATGTCCTTTCACTTCACAAGGTATTCATTGTACTATCTTTCATGCATGCCTCTACAAACTCTGTTATCCAAAATTTCTTCAATCTCATTCAATTTCTTCTTATGAAACTACTACTCTAAATTTGGTCCATTTTCATCACTGAATTATGTCTCATGATATTGATAGAGATTTTAAATGTCAAATATAGGTGATGAAGGGTGCTCCCCTTAATACCACAAACACATAATAGAAACAAAGAAACAACAATAATTTGCAGGAACAAAAAATGGGCTTCTTATTATCTCCATAAATGTGGAATTAAAAACTTTCAGAATTACAATATGCAAAGCCACATGGGCATTTCCCTTACAATATTTTGTAGGAAAAATCCTTGAATCATTACCCAGATCTACTATCCAGAACTATCCCGAACTTCCTAAGACAACACTATAGCCTTCCTTATATAGGCAATTTTCCACCACCTGGGAAGGTTCCAGAATTTTAGCCAATAAGGCCAAACAAACTTAGAATTATTTTATTTTTCATTTTATTACATCATAGTCGGCTCAAAACAACTTTTGAAACCCAAACAGAAATTTTGAAGAAAAATTATTTTCCACCATTTCAGGTGGCCCAACTTCTAGAGACCATAAGTCATCACCCATTGACCCGATTTACTATCATGACCCCATTTTGAAAAGGGCATGAAGCGCTCTACAATGCTTGAATCAAGCAAGCTTCATTCAATCAAAGTTTCCACCTCATCTGGGGCCTCTAAAGCCTTCAAAATTGAGTTCAAAGTTTTTGTACCCTATTTCCAAAACCGAAAATTTTTAATATCTTCAAAACTAGACTTGATCCAACAATGAAACTTTACTGACAGGCTGAAATGACTAAGATGAACCTCCAACTATGAAATCAGAACATTTTGAGATCATTCTACCAACTTACTAAAAATAGTAAGTTTCCATAAATAGCAACTCTGCACAAGATAGCCCTTATTGAAAAGAAAACAAAAATACCTTTTTTTTTGGGTGATGCAAGATTGCTCTTATACCTAGGATGCTCCTGCATCAATAGGTGATATACCCAAAGTGTCTGGTAGCTCAATTTCATATGCATTTATTTAATCAAATTTATTTCAGATCTTACAAGGTCCAAACTTCCTCATCTTTAACTTATTATATGTCTCAACTAGAAAGCTTTCCTTTCTCAAATATATGACTACCCCATCCCCAAATTGAAATTCCTTGTCTCCTTATTCTTTCAATTCATATCTTCCAAATATTTTTTCAACTAATCATGTAATGACTTCATGTGTTCTTCAAATTCCTCTACTTCTACACTTCTTCTATCCTCATGACTAATGTTTCTCAACTCTCATATTTCCTTAGGATTTACTCACATAACAATCTCAAATGGTGTTTTCCCTTTATTACAGTTTATTGAATAGTTGTATGCAAACTCTTCTTGTGCAAGAATGAAATCCCAACTTCTAGTGTTCTCTCCAACCAAACATCTCAACAAATTTCCCAAGCTCTTGTTTACTACCTATGTATGTCCATCTTCCTATGGGTGAAATGTAGAACTAAGCTTTAATTATGTTTTCATCTTCCTCCAAAGTCTCCTCCAAAAGTAGCCAATAAACTTAGTATCCTGGTCTGAAATAATACTTCTAGATAGCCCATGCAATCTCACAATATCCTTGAAAAATAGATCTACTACATGCTTTGCATCTATTGTCTTCTTACAAGGTATGAAATGTGTCATCTTTAAAAATTTGTCTACTACCATAAATATGGAGGCATTCCCTCTATGTGTATTAGGAAATACAAGTATGAAATACATGCTTATGTCTTCCCAAGGTCTCTTTAGTATTGTCAAAGGTGTATACAATCCAACATTCTAACTTGCCCCTTTTGCAACTTGACAAATTCTACAATTTTGAACAAATTTCCTTACATCCTTATGAATCTGAGGCCAAAAATGATTCTCACTTACCAAAGCCACTAACTTGTCAATACCATTGAAATATCCTACTAATATGCCACTATGTTTTTCTTTTGTCATATTTTCTCTCATAGAACTCCTAAGCACACACAACTGGTTTCCCCTAAATAGCTTCTCATCTTGAATGAAATAATCCAACCATTTTATTTGGTCCACTACAACATGATGTTTTTTACAAACTTTCTAATGTTCAACAAAATTAGGGTCTCCCTCATACAAGGTCTTCAATTCATCAAATCTCAATACTTCAACTCTCATCTCTATCAATAAATTCCTTCTCCTACTCAAAGCATCAACAACTTTATTTTAATTTCCACTCCTATAATACAAAAAAAGTGTAACTTTGCAAGAACTCTACCCATCTCATGTGTCTCTAATTCAACTTAGCTTGACAGTTCAAATATTACAATGCTTAATGATCCATATACAATACAAACTCCTTAGGTTAAAAATAATGTGTCCACTTTGTCAAGGCTTAGATTGTGGCATAGAAGTCCTAATCATACACATAATATCTTCTCTTTGCATCATTCAACTTATCACTGAAATAGGTAACAAGCTTCCCGTCTTGACTTGACATTGTTCCAATTACATTCCCCCATGCATCACATTCTAATTGAAATACCTCATTGAAATCTGGTAGGGTTAGCATAGGTTGTTTGGTCACCTTTTATTTCAAAAATTCAAAAAAAATATTTTCTCTATAAGTCCATATGAAATCCTTCAGGTCTCCCCTCATTATTTCAGTCATAGGGCTACAAACTGGACTAAAATTCCTGATGAGTGTCTAGTAGAAACTAGCTAATCCATGAAATGGTCTTACCTCTCCAATTCTTTCCATTATAGGTCATTTAATAATTTCTTTTACATTATCAGGGTTCATCTTTAATTCATCCATAGATATCACAAATCCCAAGTATACTAGTTCTTCCTTCATGAAATTGTACTTCTTAATGTTTATCAGTAACTTCTCTTCTCTCACCCTGTGCAACACTTGTCTCAAATGCAATAAATGTTCTTATTTTCCCTTATTAAAAATTAAAATGTCATCCAAATACATAATCACAAACTTACCCAAGAATTTATTCAATACCTCATTCATCAATCTCATGAAAGTACACATTCCATTGGTCAGTCCAAAAAGGATCACCAACCATTCATAAAACCCTTCATTTGTCTTGAACGTGGTCTTCCACTCATATCCTTCTCTGATCCTAATCTAATGATATTCACTATTCAAGTCTATCTTTGTAAAATATCTAGTTGCACTCAAATAGTCCATTATGACATCCATCCTAGGAAAAGGAAACCTATACTTTACTATGATCTAATTTATAGCTCTAGAATTAGTACACATTCTCCAATATCGATTCTTTTTAGGTTCTAATACATCAGGTACTACACAAGGACTCAAAATTCCTATGATCAATCCCTTCCTCAATACCTCTTGCACTTGTCTATTTAATTGTTCATTCTCTGTAGGTGTCATATGATGTGCAGTTTTAATTGGAAAACTAGCTCCAAGAATTAAATCCATATAATGAATAATACTTCTCACATGAGGTAATCCATTAGGTATATTATCTAAGATTATGTCTTCATATTCTATCAGTAACTCCTTTATTTCTTCTAGTTGTCCTTCTTCTAGTTTCAATTCATATTTATTAGGAATCAAAGCATAACACATACTCTCATTTCTCAAACCATATAGGAATTTCCTTCCTTCAACCAAACAAACTCTAATACTTGTACAAACCTCACTCTTAGGATTATCTTCTAAAGGAATCAAAACTTGTTTCATACCATTTATAACAATAGTATATGTGTTACTTCTTCTATCATGCAATATGTTTCTATCACGCTACCATGGTCTACCCAAAAAGATATGGAATACATCCATATGCATAATATCACATAGAAAACCATCATGATAAGGTCCAATATTAAATTTTACAAAACATTATTCACTTACTAGTACTTTATGATTATCTTGAATCCATGCTATATGATAATGCTTAAGGTGCTTTAATCTCTACAACTTCAACTTTTTCACCAACTCCTTTGAGGACAAATGATCTAAACTACCACTGTAAATTATAACTTTGTAACACTTACTTCAACCTTACATCTTGTTTAGAACAAATTATTCCTATTTAATGGTTCTTGATCCATCTCATTCTAACATAGGGCTCTCCTTATCATCAAAGCTTCTCCATCTTCAAGTTGGTTTAGGGATCTGGTAGGTTCTTCCTTAGTAAAAGAAGCTCTTCCACTATTCTCTTCCCTCTTACTTGATTTCCCTTGACTACATTCAAAGGCTCAGTGTCCTTCTCCTCCACACTTAAATCAAGTTCCTCCAAACATATTCTTATCATTTCTCCTATAGAAATTATGTCCATTATTCCTATGAAAGTTCCTATCATCTCTCTGGTGTAAATTATCCTCTTTTCCATCTAATTTTATTTTTTTATATTGTGAAAAACATCTTCCTCCTTCATTAAATTTTCTACCTCTTTGAAATCTTCCTCTCTATCTCTACTCATGCCTTTTTTTCAACTTTTCCTTAACCTTCAAGGAATATTGATAAGTCTGTTCCACACTTTACAACTTGATCAAACTAATCTCATCTTGTATAGATGTCATCAAGATATTAAGATATCATGCAACTTGTTCAACATCATACTCGGTATGTCTATTCTTTATGTCTAACTTGTAGAATTCTTCAGTATAATCCTTCACACTAGATTCCTTTTGCTTCAAGTTTTACTTCTAGAATAAATTCACTTGATAGTATATAGATAAGAGCTTTTCCTTCAACTTATTCACCATCCTATCAGAAGATTTAATGTTATCCTTGCCTCTTCTCTAACTATTTTTCTATAAATGTTCCCATCAAAGTGATGCATGACCCTTCATCTTTTTACAATCATACTTTACCTTCTTATCTTCACTTGTTCCCTCAAAGTTAAATACTTCTCCATCTTTGTAACTCAATCAAGCAATCCATACAAATCCAAATTTCCTTCATAGTTCAGTGATTTAAAATATGGTTAGTTATTTATCCTAGTTAGGGATCTTATGAGTCTCTCATCTCCCTAATTGAGATCTGGATGATCTTCTTCCATTGTCTCTTCTTCTTCATCACTCGCATCTTCAACATGTCGACCTCTTATCTAGGTCATTTAAATAACTTCAAATCATCCTACAATTTATCTCCACATATCTATCATAGCTAGATCAACATCTCTCTGTGATCCACCACCTCTAGCATTTCCTCTTCATTCTATCTCTATACAAGTCCTCTACAACAACAAGTCAAATCCTATCTCTATCACCCCACACCAAATCACTTACAAGACTTTGCAAACCTTAGGAATTAAAATTCTCTCTAATACCACTTGATGCAACTATAATAGGAGGCTCCTCAGAAATAAATGTCCAGCCCACACAACAAGAGTCACACAACTAAAACAATAACATAAGATAGAGAGAATGCAAGATCAGACATTTGTAATAGCATTAATTCAAATTACAATAAGATATGCAACATGTATGTTTAAAAATGGGCTCACAGGCCTAATTACTGATCAATCTAGATGGTATCTTTATTTCAAACCTAAAATAATTATCCTTTCTTGAAGCTTCTATATTAAGGGTTGAATACATCAGTTTATATGACATCCACAACAAATCTAGGTCAGCCAAGAAGATCACCAACTATGATCAAACATAACGTGTAAAATAGGTTAGACCCAAATCATGAAGATCTCCTCCTCCAAGAATTGGAATGAAATGGGAACCAAGAGGAAGATCGGTCACAAGTATAGGAACATCGCATGACAGGATAAATAGTTCCACAAGTCAAGGAAATGCTTTACAAGATCAAGAAACTCAAGCTAGCTGAAAACATAATGTGTAAATAGGTTGGGCCTAAATCATGAAGAACTTATCCAAATGATGTGTGGACCTAAAGGGAGGTCTATTAATAGACTAGGAGCATGCCAAATAGGTTCATAAGTGAAAATGAGAAGTGGTAGAAGGATGTCAAGAGAAACACAAAAACTGCAAAACTAAACTGAACAAGAACAAACTGAAAGTAAATATTTTTGGTTGATGCAAGATTGCCAAGAACCAAGGATGTTCCTACATCACAAATGAAACTCCAATGAAATCCATTTTAAAATTACAACAATCATCAACAAAGTAAACAAACACATAATTCTACATTCATTTCACAACCAAATCTATTCGATGTTGTTAATTGGTCAAAATTGGATGCATACATGCTAAATATAAAATTCACTAAATTTTCAAACTTAATAAATTAAAAATCTAGGAAAACCCAGTGATCCTAAATGGATTTGAACCCAAAAAATGCATTCACATCAACCATTCGACCACACAAGCGAATTTCAAAAGCATATGAAAATAATAAAACCCTTGTTTCTCAAATTTTCTAAGAAATAATCAAATCTTCATCAATTCAACTCAAGAATATTTGCAACAAAATAAAATCTATCAAAGAATGCTTTTCCAACTAATTTCAAGCCATTAAATCAAGCTCCAATAAATATTTTAAGAGAAATTCAAGTCCATACCTCCATGTGCCCAAAATCATAAAATAGCAATAAGTTGAGAAATTCACCACCGATCAAAACAAAATTTTGAGGGAAGAAGACGTTCGACATGAGAAATCTGTTTAGAAAATACCCACAAAATAATTTCCAACCAAACTTCCTACTCAAGAAAATTTTGAATTCAGCATGAAAGTTTTCAAAAAAACTTAAGAAAAATTAGAAGAAAGAGGAATAATAGACAATAATACAACATTAAATTTTTTCCCTTATATTAATAGACTCACTTTTAAAACATTAAATCATATTAAATAATAAAATTAAAATCATAAAATAGACTTAAAATTAAAATCTTAAAATCACCAATTAAAATTAAATGCCCCAAATCAACACAAGTGACAAAAAAATATAATTATAATTGTAGCCTAGGGTAAATTTGAATTTTGGAACCTACACCAAGACTAATTAGACAAACACGTAATCTAAATTGTTGCTAAAATCCCTAAACATCAAGAGAAAGAGATCAATGAAATGCATAAACCAAATGAAATAAACTAAATCCAATAATGCTAATCAAACTAAAATATCCCTTGTTCTTCTCCTTCTTTATGCAATTTATGGGCTCTCAGTTTTGAACTTAAATGAGTAGTGTAAGAATTTGAATGTATGTGGTTACCAAATAAGGAGAATCTACTCTCATTTTGTAGAAAATGTGGACTTCAATCAGGATCCATGATTGAGGAGATTGATTGGATATTATTGAGGAGTTAAGTGACTTGATTGGATAGTTGAACTTATTTGATTGAATAGATAAGTGAATTTATTGAATAGTGAATAGGTGTGTGACTAATTTGATTGGTGTGGTAACTCACTTGATCAGAATGAACTGAAATTGAATAGACAGTTGAGTGAGATTGATTGAGAGATGACAGGGTTGATGAATTAGTGGATTGAATAGTCAGAAAAAGTGATTGATTAGTTAACATAATTGATTGGGTAGTCAAAATGAGACTTAGTATTAGTTAGAACTAGAAGAATAATTTTAATTAAATAAATTAAGAAATTCATTTAATTGCAAATGTGAAATATAAATAAATAAATTAAATCTATTTACTTATGATCAAAAGTTAGAAGATTAAATAAATGAATAGGTGAATTAATTGTAATTATTACATAAAAGAAATAATACAATGAGGAAATATTAATTAAATAAAAAAATTATTTAATTGATGTAAAGAGAGGGGATTAATTAAATAATAATGATTATTTAATTAATTTATAGAAGAATATTGGAAGAATATTATTTAGGAACTAATAATTAAATAATCAATTAAAATTATTTAATTATGGAAATAGGGAGAATTATGAATTTGAAATTTAGATATAGTAGAAAGACACTAATTAATTAAATAATTAAAATGATTTAATTAATTAAGAAGAAAATTAGCAAAATTATCGTACATGGACAATGGGTCAATTTATGTGTCTACATTTTGCCCATCTTTGAGACAATGCATTTTAAAGCATTGTTTCAAAGAATAATTAATAAAATTATGCCCCAGTGTGGCCAAGTGGGAAAGCAGTAACTAGTGGGTAAATGATGCCCCCCTTCAAAAAATTGAGTGAAAAATATGAAATTGAGCTCAATTTGTTGAAAAAGCGATCAGGATCACAATACAACTGATGGTTTGGAAAATAGAAGTCCTTGGTAAAATTTATGAGCTTCAAAAGGTGAAAGGCTACTCAACCAATACAAATGGGGTGGGTGTATGCCCATCGAGGAGGGGTAGGGGGTATAAACAGGGATAAAGGATCATTATCAAGGCTCATTTGGACTCATAGACTTTGAAGAACTAATGGAGTAGAGGAGATCTCATAGCGACTTTGGAGAGCTATGGTGGGCTACAAGGAGGCAGTTCATATTAGTGTTCATGTCAGGACCTACTAGCGAGTAGTTGGCTTACCACCATTGGCATGCACTCATGATTTGATGCATTTATTTCATCATTATTTACTTTTTTCTAGCAAAAGGTCATAGGTAGGGTTTTAACCAAGCCACAAGTGTTGTTTGCATGTGTCGCAATCATGATGGATGTGAAACATTTGTATGGTATTTTTTCCTTAATTGAGTTAAAAGTTATTATTAAGTGATCCATCTTCTCTTTATGCTACATAAGTGCCTATTCTATGTGACACGTATAAATTTTCATTAACTGCAATCACATAGTAGCTTTTTTTTTTAAATGACCACATTTGATCAACACATTGTACACAATTGCATGTTTAAATTTATTAATTTAATTTATAGCAATGAACACAATATTTTGAACTTGAACATATTCTTAGTTATCAATTGCAATTAGACATTTTATCTCTAGAATGCATGCATTTTACATCCTTTTTGTGCATTTTGACTCATTTTAAATTTGCATTTGACCTTAGATACGAGACTCATTATTAATCATTTAGGAGAATCATCCTAAGACCCTTGCATATGGAAATAGGATGAGCTAGGAGGAGAGAGAGTAGAAAGATGGGATGAAACTCCTCCACATTAATCTAATGCCCCATATTAGGGAAAACAGAGGTTTGATTACTAGTCTTTGCAAGAGGTGGAACTCTCAGACTTCCTCTTTCCTCTTACCTACAAGAGAGTGCACGGTCACCCTAGAGGATATGTACAAGATTTTGAGACTTCCTATTCGAGGTTAGAGGGTAGTGTATGCACCACGGGTGGAAATGAGGGTGCTATGTGAGCTATTTGATGTGGAGCAGGAAGACTTATGTATTCATCAGTATGAGATCAGATGGCGGGATATGGTTAGTGATTATGATGAATTTTTTGGACTGTAATTTAGATTGGTGGCAGAGGTGTTAGTACCTGATAGGTGAGGGCATGGGTTTCCAGTTGGGTGGGGGGAGGTTATCTATAGTATGTTGTTATAGAGTACACTATGAGGCTAGGGTCCTTTTTTTCTAGCCATGTTATTTCATTAGTTACATGACATTACCTCTCATGCAGAATAGAGATTGGCATGTAGAGTTATACTACTCTAGGTATGGGCCTAGAAGCATATTGTAGTGAGTTCCACAATTTTTGTCATGCAACCACTATAGGAAGGGAGACCATGTATGTTTTATTATGAGGTAGTTCAACAAAGATAGGATGGACACATTAGATATTGGAGAGATCAGTTGGACATTTTGTGAGAGTGCACATGGAGACCTTACATTGGGTGTTTGGTATGGGATGGGGAGGTTGATCATCTAGATTACTATATCCATGAATATTATGTGATTATTCATACTACATAGAGTTAGCGCATCATTGAGATACACCTACCAAATAGGGTCATGAGATACTTTGGCAAGCGATAGGATGTCCCCACAGGTACAACATTATTTTCAAGGTGTAGCAGGGATATAAGAAGATGGGGGCTCGTGATATCAATTGTTATGATAGTCACATATTTTGAGGTATTTGTGTCTTAGAGGTGGGAATGGGGGTCATAGGTCATAAATGTAGGTACAAATGTTGAGTATGATGTCTGGTGGACCTAGCATAGGCATTTTACTTGCACATATCTAAGGGTTCTTGTTCTAATGGACACGATGAGAAGGATCCAATAGTTATGATAGAGATGGGGAAGGTAGGGGACATGTGGTAAAGGTGGTAAAGATGGTGGGATAGGAGGGGATATGGTCATGGAAGAGGTATGGATGGTTGTTGACGAAGATGAGGTGAAGGGAAATGAGGAAGGTGTGTTACAGATGGAGGGAGAGACAATGGAGATGGAGATGAGGGTGGAGATTATTGGGATTGTTGCAGAGATTCTTGGGTTGGATACATTTTATGTGTTACTCATATTTGATCATTAAAGGATTTTCATTAGTATCAATCCATTATTTAGTCAGTAAAGGAGACAAAGTGGATAGTCAGTCAATCATATAAAGCCTACACACCAAGAAAGACACAAGGCATAATTCTAAGTTAACCGAATACAGTTTTGACCGAGCACACTCACCAAGCAATAAATAATTACCGAGTACCAAGCTAGTGATCATCGAGCATTCATTTGAACTGAACACCATTAATTACCGAATGGAGAATGTGGTGATTACTAAGTAAACCAAAAAATGGCATAGTAATCTGAAATGGCACAAACATCTATGCAAATGGTTTACACCAATTAGGAAAATAGTTTACCAAGATCGAGACAGTATTTAATATGGATGTAATCATTACATTACTGGTGATTCCTATGTAATGTTAGATCTAGTTTATTTTCTTACACCATTGATCTTAGCTTTTCTAAGATATTGTAAACCCTAATTAGTTCAAGTTAGTTTGATATAAAATTTGTAAAGATATCATTATGGACAATGTATCATGAAGAAGTAGCCACACTAAGGACATTAGGAGATCAGACAAAGGGTTTTAACAGAAAGTTTATGAAAAAGGATTCAATTTTTCAGAACATATACAAGGCTACTAAGCAAAATAGAAGGAAACATACATCACTTTGAGGTGATATCTATTTTATATTTCATAGATCTAAATTAGGAAAGATTAAGTTTCTATTTACAGATACATTTACTATTACCTTTTAACCATTGTAGCAGAATTGAAATCTCTTAACATAGTGGACTTAATAGTTCTTGTTTAAATCTCTTAACCAATTACACACATTTATTGTGTTGTTAAAATCCTCTAACCAAGTAGACCTAGTCGATCTAATTTTTACTCCTAGCAAGGTAAGATCATCAGAAGTGATAAAAAATTGTAGCCTTAACCGGCATACTTTATTGCTACAGTAGTAAAGATTTGTGGGTGTCATCCCCACCGTAGTTTTTACCTTCTTACAAGGGTTTCTGTGATACCAAAATATCTGTGTTATGAGTTTGAAGTTTCATGAATGATTTATTGTTTAGATTACATGCAAATTATATTTTTCAGTTATTTGAATGAATGTTTTAGACAATGGATTCATTCGGTTAATTTCTATCTACTACTAAAAAAAATTTAGTCTTAAAATTTTTTGAGGGTACTGATTCACCCCTCCCTTCTCAGTACTTATCTTTCCATAATCCCAACAATTGGTATTAGAGCTATATCTCTTGTTAAGAAAGTTTAATAACTGAAGAGGAAAGATTTAAGGATGGAAAGATATAAGTTGGATAAGACTATTGAGAATCAAATATTGCAGATGCGGATTTTTATTGAGAAATTCAAGGAAGACAAAGAAGAAATGAAGAAGTTATTGATCAGAAGAATGGATATGGAAATTTAGTACAATGAGACTGATTATCATGAAGAAGAGATAGATGATATATTTCATACATCTAGATCTAGATCTAGTAGGATATATGATGCATCTAAAGGAACCATATCAGATCTATCTGAAAAGAATCTACATCTTATTGAACAAGTGAAAGCTCTGTAGATCAGTCAAGAGACACAAATGGTTAGAATGGTTGATGTCATGAACAATGCTAGGCAAGGAGAACAAGAAAGAAACTTGGCTATTGAAGATAGGAGACAAATTACTAATAAGCTAAAAGAGAAGGAATATGAGATACTGAGACTCACCAAGCATCACTTTGAAATCTCTAGTCAGATGGTTGTCATAAGTCAAGAAGTCAACTGAGTAAACAATGAGCTTACAAAGAAACTAGAAGACATCAGTGAATTAAGAGAGGAAAATGAAAGATTGAAGAATGAGGTAAAAATGCATCAACAACATAATGAGATGGTCAATAAAGTTGAAGATAGTACTAAAAGAATGGATAATTTTTTTATAAGTTAGAAAAGACTTGGCACCACAACTAGTTTAAGCTACACCGAGAAGGGAGAGTCTTCAAGACAAGCTGAAAAGAAGAATTCCCACAATATTCAAAAGTTAAAGAAGCTATCATGTTATCATGGTGGAAAACTGGGCCACACATCAAATGTTTGCAGGAATAAAGAAAAATCTACTCCTAAATCCACTCCTAAGTTTAATGGTTACTATTATAACTGTAATAAGTATGGATATCAGGCACATGAGTGCAGATCAAAGTTGAATAGGACACCTAAGAAACCTTACATGGAGAAACATTGTCGCATGTGTAACATGCATGGACACATGTCACAAGAATGTAGGACAAAAATGAAGCAAGTCTAGACACCAAAAGAACAAAACAAATCATATACACCAAGAAGGAAAGGTAATACATATACTTAGGATTACAAAACATGGGTTAATTACACAGCATGTGGCAGGTATGGACATATAGAAGAAAATTTCATGAGAAAGAACTGAAGAGGAATATCTCATACTTGGAAAAATATTGGTATGGCATGTTTTCACTATCACAAGGTCGTTCACCTAAGAAAGGATTGCAGAGACCGAGCACCATAGATACAAACAAATGGAAATGGAAATACAATTGAAGAAATCATGAGGATAAGGAATCAAATGTGGAGAAAAGCATCAAATGACAATGTTGGATTAAACACTGTAGTCGGTGACACCTCATCCATTAGATTAGGTGATATCGCTACCTCTACCTAAATAATAAAAGGTATATATGGAGCTGAATTTCAAATTGACTATATTTTACAATATTTCCTTATATCTAGTGATTGCATACCAAATCAGCATGAATTAAGATGCACTGTGCGATTACATGTCTGGAGCTTAAACTATGTACAATTGATAAAGACATGACTGAGTAGGTATTTTCTAGTCGATAAATATTGGCAAGGTTAACCAAGTCATGGTATCAACCAAGTAATATCGAAGTGTTAATCGAGCTAAATGATCTTTTTAAGTGTAAACTGAGTGCAACTACATCTACCAAGTTATGGTAGGTCAAGAATTAATTGCAAAAATTTTAAGCAGGAAATGAATTTTTGGGTATAAATACATAGAGGACTTAGTCATTTTTCACACTTCGATTACGAATATCCATAGCGATTTTGAGAGAGATTTAAGCTAAAAGTTTCCAAATCTATTAGCGGAGATTTGAAGGATTTACGAGCAAGTTTGTCTTAATCACAAGTAATTTTTGAATTCATGAGTTATTTCACAGGTATATTTGTGAAGCCCTAACTTTAGAAATGATTGCATCCTCATCTAAGGTTATGAAATCCAAGTCATAGAGTGATAAGAAGGTCACCTTGATAAAGTCCACAG
This sequence comes from Chamaecyparis obtusa, assembly GCA_027943335.1. Lineage (NCBI taxonomy): Eukaryota > Viridiplantae > Streptophyta > Pinopsida > Cupressales > Cupressaceae > Chamaecyparis > Chamaecyparis obtusa. Next base: position 1,101,065 of record BSBK01004932.1, on the reverse strand, counting down.
CTTGTAATGAGCCTAAATACAAGTTACACCCCGAGGTTGCATCTCAAATTGATAAAGCTAGCACATTTTCAAGTATTCCACCTAGGGTTTTGTTGGTCCAAGATATGTAGGCATACATCCACTACAAAATTGATGAAATAGGATATTTTGAGCTTCAATCCACCTACCAGGAGTTGAGTGTCGATGGAAAGCTCAAGGATGAGCATAAACACTTGGAGGTGAAGGGTTTAATGAATGCCATGTATTTACTGAGAGAGTTCAAAACCAAGTGGATAAGGGTTGTATTAAGCTGAGTGCATGAAGGGAAGTTATAGCTGGATGAACGGGTAAAAATTACTAAAGACATTATTCATGCAGTCACCAGTTATCCTATTACTGATAAGGTCAAATCCATTAGGAATGTACCAAGAGCCAAAACTAAGAATTTAATTAGAGTTGAATGGGATGGAAGAGGCATTTGATTCAACACTATTGTTGATCTTAAGATAATGTTTGTAGCATACATAGTTGGTTACAAGATATTTCAATCAAGTAGGCTGAACAGTGTACTGTGTGGAGCCCTGGACATAGCATACAAGATTGTGAAGAAAGGTTTCCAATATGACTTAGCCAAGCTATTACTAAAATAGTTGGAAGAGAATATGAGAACCATCAGGTCAGCAAAGACAAATACCTGTAAGTTTAGTTCACTACTTATTTGTATATTTTTCTATGTGCAAAACTTATTTCCCTCAGTCGGTAATGTTGACTAAGATGTTGACCGACCGATCATAATGCAAATTAATGATTTCATTCAAAGTTTGGGTTAGAAATTTGTAAGTGTTATGGATGTTTACTTTGAGCAATTTAAAGATAGAATGCACCAAAGGAGAAGGATGCCCGATCAGCTGGTAGAGAAGCATAGGGAGGATATTTGTTTTCTAGTGGACACTAACTCCACTTTAATCAAGGCAATTTAACCAAGGATTGCTTGGTTACCACCTATGGGCTAAGAATTAGATATTGACTAAGCATCCAAGTCAATATATGCATTACTGGTTGAGCCCAAAGATCCTAAGGCAACTAGGTTTGGTACCTATGAGAAGGCCAAACAAAGAATTAAAATGGATCTTGTTGTAGTAAAAGTGAATAAGAAATCCAAGAAGATGATGGATACCTTGGTAAAATAGTTTGGTGATGATGCAGAAGAAGTTGAGGCATATGAAGTCAATTTGGTTGAAGAAGCAACCAAGGAACAGTTATTGATAGGTAATAGTGAACATGATGAGGAGGAGACCAAGTCTGATAAAGATATTCAATCTACACCGATCAAGGCCACATGAAAGAGAAGACAAGAAGAAGCAGCCACAAGAGCAAGGACAAGGTCCATAACAGCTACTTCTCTACCCCCAAAGAAAGAAGTAGTAAACATTTCAAGGCCAACTCCTACAAAAACCTATCAAAAGAAAAAGAAAGGTGCACAAGTCACCTCCGAGAAACCTAAGAAGAGGAGAAGGTTGATAAGGGAAAAAGATGATGTTGATGAAGATGATGAAGAAGAAAGTCAAGATAAATTCAAAGTTGTGGTAAATAAAAGTCAGACTCTAGATGAGCTAGATGAGAACATAAAGGCAACAGGAAGACTTACTCACCCTAAAATGAGTTGGTATGTCTACATCTCTACCTAGGACCAGGAAAATATTGATACCTAGGACCAGGAAAATATTGAAGAAGAAATTATTCAAATGATGATAAACTTCAAGCGAGTTCCTATTGAATTTGCTAAGTATATTCCAAAAGATTTATATGAGAAAGTGTCAGCAAGATTGACTTATGCCTTGCACACTGAAAAGAAGATGGGGGAACATTCACTGATATTGGCTATGCCTACTCTATTAGTTCCTGAGATAGATGAGTTGATGAAACAATACTCCAAAATATTTGTCATGAAGGGTAGAGATCTTAACATATTGGTTGGAAATCTTGAAGAGGTCGATGAAAATAGCAAGCTTCTAAGGACTATAATTTTAAAAGCCCAAGCAGAAGCAGATAAACTAGTGTATCATCTTAAAATGGAAGCACTTCCATGTTAAGAATGTTGAGCCCTCCTTAGGGGGTGTTTTGGGCCATCATCATTTTGTCCTCTATTTTCTTCCCCCTTCCCATCTTTTGTACCTATTTAGAGCTCTGTTTGGGCCTCCTCAAGAACTATTTTCCTCACCTGGCACATTTTCTAGGGGTCCTAAACCCCTGGGTCAAGGTTGACCTCAACCTTGAACTAGGTCAAAGTTGACCTCGACCTTGACCCAGGTCCCCCTTTTCATCAAAAAGTTTTTTGGATGCAGGGGGAAACTCAAAAGTTTATTTTCCCACTTTCGAGTTAACTGTTTTGGTCTCTGAAATAGTAAACTCTTAAATTATATTTAATCTAGGTCCATTCATAGGGGTATGGGCCCAATGAGAATTTATTTCTCATATGTCCGCCTCTCTAGAGGTTTTTTCCCTCGATCACTATAAAAGGAAGCCTTCTCCTCTCATTTTCATCATCTCATCTTCATAATCTCTTGTCATGATCATCAATCAAGTGCATCAACAATCCATCAATTTTTCTCTCAAGAAAATCAAGTGAGCAAGCATCCAAGAAATCATCCATTCAAGCATTCAAGTTCTCCATTGAAGATCAAGGATTCAAGCATTCAAGCCTTTGAATGGATTTGGTTCAAGCATTCAAGATTCATCATTCAAACCCTAGATCTATCCATCATGGTGGTGTGATCTTCCTTCAAGATCCTTTTTTCATCTTCAAGATCCATTCATTCTTCCCTCAAGGTGGATTTCAAGCATAAAATCATGGAGGTTTTGATTTACATTTATGGTTTTTATTTACATTGTTGAGTCCAACCTTTCATATCAATATACTTGTTTACATTTCAAATATAATTGCATATCTATTGAATATCATAGCTTCGTTGTTAGATCTACTTCTACTACTTGCTAGCATTCTCTATTTCAATTCCATTATTAAGGTTGATTCCAAACTGGGGTTTGACCAAGGCAAACCCCTAATCCAAACAACAAAACCATTTTCTTGCAGGTACAGGTGCAGGACGATGAATATCAGTGCAGATTTGGATACCCTTTTCGTCAAACTTCCAAGATCCGCGAACAGAATTTTCATTGAAGCAGTTTCAAGTCAAGGTCGACTTTTGGTGGGGGTCAAGATTGTACCCTGGGGTAAGATCTTACCCTGATCTTGACGTCAAGGCCAACCTTGCACAGAAAAGAAAAATATTTTTGGGTTTTGTATATCTCACAGTTTCAGTGTAGGAGTGCAAAAATCAATAGTTTTGAGACTGTTTGATAGGATTTTTAGCAGGTTCTTTTTTGGAGGTAAGTACTTTTATTTCTTCATTCCAATATTAGCATTTCTATATTTACATTCCATCCCCTTAGAATTCAAATGTATATATAAAATATGGGTTTAGGGTCTCTTTCATATGCATTATTCTAAACCCTATTCATTTTATATTTTATATTTTATATGTTACATTTTGGTGAACCCGCGATAGACAACTCTTTCTTTTATGGTGTTAGATCTCCCTCTATATTACCTTATGTGTTCACCTTCATCTTACATTTTGGTGAACCTGACAAGCTTACCCCTTTTCTTTTGTGGGATTAGATGCCCTATTGTGTTAGATTTCCCTTTGTATTATCTTGTGTGTTCACCTTCATCTTACATTTTGGTGAACCCGTAATAGACAACTCTTTCTTTTTGGTGTTTGATTTGCATCTTGTGTTAGATCTTTCATGCTTATAAAAGTAGATTTCTTTTATGCTCTCGCATTTATATTTCAAAAATACAAAAAAATTGCAAAATTCCTTTAAAAATACAAAAACATTTACATTTTCATGCTTTTAGTATTACTTTGTGTTCAACATGTATGATTCTTGTTTTGAATACTTTGATGAGGCTTTTATTGCACAAGAGGATAGATCCCTTAATGAGGTACATGGAAGTGAGGATGAAAATTATTTGAATGAGATCTCCATTGATCCTATTCCTATTTCATCTTCCTCTACAACCTCTTCAATTGATCTTTACCATAGGGTGTGTGCATGGTTACCTTCATGTTCCACTATTTACAACATTGATGTACCTAGAATGTTATATCCCAAATATTATATTCAAGCTATAGAGGCCTTTAATAAAGTCCTTTGTGATAGTGGTATCACTCACCTTGTCAAACCTTTAGTTCAATAAACTCAATAACTAGGACTCACTCCTCCTATCACTAGTGTGGAACCTTCATCCATTCCTTTACCCAGCATTCCTACTTACACTCCTTTAGTGGTTACATCTCTTTCATCTCTTCCAGTGAGTGGTCCACAAGTGTCTTTACCTACCTCACAACCTTCTTACTATAGTATTCCTTATACCTATTCCAACCCTCTTCCAACTGTGGTTCCTCTGGTTGTGTCTTCCAATCCCGCCACTTCCTACACTTTTTCTAGTATTCCTAATCTTTCTAATCCTAATTGTATCCTTCCTAATCTATTTCCTAATCCTTCTAATCCTAATCATATCCTTCCTAATTTGATTCCTATTATTCATATTCCCAATTCTCCATCTATTATTCCTAGTTCTTCCCACACTTATGATGAGGTTCAAACTATGGTTCATGATGCAGATGTGTAAAGATTCTTTAAATTACCTTCCCCTTATTATCCAATCCATAGTGATATTAAAGGGAAAAGAAAAGAACTTCCCTTTTGAGATTTCTCCATAATTTTACCCCTCATTTTGATATAATATAGATCTTTTCTCCTCTTGTCTCTAGACTGGGGGGCAAGAGGTGTATTTCTCCTAGTCTTCCAAAATCAATTATGTTTCATGTTTTGAGCTTAATTGGTTATTCTTTCTCTCATTTATCTCGATGGTTTTGTATTATGATAGCTTTTGCTTATAATCATCCATCGCTCTCTTCTAGTATTCATGATATCTTTTCTAAGATAGTTGTTTTGCAAAAGGTATCCCTTGCTCTCGTCCCTGGGGGGCAAGGTTCTTCCTTCTTTCTCTTTGTCTAGGGATCTTCTTTCCTTAGCTTAGTGGCATTTGTTTATCTTGCAACATTATATCATTATACTGACTGAGTTTTTGGCTATGGATATCCTTTTATGTGAGAGGTGATTGTCCCAGGTCATCACCTCTTATTTATTTTGCAAATTATGTTCTTCATAAACTCTTACCCTTGCTTTGGTGTTAGAGTTGTTTTCCTCACTCCAAAGATTCCTCTTCCTCTTGACTGTAGGGGGCTAGATGATTAAATCTTTGTTTCCTTTTGAAAGATGATATTTTATCTAAAAGAACTCCTCTATGGTGGGGGTCTTGTTGATAGGATCTCTTTCTTTTAGGATACTTTTTCCATGAGTGACATATCCTTTTCACAATTATCTATGCTCTTGGATGTAGGGGTAAATACCCTTCACTAAGAATATAGTGTACATTGTTGTTAAAAAAGATATCTCCTTACATTATGAAGTAGGTATCCTCCTTCTCTTCCTTATCATGTCTAGTAGACAACCACGATAAGGAGGGGGGCATATATAGGATCTCCCTTGTACTATAGTTTTTTAATTATATGCTAAATCCTCAGAAGGTAACGTACATAAGTTGCTAAATCCTAAAGAGATGCGCATTTTTCAAATTTCAATATGCTAAATCCTCTGAAGGTAATGCACATAAGTTGCTAAATCCTGAAGAGACACGCATTTTTCAATTTTCAAATATGCTAAATCTTATGAAGGTAACGCACATAAGTTGCTAAATCCTGAGGAGACACACATTTTATATTCCATGGTGATATAAGAAGATGGATCTATGGGTATTCCAAAAGCCATCAGAAGATGCATTACAATTGCAAAGCACAATTTTTGGGTGAACTATTAGGTTGGCCACCTGGTGGGCTCTCCCTCCTTGGTGATTCACGGTAAGGTGGGCATCTTACTAGGTGAGGTAATCACTCTTTTCCCTTTCTCTCTTTTTTCTTTCATGCTAGTAGGATTAGATCATGAAGCTATGTTATCTATAGTGTTACTCTTGTCTTTCTTATGTAATCATTTATGCTCTTATGATAGCTTTCCAAACATGATATTAGTATAGGAAACATTTCTTAGCAAGGTTTCCTTTGTTGGTTGATTTGGGTTTGTCTTTTGTACTAACCCCTCTTTTTGTGTCTTTTAGCTTTGTCTTTATTTTTTTTCTTTGTTTTTGCACCCTCATGCATATATGTTGAGTTAGAATCCTTGGCCTGGGGGCTTATGTCCTTGACTAGGTGATCTACCTCATTGTGAATCCACTAGAAGCTTTCTTCTCCTTTACCATGAGTATGTTCGATTTCCATACTCCCGCCAAAGTGGGGGCTTAATGTATCATCTTAAAATGGAAGAACTTCCATGTTAAGAATGTTTAGTCCTCCTTAGGGGGTTTTTTGGGCCATCATCATGTTTTCCTCTATTTTTTTCCCCCTTCCCATCTTATGTGCCTGTTTAGGGCTCTGTTTGGGCCTCAGCGGGCACTATTTTCCTCACCTGCACATTTTCCAGGGGTCCTAAACCCCTAGGTCAAGGTCAACCTCAACCTTGACCTAGGTCAAAGTTGACCTCAACCTTGACCCAGGTCCCCCTTTTCATCGAAAAGTTTTTTAGATGCGGGGGGAAACTCAAAAGTTTATTTTTCCACTTCCAGGTCGGCTGTTTTGGTCTCTAAAATGGTAAACTCTTAAATTATATTTAATCTAGGTCCATTCATAGGGTTATGGGCCCAATGGGAATTTATTTCTCATATTTTGGCCTCTCTAGGGGTTTGTGCCCTAGATCACTATAAAAGGAATCCTTCTCCTCTCATTTTCATCATCTCATCTTCATAATCTCTTGTCATGATCATCAATCAAGTGCATCCACAATCCATCAAGTTTTCTCTCAAGAAAATCAAGTGATCAAGTATCCAAGAAATCATCCATTAAAGCATTCAAGTTCTCCATTGAAGATCAAGGATTCAAGCATTCAATCCTTTGAAAGGATTTGGTTCAAGCATTCAAGATTCATCATTCAAACCCTAGATCTATCCATCATGGTGGTGTGATCTTCCTTCAAGATCCTTTGTTCATCTTCAAGATCCATTCATTCTTCCCTCAAGTTGGATTTCAAGAATACAATCATGGAGGTTTTGATTTACATTTATGGTTTTTATTTACATTGTTGAGTCCAACCTTTCATATCAATATACTTGTTTACATTTCAAATATAATTGCATATCTATTGAATATCATAGCTTCGTTGTTAGATCTACTTCTACTACTTGCTAGCATTCTCTATTTTGATTCCATTATTAAGGTTGATTCCAAACTGGGGTTTGACTAAGGAAAACCCCTCATCCAAAAAAACAAAACCATTTTGCTTGCAGGTACAGGTGCAGGATGATGAATATCAGTGCAGATCTGGATACCCTTTTCATCAAACTTATGGGATCCGCAAACATAATTTCCATCGGAGCAGTTTTAGGTCAAGGTCAACTTTCAGTGGGGGTCAAGATTGTACCCTAGGGTAAGATCTTACCCTGATCCTAAGGTCAAGGTCGACCTTTCTTAGAAAAGAAAAATATTTATGGGTTTTGTAGATCTCACAGTTTCGGTTTCGGATTGCGAAAATCAACAGTTTCTAAGACTGTTTGATAGGGTTTTTAGCAGGTTCTTTTTTGGAGGTAAGTATTTTTATTTCTTCATTCCAATATTAGAATTTCCATATTTACATTCCATCCCCTTAGAATTCAAATGTATATATAAAATATGGGTTTAGGGTCTCTTTCATATGCATTATTCTAAACCCTATTCATCTCATATTTTATATGTTACAACTGGTATTGGCAATAATTCCCAAGAAGAAAAATACAAAGAAAGGAAAGGAATTCACTCGAATGATGTCGATGTAGCCACCAAGGAGCCAATTGACTTATCTAACACTGAGGTAGCAAATGAAACCATTTCTATTGATTTATACCCCGCTGGATACAGAGAAAAATTTAGACAGGATATCTCTGAGCAGTTAGTGATAACATGGACATATGATGTATTAATTGAAGACATCACAAATGGAGAAGGATGATGAAGATATAAATACTATTATAGACACAACCGAGGAAAATGTACCTGATGAGGTAGCAAAAAGTGAAATTCTGGGTGATTTACCAATTTTGGTATAAGTAATTGACATAGTCACACAAAAGGAACCCAAAGGCTCAAACCTCGAGAAACCAAAGGATATACCTGAGGAATAGGGTACAACTAAGTAAAATACACCCAATGAGCCTGAGCATACAAAGGCAGAAACACAAGCACCGGAAGAGAATAAACTGGTAGAATCAACAATAGTAGACACCACTATAGACACCCAAGGAAAAGCTACCGAGACACCGATCACCAGGAAAGATAAGGAAGATAGTGTGTCAACCGAGATAGAATAGTTAAATCTAGAGACTAAAACTCTAGTTCCTTATACAAAATCACCCACACTAGAGAAGAAGAAGAAAAAGAAACATGGTAAGGGTCATGTCACACTTGATGAGGTTATTGAGATACCTGAATGTGACCCTAGGACATTAGACCCTGAATCACTCAGAAGATATGGGGAATTATGCACAAGGAAGGTTGCACAAGAGAAAATGAAAAAGTAAAATAAAAGTAAACAAATTTTGGAGGATATTAGAGATATTATATTGCAAGTAGTCCTCGAGATCAATGTTGATGATGAAACTCCTATTATTGATCAACTTGCAACTCTAACAGGTCACATAAATTCCCTTGATATAGATAATAAGAAAAAAATGGAGGAAAAGACATAAGCAAAGATACAACTGAATTTAGCTGAGAAAATAAGCTAGGAAGTGCCAATTAATAAGGTTAAGCTCTCTAAGGTCATTACCAAGCTTGAAATGATAATTCAGAGAATAATTCAAATTTTATACAAGTTATGCACTATAGAAAAATTCACTACCGAGATTAATGAAAAGATCAAGAAACCAGATGAAGAGATCAAGGTTAGTGAAAATTATTCTCTAACCGAGCCAACAACTTTTCATAAGCATATTTCCAAAGTTCAAGAACTTCAGTGGTTGAGAATAGATTTGAGGAAGCAAGAAGATTCTATAAGTGATCAAATCACCGAGCTTCAAGCTTATTTTCTTCCACATCTAAAGATCATAGAGTGTCATGTTAATAAGGCAAAAGTTTTAGTTGCCACCCCCGAGATCTATGTTAATATTTTTGACATGCATGCACAAGTCGGTCTAGAGCACATTTCTCTTGAAAACCTAAAAGAGGAATGGGAAAACCTCTTGGCATCACTTAAGAAAACCCATCAGCATATTTTTTATAATTTTTAAGTACGTTCTTTCTATTTGGCATTAATTTCAAAAAGGGGGAAAGTCTATGTATATAAATTTTATATATATGTCAGTATGTACTTCACATCGGGAGCATGCACAAAGGGGGAGTCAATATATAGCCAGTATATTTTTGAGTTTGTATATATTATTTTTGGTAGTTGGTACATAAACACAAGGTTTTTATACTAATGCCAAAGGGGGAGAATGTTAATCCTATTTGAGCATTAAAGGATTTTTATTAGTATCAATCAGTTGTTTAGTCGGTAAAGGAGACAAACTGGATAGTCAGTCAATCATATAAAACCTACACACCGAGCAAGACACAAGGAACAATGCAATGCCTAAACGAGTTAAGTGACAATGCAATGCCTAAACGAAGGATTTAAATGCAAAAACTATTGAAATGGATGCAAGATTAATCTATATTTTTGTGGTTTTCAATGCAATAATAATGATGTAAGCTAAATGAAATTGATATAAAACTTGATTATCAATGAAATCAACTAAAACTATGAATGCAAAAACTAGAAAATAATGATAGCAATTGATCTCAAAATGGCACAATCTCTCAAGAACTTGACAGTATAGCGTTGTTGTTCTCAAAATTTACAATTATGATTGTGAAGGATTGAAGGTTATTTATATAGAAATCCAAGTTTGAGAACTCATGGAAAAGCCAAAAATCACTCGTTGATTAACTCGAATTGATTGGCAAGTAATCAGGGAATTAGAAATAGCTATCTAGTAAATATCATGCAAATTAGCTTTTTAACTCATGATTGGATGTTGAGATCAATCCAATCTACTTTTTAACTCATAATCACATGTTGAGTTTAGAAAATTAACAAAATGAATCCAAGAGTTGATTTTGAGTTTAACTGATCTTCTAATTTTCGCATAGATAATTATGAGTTTTATTTAATTTCCATGTGTTTTATTCTCAACTTTTCTGAGTTAGTTTAAAAATAATTGATTTATGGGTTAATCAATTATTTAAATCAAACTTTATCCAAAATTATATTATTAAATTTGACAATTCAAATTAATCAGTTAAATAAATATTCAATCAATTATTTTAAGAATTCTTGATTAATTGTCAAATAAACAATATTAATCAAGAAATGATTTTAATTAAATCTAATTAAAGTGATTAAGTGACTAAATTAAGTTTAATTAATTAAATATTTAACATATTTAATTAATTGCACTTAGGCTAAATAAAATAATATCATTTATCGTCAAATAATATTTAATCAGAGATAATTAAGATAGATTAGGAATATTTAGGAGTATTCACTGATGCAGATTTATGATAGGATCGATTAGGATTTCGATAATTTGATGTGCAGATGTGCCTTAGGTTATGTCTTTAGGGTTGATTTCAATCGATTTGTTGATGTAGGAGGTCAATGGTACTGAAGCCCATTTTTTGCGTACTACAATAGATAGTTGATGTTCACATCATATGATAAGAGATAAGAACAAATTTATGAAGTTAGAAAGATATGATGATGGTTTTGTTAGATTTTATGACAATACTCCTTGTTTGATCAAAGGAAGAGGTTATATTACACTTGATGTCAAGAATAATGTTAATGATGTCTTATGTTTAAGGATTAAAGTATAAAAATTTAAGTGTTGGAAAACATGTTGACAAAGGTTACAATATACAATTCAAAGACAGAAAGTGCATAATAATTGGAAAATTAGGAGAAGGGATTGCATCAAGAACCAGAATCAAAGGTAATGTTTTGTTGGATACAATTGTCTGAAGGACATTGTTGGATTAGCTATGTGTTGTCTTTGATGTCACACAAATGTCATATCAATTATCACTCCCAGTATCTACCAAGTTCAGTCGGTCAGCTAAGCAGTTCTCAGTATCTACCGAGCTCAATCGGTCAGCTAGGCAGTTTTTAGTATCTACCGAGTTCTCTCGGGTGTCTAAAGAAAACTTTAGATAGTTTCTTAGTTTATTCAAGTCAAATCCTAGAGATTAATGTTATGATTTGAGTGAGTTTCAGTTCAATGATCAGTAAATAGTTTACTGGCTTTTCTGGTTATTCTGGAAATGATAGTGTCACATTTTTTTGATCAGTGTGGATTGGTTATGCAATATTTCTTGTTGCTAACTTGTTGGCATTTTCAGGACTTGGATGTGTGTCTTCAGCTAGAATGGTTCATTATTTAGAGATGTGCAAGATATTTATATTTGATGACAAATATTATTGATGAATAGTGCAGAGTTGTTAGTGAATTCTTAGACATATATGTTTATGTTGTTGATGTGGTATTTCATGATGCTTGCTGATGTTTCTTAATGGTGTCATATTCTTTTCATTGGATTATTTTGGGTTATGAGAAGAAATTCATTGAATTTCATGAAGTGTGTTGGTGTTCTTGGCCAACTAGATGAGATAGTGTGTTGCAATGACTTGTAGCATGATTTTTGGATCGTGGTGTGTTCAAGGATATTTGTTTTGATCCTAGCTATGTCTTAGCCAACATATCTTGGATTGCACTAATTATTGTAATTCATTTTGTAATTAAGGTCATGGTAATGGATGACCTTGTTTATGTTAATGTAATGTATATAAAGTTGAAATTATTTATATAATGAAGTGATAGAGAGAGTGTCTGATGCGGATTTGATTGTGGATGTGAGCATGTTGTATTAGAAATGTGAGTGAAGAGGTATGAGTGGAATCTATAATTGAGATATAAAGTCGGTGTAGTTCATTGTATTTGTATTGGTATATCAGATATGTTATCAGTGAGTTCATAATTTAGTGGAATATTGTCCAAACTGGATTTTTGTCCATCTCGAGATTATTTTCCTTGTTGTAATATCATGATTGTTTCCCTTGTTGTATCTTTAAGTAGTGAGCTCTAGAAAGTGTGTATGAATGCATTTGAAGTCTCCTTCTACCTTTAAGGGTATTTGTTCTAGTAGATTATCTAGTGGGTCTAATCCCCAACATGGTTTTTCCCCTAATAGGGTTCCCACATAAAAATATATGGTGTTATGCATTGTGGTGTTGTTATCTTCTATGCTTTAATGTGTATCCTTCACATATAAGTTATTATGGTGATTTATTGGTTAAGGTTTTAATTTTTTGGACACAAATGGTTCAACCCCACCCTCCCCCCCCCCCACCCCCACCCCCCGCCCTCTTAGTTGTGTGTGTTGCCTTGTTTTAAAAAATTGGTATCAGAGCTTGGTCCTCTTTTGGAAGCTTGATCACTTGAGGATATATGTGATGGAAGCCTTTAAGAAGGAAAGTTAAAGATTTTATGGAACTAACTACTCCTTATGGAAGGGTGGAATGATTACACACTTGAGATGCATTGGAGAAGAATATTGGGAATTTACAAAAAAATACTACAATCCTCCAGTAGATTTGTCACATGCTACTACTAATGAGAAGATAGAATTTGGGTATAAAATGAGAGCCAAAGAATCCTTGTTGAGTGTCTTATCGGATGTCAAATATACAAATGTCATGGAATTGGAGACCGCTCATGAAGTATGGATGAAAATAGAAGCATTACATGAAAGATATCCTTTTGTGAAGGAAGCAAAGTTGTTGAGCCTAAAAGGGAAGCTTGATGCCTTGAAGATGAGTGAAGATGAAAAAATTAAAGCCTGTGTTTAGAAGGTGACTGAACTTGTTTGTGGAATCAGAGGTGTTGTTGGAACAATGAATGAAGATGAGATTGTTTCTAAAATTATGATATCTTTGACTCCTTCTGATGACAATAAAGTTTTTGTAATCGAAGAGATCATAACCGTTTCTATGGTAACAAGAGATTCACTAGTTGGTAAATTATTTTCTTTTGAAATGACAAGATTTTTTGATAATACTCCTAAGTATGAATCATCATTTAAAGATACTATTTCTAAGGATAAACAAAAATATGATTCTTGTGAGAGTTATTCAAGTTCATCTAAGTATGGATCTAGATATGTTAAGGATTTGCAAGAGATTCAAGAAGAGGAGAGAAAGATGGAAGATTTGGAATCCTTGATTTCAAAGAGAGTATCTAAAGGTGTAGGTAAGTATGAAGGGAAATTTCCTCTGAAATGCTTTAATGCAATAAGATTGGTACCGAAGCATAAACATAGAAATTTTAAGCCAAAATACAATAAGAAATGCTACTATGATAGTGAGGGTGTGATTGATGAATAATTTGAGAAGAGTGAAGATGAAATTGTTTGATTACTATCACAAAAGAAAAGTATATTCTCATGAATGAGGAGAAAGCCCTAGTTATGTAGATATTGAAAAGAATGATGAATGGGTGATAGATGTGTGTGTGAAAATTGTACCTGTTCAAAAGACACAACACTTCAGTAAAACATTACAGATCAATGATAAACAAATAAACAATCAACAAATATATCATCAAACAAGCAATTTACTACCTTTGAGAATATGTGAGTATGGTATTCTCAGATTTGACCAAGATTGGTGACAATGCAACACCTAAATGAAGGATTTAAATGTAAAAACTATTGAAATGGATGCAAGATTAATCTATATTTTGTGATTTTCAATGCAATAATAAAGATGTAAGCTAAATGAAATTGATCTAAAACTTGATAATCAATGAAATCAACTAAAACTATGAATGCAAAAACTAGAAAATAATGATAGCAATTGATCTCAAAAATGGCACAATCTCTCAAGAACTCGACAGTATAGCATTTTTGTTCTCAAAATTTGCATGTATGATTGTGAAGGACTGAAGGCTATTTATATATAAATCCAAGTTTGAGAACTCATGGAAAATCCAAAAATCAATCCTTGATTAACTCGAATTGATTGGCAAGTAAACAGGGAATTAGAAATAGTTATCTGGTAAAAATAATGCAAATCATCTTTTTAACTCATAATTGGAAGTTGAGATCAATCCAATCTACTTTGTAACTCATAATCACATGTTGAGTTTAGATAGTTAACAAAATGAATCCAAGATTTGATTTTGAGTTTAACTCATCTTATGATTTTTGCATAGATAATTATGAGTTTTGTTTAATTTCTATGTTTTATTCTCAAATTTTTTGATTTAGTTTGAAAATAATTGATTTATGGGTTAATCAATTATTTAAATCAAACTTTATCCAAAATTATATTATTAAATTTGACAATTCAAATTAATCAATTGAATAAATATTCAATCAATTATTTTTAGAATTTTTTATTAATTCTCAAATAGACAATATTAATTAAGGAATAATTTTAAATAAATCTAATTAAGGTGATTAAGTGGCTAAATTAAGTTTAATTAGTTAAATATTTAACATATTCAATTAATTGCACTTAGGATAAATAAAATAATATGATTTATCACCAAATAATATTTAATCACAGATAATTAAGATAGATTAGGAATATTTAGGAACATTCCCTGATGCAAATTTATGATAGGATCGATTAGGATTTTGATAATTTGATGTGCAGATGTGCCTTAGGTTAGGTCTTTAGGGTCAATTTCAATCGATTTGTTGATTTAGGAGGTCAATGGTACTAAAGCCCATATTTGGGGTATTACAATAGATCATTGATGTTCACATCATATGATAGGAGATAAGAACAATGTTTGACAGTGTTTACGCACATAGTGTTGTCATCATGTGTTCTGATCTAATTCTCAAATTCAAAGGTGATATGACTACTCAAGATGTTTAGCTCATTAAGCGTCTCAACGTCATTGTTGGATCCTACGTTAGTAATAAGTGAATCAGACTCACGAGGTCCGTCATTTAGTTCTAGACTCACATCAGTTGTAGGTGCGTATTGGTGAATAACATCTACATTTTTATTTGTTATGAGTCCATCTTATTTTGGTTCTGCAACAACTCCCCATTCATAGTCATTAGATTCTTCATCATGATCTTTGGGAAATTCAATAACATGTATGAAATAAGGATGAATTCCCCAAGCAAGGTTGCCTTTAGAGTTTGAACAAAATTCATATTCATGAGAATCTATCTCAGAATCACTAGAGTGTCCCAAATGTTTAGCTATAGTGATTGATATACCTTCTTGTTCTTGCTTTTCTATTAAATCATTCGGTTCTTGTGCTACAACTCTCACTTGTATACCAGTTTGTTATTGTGTTGTAGTAGGTTCTTGTGTATCTGCCACATTGACTTGTTCCTTAGGTTTCTTTTCATCATTAAGAAGGTCTAAGATGTACTGAGGTATACGTTCATAACAAAAAACATCTATTGTGTCTGAATCATCATTGTTTGAATGATGTGTTTCTTCCTCTTGTTGAGTATCCATTCCTAGTTTTATCTATTCTATAACATGAGTAGATTTTCCACTGAGATGGAAAGGTTTCTTCTGATAACCTATGCCATTAGTATCTTTGTTTGTCCTCCCACAATGTTCAATGGGTTTGATGATACATTTGCCTCTTGTTCCTAGAGGTTCTTTTCCAGTGTATCACATTTTGGAAATTAGCTTGTGTCCTAGTCCATATGATTTTGAAGGAACCTTAAGTGATTTGGATTCACATTTTTGAGCTATTTGTGATTGAGATTTATCTTTATATAGCCAAACTAGTATAGCTTCTTCCTCATGGGACTCTTGTTTGGAAACTTGTTTGATGATGAAACTCTCATTAAAGATAACATGTGGTTCTTTAGTTGTAGGTTTCATTTTCTCTGAAGGTAGCCCATAAGACTTTGGTGAAAGTAGGAGAGATGTAAGAGATAGAACTGATTCTATTGTGTATTCCCCCATACCTGTATCTTTGATTTTGACCTCCTTAGCTATGTCTTCCATTTTGGACGTGGATGCTATGTCACCCTGTTTGGTAGAAGATTCTCTGTTGTGTGGGACAAGCTTGTCGGCACTTTCCTTCAAAGCATTTCAAGATGCTAACATGTATGCTGGTATTGTGACCTCTACTCCATCATAGGGAAACTTTACACATTGATGGTATGTTGATGGAATAGACTGCATTTTGTGAATCCAGGGTCTTCCTAAAAGAATTTTATAGGCCAATGGGAGATCTAGTACTTGACAAGTGATGTCTCTAATGATAGGTCATGTTCTGATAGGTAACACAATGACTCCTTTTGAGGATCTTTCTTGCTCATCATATGCTTTTATGGTTATTTTCTTTTTAGGATCAATAGCATCTTTTGACAATCTCAGTTGTGTAACCAGGTTATACGAACATATGTTTAGACCAACTCCTCCATCTATCAAAATATGTTTGACATGATAGTTTTCAATTAGGAATTCAATATTCAATGGCTAATTATGTTGGTGACTCGGTGAATTATCATCTTCCTCTAAAGAGGATATGTATTGAGGAGAACTCAAATGAACTACCATGGTTTGAAATCGATTAAGATCAAGATATTCTGGAACATTAGAGTTGATGAGATCTTTGTCTAGGATAGCTCGATGAGCAGGAGAAATTTGAAGTAACTCGAATATAGGTATTTTCACATTGGTGTGTTGGAGTTATTGGATAATGTTGTATCATAAAGCTGTTGATTTGGACTCTTTAGAATTGAAAGATTTATATGCAGTCCTTTGTTTAGTTATAGATTCAATATTGAATGGTACCTTTAGGGCATTTGATGAACCTAAGTTTGGTCTTGAAAGAGTTACCTCAGCTTGAGATTGAGTGATTGTGTTAGCTAATCTATTTTCTTTGTCTTTCTTAACAATGGTGATGACATTGCAGTGCTGAGATGTGTATGTCTCTACCGTGTTAATGACATCATTGTTACCAGAGTATGTGTAATTGACCTTAGCACCCACATTTGGTTTGGAAGATGATGATTATCCTTGAGTGTGTTTTGGAAATGGTTTTGTGAATTCATATGATCATTGTTGGATTTATGGTTATCAATTACAATCTCTCCAGCATCAATTTTGTCTTGAATAAGATGTTTTAGATGCATGCAATTATTGGTTTTATGACCCTTGTTTCAGTGGAAATCACAAAAATTGGTCTCCTTCCACCACTTAGGTTTGACTTCTAGGTCATATGGTTTTATCTTAGGTAATGTGATGATGTTATTTGCCAACAAAGTTCTCATGGAAGATTCCAAGGACTCACCCAAAGGAGTGAACTCACATTTTGGTTTTGTAACCCATGGTTTGTATTCATTTGAATTTTTAGGAGGCTTAGTTGTTTGCTTCTCTGAGGCCTTTATGGCTTGAGTGCCAATCGTGAGATTAAATGTTGGTGCTTTGGGTGGAGCATTGATGTGATCAACAACACCATCTATGACAACATTTTTGTTCTTTTTCCAAAATTTGACTTTGTCTTTATTGTGCGAGTTGGAACTCGAACCATACTTGTTCTCTTTGTAAAGCATGATATCCCCTTTGTGAACAAGTACATCCTCTATTATCATGGCACTATCCACCATTTTTTCAAATAAAGTATGATTTTGCATTTGAAGGTGATGGTTGATTTCTAGGATCAGATTATTGATGAATATTTCTAGTTTCTCCTTTTCCAAAATCTATCAAGGATAAAGTGAGAACTTCTTCCTCCAATATTTGAGGAAAGTCAAGAATGGTTATTTTTCTTTCTGCTTCAAGTTACAGATGTTGATCATTGTGACCAAATGTTGGATGTTGTAGGAGTATTGTTGATAGAACAATTTAATCAACTCCTCAAAATTTTTGATTGTTGGAGGTAAATTTGGAGAACCAGTTGATGGCTGGCCCTCCCAAAGATTGTGGGAAGAGATGCATTAAGTAGGTTGGTTCATGCATGAACTCTATGGATAGAGTGCAAAACTCTCTAACATGATCTTGAGGATCTGAATTTTTGTCATATTTTTCATACTTTAGTAGTTCCACCCATTTAGGGAATGGTGGCATATACATGCTTCGATCAAATGAAAATGGACATAGAGCATCCATAGAGAATTCTTTAGGTTCTTTCTCTTTTTCCAATTTGTTGATTTTGACTTGTATAGAATGCATTTGTCACATCATAGTTGTGATAGGGGTTTCTTCCTCTTGTGTTATAATGTCTTCAATATTAAATCTCCAAGGAAGTTTAGCCCCTTGTTGGGCTAATTCAAGAAAGTATGTCTCTTTATCCTCTCATAGGAAATGCTTCATGAGTTTCTTAAAGAGATCATCATCTCGGTATTGTGCAATTTCTAAATGTATAGGATCTTGAGCCCTACCATCGTCAGAGTTGTGCCTTGTGAACCATGGCTAGCTTCCCTTTGAGACATAGCAGGGTGTTGATTGTCTTTCAGAATTGATTCAAGAGGATGTGTGTAACCTTCCTTTAAGCGCAAATTGCCTAGTTCAACTTCTTCGTAAAGATCAGGATCATATGGTTGATGAAAAGATTGAACAATAAAAGAAGATGAGGGTGATGTCTTTGGGTCTTCTCTCAGTTTTCTATGTGAAGAGGATCTAGTTTCCACTATTATCCTTTAGGTGAATCTTGGAGCAAGATATATAAGAAAATTGAATGATAATCTAATTCAATAAAAATTGAGTGATGCAACCTTGTCAAGATTGGATTGGATTGTTTATGAAAAGGTAGATTGGATGTAAGTGAAGGATATGGTGCTTGAGATGTATGGGTAGATGCCCAAAAGATGGTGGAAATTGAGCTATTGAGATATGATAACAGATTGAGGTTATTTTGACAAGGTTTTTGACACAAGATGAAATGTGATTCAGATTAATCAATAGGATGACAAATCAAGCAAAATAGACCACTTTGGGAGAATGAGATGGATTGTTGTTTCTCTGCTCTATGCCTGAAACATTGTATTTTTTGACAAAATTTTGACCAAAGCTGAAGGTTGATCAGATTTCTATCAAAATTAGGGATTTTCTAGAAATTTGTGCAAATTGTCATACGATAGTATGCAGGCTCATACGACATGGAATAGGCCCTTGCATGACAATCTAGAATCTCGTACGATAATTAACACAAGGAATTTATTTTTACTTGGGATTTTTTACAACTCTCGTACGACAACAACCTAGTTCTCATATGACACTTCGGGGGTTCCAATACAATACTTGGGAATTCTGAGAAATTTTCATGTGACAATTGCTAGGGCAAAATGAAGTTTACACCAAAAAAGGATTTTGCTTCAAATTTTGGGATTTTGGTGTTTTTAGTCTCAGTTTTCTTTTCAAGTTTTCTTTCTAGTTTTCAAGATCTGTGTGTTTTGGATTGTCTAAGGATGTTTATCATAGCAATAGTCTCACAATCAAAAAAAATGTATGGGAACTGACTCAATGAATCAATAACACCTAGCTTAACCTAACTAGGAGAAGAGATGTATTACTTGCTCATTGACTTGGTAACACACTCAATTAATCCTCAAAATATGACAATCTAAAAACACACAATAGATGTTGGAGGCCATATTAGCCAAGTAGTAATGTCAAAGAGGGCTCGATATGATGATTTTCTTGGGGCGATTACTATTTACCTTGCACAAGCACTAAAAATCCTTCGGAGGTAGATTGGTAGCAAACTAGCTTAGGTTGTTAATCAAGGCATTTGTTCACAACTATCTCCTATAGTCCCATAAGAAGGATTGAGGTTGTTAACCCTATGAGTACTCAAACCTATATAGTCTCACAAGCAAGATTGAAGTAGCTCTTCTCTACACAAGATCCAAGCATGTTCATGGAATAAATCTAAGGAATAAGTGCAATTAGGTCTTTCGAGGCTTTAACCTTAAGGAAGCATCAAATTCTATAGTGGGGTGGAAGAGTTGGCTTAAGACTTCTCCCCACTTGGGTCATTCCCAGGAGATTTTTACCTCAACAAGTAGGCCCTCTAAAGGTTTAAATGAAATGTGAGGTTGGGGACCATGTGATCTAGGTTTTTGATTCTCTTAAAAAGAGAAGAGCATAATCCCCTAACATTGTCCTTTTCCCTATCCAAGACATGCCAAACAAAATTAATCCAGAGATAGTACGTATACTGGTAGGGGGAAGATACCTTCTGGGTTTTTTATTCTTTTAAAAAGAGAAGAGCATAATCCCCTAAATATCCACC
Source organism: Chamaecyparis obtusa (assembly GCA_027943335.1). NCBI lineage: Eukaryota > Viridiplantae > Streptophyta > Pinopsida > Cupressales > Cupressaceae > Chamaecyparis > Chamaecyparis obtusa. The sequence goes on along the minus strand of BSBK01004932.1, from coordinate 1,080,610 downwards.
ACAATGTCAATAGCCGCATGTACCTAATTATCTATGTGCCTATGAAAAAGAGATTCTAAGCAAACAAAATGTTTTCTTGATGAAGATTTGGCAACCTGCAAAACAACGCGTCAAAAATTTTGAGTTGATTGAGCATCTTTTGACAAGCGATTTCTGAAGGGTAATCTGCAAATAAGGGCTTAGAAGTCAAGACAAGAAGCGGTCAAGAATAGGCTAGTTTTTATGCTCAAGTCTTCTTCACACATCCTACAAAAAGTATTAGGTTGTCTAAAAACAATCACACACCATAAAGCAGCAGAGGTTAGTATTAGTATCAATCAAATTTTAGGGCAAAAACCCTTAAAAATTGATTGCAAAAATCCATACGATAATTGAAATTCTGGTGTGAAATGTCGTATGATAATATACCTCAACCCATATGACAATATTGTTCTAATACAACAATGTGTATGAGCCAATACATCACTTCAGCAATGTTGTATGTTGTACGATAAATAGTAGCTTCTGAATTGACTCTCTGCAAACTATCATACGAGATTGTAAAGAAAATTTTCAAAATTTGAGGACTTGATGAGAAATGATCATAAAATTGATGAAAAATGAAATGGAAACCCGATATTGAGCCCCACGGTGGGTGCCAAAAATATGCGTGTGAAAATTGTACCTATTCAGAAGACAACACTTTAGTAAAACATTACAGATCAATGATAAACAATAAACAATCAATGAATATATCATCAATCAGGCAATTTACTACCTTTTAGAAGATGTGAGTATGGTATTCTCAGATGTGACCGAGTTAAGTGACAATGCAATGCCTAAACGAAGGATTTAAATGCAAAAACTATTGAAATGGATGCAAGATTAATCTATATTTTTGTGGTTTTCAATGCAATAATAATGATGTAAGCTAAATGAAATTGATATAAAACTTGATTATCAATGAAATCAACTAAAACTATGAATGCAAAAACTAGAAAATAATGATAGCAATTGATCTCAAAATGGCACAATCTCTCAAGAACTTGACAGTATAGCGTTGTTGTTCTCAAAATTTACAATTATGATTGTGAAGGATTGAAGGTTATTTATATAGAAATCCAAGTTTGAGAACTCATGGAAAAGCCAAAAATCACTCGTTGATTAACTCGAATTGATTGGCAAGTAATCAGGGAATTAGAAATAGCTATCTAGTAAATATCATGCAAATCAGCTTTTTAACTCATGATTGGATGTTGAGATCAATCCAATCTACTTTTTAACTCATAATCACATGTTGAGTTTAGAAAATTAACAAAATGAATCCAAGAGTTGATTTTGAGTTTAACTGATCTTCTAATTTTCGCATAGATAATTATGAGTTTTATTTAATTTCCATGTGTTTTATTCTCAACTTTTCTGAGTTAGTTTAAAAATAATTGATTTATGGGTTAATCAATTATTTAAATCAAACTTTATCCAAAATTATATTATTAAATTTGACAATTCAAATTAATCAGTTAAATAAATATTCAATCAATTATTTTAAGAATTCTTGATTAATTGTCAAATAAACAATATTAATCAAGAAATGATTTTAATTAAATCTAATTAAAGTGATTAAGTGACTAAATTAAGTTTAATTAATTAAATATTTAACATATTTAATTAATTGCACTTAGGCTGAATAAAATAATATCATTTATCGTCAAATAATATTTAATCAGAGATAATTAAGATAGATTAGGAATATTTAGGAGTATTCACTGATGCAGATTTATGATAGGATCGATTAGGATTTCGATAATTTGATGTGCAGATGTGCCTTAGGTTATGTCTTTAGGGTTGATTTCAATCGATTTGTTGATGTAGGAGGTCAATGGTACTGAAGCCCATTTTTTGCGTACTACAATAGATAGTTGATGTTCACATCATATGATAAGAGATAAGAACAAATTTATGAAGTTAGAAAGATATGATGATGGTTTTGTTAGATTTTATGACAATACTCCTTGTTTGATCAAAGGAAGAGGTTATATTACACTTGATGTCAAGAATAATGTTAATGATGTCTTATGTTTAAGGATTAAAGTATAAAAATTTAAGTGTTGGAAAACATGTTGACAAAGGTTACAATATACAATTCAAAGACAGAAAGTGCATAATAATTGGAAAATTAGGAGAAGGGATTGCATCAAGAACCAGAATCAAAGGTAATGTTTTGTTGGATACAATTGTCTGAAGGACATTGTTGGATTAGCTATGTGTTGTCTTTGATGTCACACAAATGTCATATCAATTATCACTCCCAATATCTACCAAGTTCAGTCGGTCAGCTAAGCAGTTCTCAGTATCTACCGAGCTCAATCGGTCAGCTAGGCAGTTTTTAGTATCTACCGAGTTCTCTCGGGTGTCTAAAGAAAACTTGACAGGATATCAATGTTAATCGAGCCTCCTCGGTTATCGAAGGAAAATTAGTGGTTACCGAGCTCTCTCGGTCTCCAAGGGATGTTACAGAATTCACTGTGGTTACCGAGTTCTCTCGGTCACCGAAGGAAATCTTTTTAGGATTAATGTTTACCGAGCAAGGTCGGCCCTTTCAAAGAATTTTGTTATTACAGTTTGCTTATCCCAGCCGACTGTTATAATAATTATTAGTGCCGACTTGACAATCTAAATGATTATGAAATGACATATATATATAGAAGGTCAAATGGTGAATAAGACATAATACAACATGCAGAAATCATTTTGAAGAAAGGTGTGTGTGAATTTTGAAGGATGGTCAGATATCCTTGAGGAGCAGCAAAGATTTAATTGATCAATAAGGATCTAGTGAAATAGAACAGAGATCTATATTCAGCAATTCAGTTGCAGGTTATTTCATTGTTACTCTCTAGCAATTGTAGCAATGATATCAAAATCTCTTAACCGAGTTGGTTTAACAACCATTTTGTAAATCCTCTAACAAGGCAATAGTTCTATTGAATTGTTTCAAGACCTCTTACAAGGCCACTCCTAGCAGGGTGATTAAATCCTCTAACAAGGTCACACCTAACAGTGTGTTTTGTAACCTTTTACCGGGTTGGCTTCTAACCGGGCATCACTTCAGAAGAGTGAAAAATAGTAACTAGTTACATTGGTGGTTTTTCCCATATTGGGTTTCCACGGTAAATCTGGTGTCTCTTGTGTTCATGTTATTTTCTTTATTCATGTAAGTTAATCAGTGATGAATGCTTAAGAATAGTTTAATTATTACACATTTCAAGGATCAAGTTTTCAGCATTTCTCTGTATATTTACAGAGTGGCACAGTAAATAATTTGTTAAGATATTTAAGGGATCAGTGGTAATATTTTTGTGGTTAACTGATTCAGCCCCCCTCTCAGTTACTGCATCTATATTTCCAACATGTTTTTCACTTGAATGCTACAAAGAATAGATGTTTTATTACTAAAGTTGATGATTGTTGGTTATGGCATAAGAGCTTTTTTCATGTAAGCTTTGATAACATCATGAAGATAAGTACTAAAAATGGTGTGACAAACTTGCCTAAATTTTTGTAGCCTACTAATGCAATATGTAAGGAATATCAGTTGGGAAAGCTAACAAGATCTACTTTTAAGAGAATGACATATTTTTCAAGTGGATTGTTAGATTTGGTGCATACTAATTTATGTTGTCCTACAAGAACTAGGAGTTATTATGGAGATAAGTACTTTTATTCTTTTCATTGATGATTATCCTAGAATGATGTGGGTTACATTTTTAAAAGAGGAGTCTAAGGCATTTGACAAGTTCAAAATCTTTAGAGCTATGGTTGAGACTAAGACATGATTGAAGCTAAAATATTTGAGATCAAACTGAGCTGGAGAATATACTTCAAAAGAGTTTACAACTTATTATGAAGAATGTGGACTTTGAATATAGATGTCATCTCCCTAAACACCTCAGCATAATGGAATAGTAGAGTGAAGGAACAGAGCAATTCTTGACATAGAAAGGGCTATGATTTTGGAAGGAAAAGTACCACATATGTACTAGAGAGATGCAATTAGTATTGTAGTCTATACATTAAACCAAGTTCGTTATAAGCATGGAACTAGTAAGACTCCTTATGAGCTATGGTATGGTCATATCCCTACTATGAAATATTTTAGGATCTTTGGAAGTAAATGCTACATTAAGAAAGATGAAGATATAGGAAAGATTGATCCTAGAAATGGTGAAGGGATTTTTCTTAGATATTATAACAAAAGAAAAGAATACAAGTGCTATAACAATAGGTTGAGAAAAAAATTTGAAAGTCAAAAATGTCAAAGTAGATGAAATATATCAGATACAAGAAAAATATTGTAGTTATGAATTAGATGATGAAGAAGAAAATCAGATTGTTCAAGCATAGAATCAGAATCAGAATTAGATTGGATCGATAGAACAAGAAGGAGAAGTTATTGATGAAGTGGAAATAACCAAATTCTGCTACAAAAGAGAATAAGAAGACTCTGAGTTATGTAAAGTTAAATCATTTAGAGAATTATATTATTGGTGATAGAAATCAGGGTGTTCTAACTAGAGGAAAATATGCTAGAACCAAATATGAGTTTTGCATAATTTCTCAAATTGAACCTAAAGATGTTAGTGAAGTATGTAAAGATGAAACTTGGGTTAAGGCTATGATAGAAGAGTTGGATCAGATTGAAAAGAACAAAACATGGATCCTAGTTCCTAGATTCGAAGGACAAGAATGTGATTAGAACAAAATGGGTATTTAGAAACAAAATAAATGAAGATGGTGAAGTGGTAATGAATAAAGCTAGATTGGTTTGAAAATGATATTCACAAATTGAAGGTATATAGTTTGAGGAAACATTTTACCTTTTTGCTAAATTTGTAGTTATAATGTTTCTTTCTTATATGCCACTTACAAAGATTTCAAGGTCTATCAGATGGATGTTAAGTAATCTTTTCCGAATGGTGATCTAGAAGAGGAATTCTATATTGAATAACCTGATGGTTTTCTATTGAATAATTAGAGTGACATGGTATGCCAATTGAAGAAAGCCTATATGGATTGAAACAAGCACCTAGAGCCTGGTATGCAAGGTTGGATAAGTATTTATTGAAAATTAGTTTTAGTAAAGGTACTACAGATAGTAATTTGTACTTCAAGATTAACAATGGTAACCTTTTGATTGTTGAAGCATGTGTGGATCATATCATTTTTTGTGGTGATAAAAATATGAGTAAAGACTTTGCAAATGAGATGCAGAAAGAGTTAGAGATGTCCATAATGGGTGAGATGAAATTATTTCTTAGATTTTACATTATATAGTTAGAATTAGGAATTTTCATATCATAGTTTAAGTATGTGAAGGAGATGCTAAAGAAATTTGTCATGGATGACTCAAATCATGTTGGAACTCCTATGGTAAATAATTGTAAGTTTACAAAGTGTGATTATTCACCTAGTACTAATTAGAGAAGATACAAATCAATAATTAGTGGATTGCAATACCTAAATCACACCAGACTAGACATATCTAATGCATTTGGTATTATTGCAAGATTTCAAGACAATCCTAAGGAATCACATGTTGTTGATGTTAAAAGGATATTCAAATATTTGAAGGGTACATTTGATTATGGGTTATGGTATGGTAAAGATGATGATTTTACTTTGAGTGCTTTCAATGATGCTAATTGGACAGGAAATATGGATGACAGGAAAAAGTACAAGTGTTGGAGAATTCTTTTTGGGAAAAAGGTTGGTTGCATGGTTAAGAAAAAAACAAATATATATATATATATATATATATATATATATATATATATATATATATATATATATATATATATATATATATATATATATATATATATATCAATCTATTGTTGAATTTGAATATGTTGATGTTTCACTTAACTATACACAATCTATTTGGCTTAAGAAAATGTTGAAAGATATAAGAGTGAGTATTGATGAACTTATAACTAGTCGTTATGACAACTCAAGTGTTATTAACATTTCAAAGAATATTGTGTTGCATTCAAAGACAAACCATATATCTATCAAATATCATTTCTTGAGGGATAAGATGAATGAGAACAAAGTGAAATTGGAATATGTGGCTACTAAAGAGAAGATTGTAGATATTTTCATAAAGCCCTTGCCTAAAGATACCTTTGAATATCTTAGAGGTAAGCTTGGGGTGACGACCCCTCCTAATCAAAGTTGGTTGATGAATGAAGATGCATCAGTCCAATGATCTTAAAAAAATTATTCTTATTTTGGATTGATGTTTTTGGTAACTTCTCCTTAGGGGGAGTATTTAGTCTTGTGAGGAATGACTTTCAAATTTTCAGATGATTTGACTTCTTTGACTTAGTGCATATATGTGCCTTTTCCATTGATGTGAAATGAGGAGAGATAGCTATGTGAAAAAACATTTTACACTTTATGGGAGATAGTGTCGCATTTTTTGGATCAGTGTGGATTAGTTATGTAATATTTCTTGTTGCTAACGTATTGGTATGTTCAAGACTTAGATGTGTGTCTTTAGCTAGAATGTTTCATTATTTAGAGATGTGCAAGCTATTTTTATTTAATGGAATATATTTCTGATGAACAGTACAAAGTTACTAGTGAATTCTAAGACATAGATGTTTATGTTGTTGATGTGGCATTTCATGATGCTTTTTGATATTTCTTAATGGTGTCCTATTCTTGTTGTTGGTCACTTTGGGTTATGAGATGAAATTCATGGAATTTAATGAAGCGTGTTGGTGTTCTTGTCTGACTACATGAGATAACATTTTGTGATGAATTATAGTGTGATCTTTGGATTGTGGTGTATTCGAGGATATGTATTTGTATCCTAGCTATGTATTAGCTAAAATGTCTTGCATCACCCTAATTATTGTAATTAATTTTTTAATTAAGGTCATTGTTATGGCCTACCTTGTTTATGTATATGTAATGTATATAAAGTTGAAATCATTTATGTAATGAAGTGAGAGAGTGTGTGATGCAGATGCAATTTTGGATGTGAGCATGTTGTATCACATATATGAGTGAATATGTATGAGTGGAATCTATAATTGATAAAAAATATTGTTGTACTTAACTGGAGATGTATTGGCATATCATAGATGTTATCAATCAGTTCATAATTTAGTGGATTGTTGTCCATAGTGGATTATTTTCCATCTCAAGATTGTTCCCCTTATTGTAATCTTAAGGTTATTATCCTTAGGTTTGTTTCCCTTGTTTTATCTTTAAGTATTGAGCTCTAGCAAGTGTACCTAAATGCATTTTCATTCCCCTTCTACCTTTAACAAGGTATTTTTTCTAGTACATTATCTAGTGGGTTTTATACCCACCATGAATTTTCTCCCAACAAGGTTTCCACAAAAAAAAATGGTGTTATGTGTTGTGGTGTTGTTATATTCTATGCTTTGATGCTTATCTTTCATATCTAAGTTTTTATGGTGATTTATTGGTTAAGGTTTTAATCTTTGGGACACAAATGATTCCCCCCTTCTTAGTTTTGTGTGTTGCCTTGTTTCTAACAAGAGATGATAGGGGAGGCAGAGTTGTAGTAGTGGGTGCCCCATCAGTTGCAATAGTAGGAGCTAGATATAGGGTGGAGACCTAGGAGGTGATGTTAGTGTAGGACTTGTAGGAGGTGGGGATGTTGGAGGGGGTTGGTGACACTAGTGAGGTTGAACTTATGGAGGAGGAGGAGGTAGATGTAGATGTGACTGGCAATAGTTTGAAGGAGGAGGATGAGGATACTGAGACTGATAGTAGTGATGGTAGTGATGGTAGAAGTTCCTCAAAGGAGGAGGATGATGCTATGAAGGTGGAGCTAGGGGATGATGTTGGTATTATGGATATTTCTATGGGTTTTTTTGAGGAGGCCCATGTAGGGTATTAGGATGTTCCCCTTAGATAGGAGATATGGTGAGGTGGTGATATGAGATCTAAGATAGGAGATGTAGCTTTGATGAGAGAACAATTGATGTTTATGAGGGAGAGATTGGAGGTTGTAAAGAGTAAGGTATCACTAGCAGAGGATAGGGAAGTGTTAGCTAAGGGAAGAGCCACAAAATTAGATGCATAGGTTTGTTGGTTCATTGGCAATGTGACAACATTGGAGAGAGAGAAAGATACCCTTAGGGCATAGGTATTGGCTGCAAAGGCTTGGGGATGATAGGCTAATGTGGATGTTAGAGAATTTATTGAGAGTGTATAGGATCTCACACTACAGTAGACCATTGACAAGATGGCACATATGCAAGTAGAAAGATTTAGTACTGGAGGGGTCATTATGAGAGTGTGGTCCCTCCAAAGAAAAGTATTGAGCTATACTACTTCTCATAGGTCTTAGAGATCACAAGATTTACAAGGTAGTGGGGTACTTATGGGTCCACTCCTAGGCCATCACAGGGTGATGGAGGAAAACCTTCTACACAACTACAAGTAGGACTATCTACTAATCCTTAGCCTATACCTATCAATTTAGAAGGTAGGGGTCACAAGTTGAGTTCTTTTATAGACATTTTTTTGCATATATTTTGAGATCTTGCTAGCTCATGTTAGATAGACTTATTAAAGTGTATCATGAGACCTTTTTTGAGTTATATACATAATATGCAATTTTTTTGACACTATATGTTTTTGTTCTATGTTAAATGCATATGATTTACCTTTACGATGTTGTTTACTTTCTATGATGATGTATATGGTATTTATGATGCTTATAAATTATTTATATTATGTTGTTTATTTTATATGATGATGCATATCTATGATGTAACTTATATGATTGCATGTTTTACTTATGCTATAAATGATATATGCTTATATGTAATGCAATTCTATCATATGACATACTATATTTTTGTATTTTTCTTATGTGCTTACATTGTGTAATTGATGTGACCTATTTGACTATATGAAAATGACTACATGTGATGCTTCTATGGTACACTTATTACATGAAACTATGTTTAAATAACTTTATGTTTCTTATGTACTTATATAGTGGATGGATTTATGACATGCATGAATTATGATTATATGTACTAACATGTGGATGTAAGATGCAGTATTTTTGGTGTGTCATGATACCATATCATAATGACTAGTGGGGTTGATGGAAAGAAATGTTAGTGCTGAAAGATATGAGTAGAGATGGATGAATTGAGTCAAAATAAATTGTAATTGAAGACCATCATTCATTAACCACCTTCTTCACTAGCTTTTTTGAGTAATTATTTCATCATTGAGACACTTTATTATAGAAATATATGTGTTATCCCACCAAGATATGAATGATCTAATTAGGATTATCCCTTTGCATTTTAACAGGTACTCTAAATAGACAAGAAATGTGGGCCAATCCATCTAAGATTGGTCATTAAGAATTGAGGTATGTGCAATGAGAGCCATGATCTTTGTTACCATTTGCAATATTTTCTTCATCAGATACATATCTCATAAGTGGTCTTTCCTATCATAGACACCCAAAATGTCCTCTCAAACTTTATGGAAAATACCCCACAAACAAAAGACAAAGAAAAATAAGTCATGAATCATTCCAAAATATCTAATCAATTGTTGATATCCCAAATATGCATAGGAACATGACTCATGAAAATCAAGATATAATAAGACCGACTTGACTCAACGAGTAAATAACCATATTGACTTTGTGTATTTATTATGTATTTTTTTGGTAAGGATAATGATGATGATGATGATGTCTAGTTTCAAGAATAGTGTGCCTTGTATATGACCAAACTATCTAGTTTCAAGTATATGTATCCTTTATATAAGACATGATGACCATTTGATAGAAGGATTGATATTAATTTGATTGATTGATAGGACAACTTGATCAGTTTGATTGAGGACTTGTTCACTAGTTTGATAGTTAATACTTTTTTTCATGAAGCTCACACTTGCTTTGTTTGATGTCATTTGATGCATTTTTAACGCTGAAGGATTGTATTATTTGACAATGGACAAATTGATAAAGAGACTTTATTGTAAGATTTTTTACATTTTTGTGATTTTTTTGTACTTTTTTCAAGATGTTTTTCAAAAAAGTTATTCCTATTTTTCAAGACATTTTTCAATTTTTGTGTTCTCTTTTTTTTAAGGACTTTAATAGGATCATGACATTGTGCTTTCTCCCAATTAGGATAGAAATGGGAACTTATTGTGAAATGGACATGATGAACAGTCCTAGTGTAGGACCAAGGGTCTAACTTGACAAGGATAACCAATGAATCTCAAGCCATAAATGGATGACTGAGGCATTTATTATGGAGGGTAGAATGGACTAACAAAGGATATCAAGTAGGAATGATTATAGATAGTGGACCCATGATCTCTACACATGGTGTTGGATGCCCGATTTTCATCATGGTACTTGCCCAAGGCACCAACGAAGTGGTTTTCACCATAAGACAAATTATTTCTATTAATTTCTATTGTTTTGTATCACCTAATATGCTTGTTTTCCAGGTTTTCATCAAGGTGGCCATTTTTTTTATTTTTTTGACATTTTTTTTATTTTTTTATGTTTTTTGAAGTTAGACTATTATGAGAGTCGTGTAAAACTTGTGCAAGTGCAAGATGTTGATTGGGTCTAGTAGAGGCTAGCCCTCCAATGTTGACAACTGATATGCTCCTGACCTGTAAATTGTTATAATGAAATAAGGTCATAGTCGACTTGCCTCAAACTTTCCTAGTTTTTCCATGTCTTCCAGGTTCTTCTAGTTTTCCATAAGTACTATATTTCCAACCTCAAGGAATCAGACTCTGACCTTCTTATTATAGTTCCTATAGAGATGCTTCTAATATGTTTGTAAATGGTTTAAGGCATTTTGTCTTTTCTCATCTATTAACTCTAGCTCATGAAGTTGTGACACATGATATTCTTCATCTAAACTAAAATTTTGTAGGGATACTTGCAATCATGGGAGCTCAACCTCAATCTGCAAGATGGCCTCTATTTGATAGACAAGTGAATATGGAGTTGCATTGGTGGGTGCTTGAAAAATAGTGGGATATGCCCATTGGCCAAGATTCAATTGGATGTGCCAATCCTGGCCAACATCATCGATGATCTTCTTAAGTATTTTCAAGATGGTCTTATTTGATGGCTTAGCTTGACTATTACTCTAAGGATAGTATCTTGAAGAAAAATGGTGTTGGAGGTGGAACTTTTTAAAAATTTCATCAACATCTTTATTTTTGAAAGGAGTACCATTATCAGTGATCAAGACTTGTGGCACTTTACTGACATATGATGTAGTTAGGATAAATTTATGAATTTTCTTATTGAGGATGTAGCTCATGGTAATTGATTCAATCCACTTTGTGAAATACTCAGTGGTAGTAATGATATATTTGTAACCATTATAGGATAGTGGGTGAATCTTACCAATTAGGTCAAGCCCTCATTGCAAAAAGGGTCATGGTGATGTAAGTAGTTGTATCTCTTATGATGGTGTATGGATGAGGTCACTATGAATCTAACACTATGGAGATAGATGCATGCAAATCCTTATAAGTTTCTTATCCAAGATTAAACCACTAGAATGGATACCACAAAAACCTTCATGTACTTCCTATAATGTTTCATTTTATTCTTCAAAGTCAAGACATCAAAGGAGAGTACCATCAAGGCTTCTTCTATAAAGGGTATTGGCAATAATGGCATATCATACAACTTGTCTTATTAGGGACTTTTTCTAGTTTTTTGAGAGGGCATGGGACATTATTTGGTCTTTGAGATAAGTGTATATTTCTTGGTACCACAGAATTAAAACCAATAATCTCACACATTAATTCAAATATGGGAACTTCATAAGAAGGTACTATGAATTGTTCGACCAAAAATTCACAATGTGTCACTTCAAAGGCATGTCTAATAGAGATCCCATAGTGATCATAGCACTCATTTCCTTATTTTGTGTATGAGGGACTTGTTAAAAATAGATATAGTCAAAGCACTTTTTGAAGTCCTCTATCATTTCTTTGTACAAGATCAACTTCTCATTCTTGGTGTCATAATAGTTATGATGAATTTTGATTTATCATAGACTTGAAAATGCTTTATTTTCCACTAGATTGTGGTCTTTAACCCAATTATGAGTGTCTTATATTCACAAATATTAATCATGCAATCAAAGTTTAATTTGTACGACCTAGGGCTGAGTCTCCTTGAGGTGTTATTAAGACAACTCTAACACCTGAACCTTTCTAAGTTATTAGCCATCAAAGTATACTTTCCACTATTTATATTCTTCTATAGTGAATATACCCTCATTTGGGAATTCTACTAACTATTAAAATAATTGAGAGGGGGGTGAATCAGTTAATCACTATCCCAATACAAAATGTATAATCCAAAAACAAATACTTCAATTTCTGTTGCTCGGTAACTTAAGATACTTTTATTGTCTGTGCTTTTACTGATTATCAGCCTAAAACATATAGTAGTTACCGATCAAATCAAATATGCAACATGTAAATATGACATCAAAAAAAATATCATAATCAACACATAACACAAGAGATTTAACGTGGAAACCCTGTGAAGGGAAAAACCACCTGGGACCAGCAACCCAAAAATATTCACTCTTCTAAAGTGAGGTCGGTGAAGACCCAACCTTGTTAAAGGTTACAAACACACTGTTAGGTGTGACCTTGTTAGAGGATTTAAGACCAACCATTATCGTCCAACCAACAGTCACTTTGGGGTTGACAGGATAACAATGTTCATTCTATGAATGATATATAATAAGACTTTCTTAGTCCACTTGATTAAGAGATTTGACTATGTACAATGGTTAAATATGTAATAGTAGGTGATCTGTCTTAATACAACTTTAATTTAAAATATACAAATCAATGTTCAGCTCATACAAATCTTTCTGATCAATGTAACATTTCTGATTCAATAATATATCAACTTACTGTCTGTCGGTAATCACTCTTTGGCACTCGATAATGCTCTACAATAGGGTTCTCCTTAACCAGTATGATCAGAATGCATGAAAATTTTATCACGTGATGATTCTACAGTTTCCTTTTGTTCCGGCATCACAATCATTGTGAAATCTCTAGTCTCTTATATAGACATGTATACCGTTTTCTTCTGCTCCATCAGATTTTACCGCTTAATCACCTTCATTGATTTTTCCTCTCAAACATACCTCGGCACTTGTGTCAATAACATGTTTGATTCTCATCCTTTAGATCTTTCCTAAATTTTGTTAGTCGTCGATCAATGTAACAAACTTTATCTGTTACCTCAAAATCATACACTTTCCAGCTCATCAATCTTATCGGCTAAACTAATCATTTAGTTCATTCTGTTCTTCTTGGTTAACAAAGAAATGCGTCGGTGAACACAAGCTTAGTTTACACTGTACTTAGTATACACTACACTCCATATACACTACACTCCATCGATGTATACTGAAATGCTTCATCAACCAACAACACTGCTTTTTGTCTTTCAACTCTTTTCCTCATCATAGATGAATGAAACATAATCAAGTCAATAACATAAAGTCATAGACTCATCAACAAGTTACTCAATGTATTATTTATCCTCATATGTCATATCCATCTTCCTCATGTAGATATTTATGTCCTTCATCTCTTTCACTCCTTTTCTACAGATGTTTCGGTATAGTAACTTACAAGATAAGTGTTGTCAAACTAGTTGACATCAATGACAACATAATACTGATTTAATCATATTACATATATAATTAATCAGCTCGGTGATCTTAAATCATAGATTCTTCAATCAGGTTCTAAATTAGTTGTAGTTCATCACTAACATAGGGTGATCTCATGGCACTGTCCTTCTGCTATTTGGTTAGTAATAATTTGACCTTTAATGGCATTTATGTCCACATATTCAATGTCAAACTCATTAAGGATAATAGCTCATTTTTCCAATTGTCATGTTAGAGTTGTTTTGCTTAAAATATACTTCAATGCATCAATTTTGGCAATTAGAAGTGTCTTGTGACTTAGCATGTAATGTCTAAGTTTTTGTGATGCAAGGAAAAAAAACAAGACATGCTCTCATTATGGTACTGTAATTTATCTTGTAAGACACAAGTATTTGACTAATATAATAAACTGCCCTATCTTTTCCTTTTGAGTCATTTTGAGCTAGTAATGCCCCCAGTGAGTGTTATGTAGTTGATATGTACAAGAAGAAAGGTTGATGTGGAATAGGGGACATAAGGACTGGTGCTGAGAGAAGATAGTCCTTTAATTTTTTACAGGAGCTTGAAAATATTCAATCCATTCAAATTTGACACCCTTGTGAAGCAGATGTTGGAAGGGGTGACATTTATTAGCCAACTATGAAATAAAACTTCTAATAGACTACAATTTTTCCTGTAGACTCTTTAGTTGCCAAATATTATTTGGTAATGGAATTTCAATGATATCTTTGACTTTATTTGGATCTATCTCAATTCCTTGATGTGATATGATGAATCCCAATAGTTTACCTAAGGTGACCCCAAAGACACACTTTTGGGGATTTAATTTGACATTTCATTCTTCTCATCGATCAAAGACATCAAACAAAATGGTCAAGTGTAGATTCCTCTCTAATGATTTTGCTAGGATATCATTGGAATAGTCCTTCATGGTTATGTGCATCATGTCATGAAAAATGGTTGTCATTGCACGTTAATGGGTGACATCGACATTATTCAAACCAAAAGGCATGATGTTTTAGTAGTAGGTACCCCATGCACATGTAAACATTATCTTATGTTGGTCCTCTGGTGCTATTTTTAGTTTATTATAACCAAATAATTTGTCCATTAATGAGAGAATTTGATAACCCACAATCAATTCCATAATCATGTCAATGTTGGGCAAGGGGAATCATCTTTGGGACATTCCTTATTCAAATCTCTGAAGTTTGTATCGATCCTAATGTTTTTATTGGGCTTTGATACTAGCACTAAGTTAGATATCTATTTAACATAATCAATTGGTCTTATGAAGCCCACCTCTAATATTCTCTTGAGCTTATCTTTGACTAATAGGGTTATCTTTGGGTGCATCTTCCAGAGCTTTTCTTTGGCTAGTTTGGATCCTAGCTTCAATAGAAAATGATGTAGGACCAATTTTAGATCCAACCCATACATGTCTAAGTATGCCCAAGTATATTTTATTTTCCTTTCAATTAAAAAACTATATAAACTGCTCCCTCTCTTTAGGTTTTATTGACTCTGCTAGATGGATTTATCTTTTTGTCTCTTCAGTGCCCAAGTTTAAATTGTATATGTCTTTTTTGATAATAATGGTGATTTTTCTTCATTGGTTGGGAGTATTTCAATATCTCCATCCCCGAGTGCCTTAGGGAGGTTTTCACCCTCGAATACATCCTTTGTTTTTAGTCTTTTGCAATTAGGAGTCTTTCAATTTTCACCTAAAAACCTTATATTTTCTTTTTGTTCAATTTTTTGACTAGAGGATTGACATAACTCCTCAAAATATGTTGTTATGTATAAATCAATTGTGAATTCAGCCTTATGGTCTCCCATGGGTATGCCTTGTTAAATCTCAAAGAACTAGACAATAGCTTTGTCATTATCGAATACGTCTAAACTCAACAGATTTTGTTGGTCCCAGTCTATCAATTCAAGCTAGATAAGGGGAACACTATCTTTGGTTTGCAATGAGGATATGGGAAGGGATGTCAAGGTATTGATATATGAGTTAGAAATGGATTCATGTGTCTCAGATGATGAGTTGGATGAGGGATCATATCAGTTCTAGAAGTCTTCAATCCAAGCATGACATTTTTTAGGTCTACCATGTATGGTCAATCAAGAAATGGTCATGTTAAGTTGGAGGGTGCTAGTAATTTTAGGACTGTCCTATTCATATCATTTGAGTTTGTTTCATATTGCTACTCTTCTAATGTCTCGATCTCATCAAAATCATGTGTTTCATTAACAAGAGGCAACAGGGTATGTGAGGTACTTTCTCTATGGGTTGATACCCTAATCCATGATACTTTAAATTAGATTTAGGCACTACTATCTCCAAAATTCATTAATTATTCTTACCAAGGCCCCTGCATCCATTATATCTTTGTTTTTGAACTATAGTATACCCCCTTCCATACTCGTTAATGGGAATTGTGATCTTGGGGGATTCCTCATCTTTGTATAGCATTTAAGAAAAATCTTCTTTGATAGATTCTTTGTGTGGCTCACCCCATCTTGTGAAAATAGTTGAGGGTTCATAAAAAAATGTGAATTTTTCCTTCCTCTTTAGCAGTTGTCATGGATTTCCTTATGATCTAGGTGGGATGGGTAGCTTTCCTTAATAGAATGAATTTTCATACTTTTACCCTTCACATCCTTTTTCTTGGACCTATATCTTAAGTTTTGATGTGGACTCAACTATTGACTTAGAAAGACTAGAAGAATCTTTGTATTCAGATGAGGATAATTTGGATGCTTCTTGATTATTTGGCACTTATTTAAAAGTCAATCCTTTAAGGTTGGTACAGTATAAGAAAGGATCTATATCCTCTAGAATTTTTATTTCTACCCCATTGTAGGAAAACTTGAAGCATTGATGGTATGTTGATGGCACAACCTACATGGAATGAATCCTTGGTCTCCCTAATATAATGTTATAGCACAATTCTAGATCTAATACATGAAAAAAAATCTCTTATGTAGTAGGACCCAATCTGATTGGTAAAGTGGTCATGCCCTTAGAAGGACACCCTTTTTCATTATAAGCTTTGATTATTATCTTCTTGGTGTCATCGACGCATCTCTCAAAATAGCCTAATGCTTGAATCAATTTTAAGGTACAAATATTTAGACCAGATCCACCATCTATCAAAACTCACCTAACTTTATGAAGATAGACAAAGGCTTCTAGGTGGAGTGGATCAGTATGACATGGCTTGTGTGTAGGTAGATCTCTTTCTATAAAAGTGACATGGTGTGTTATGGCCAAGTATCCTACCATGACTTGAAATTTATCGACATTAATGTATTTTAGGATGGAGGACTCATGAAGGGCCTTATCTTGAACTACCTTATGGTTCGGGGATATGCACATTAGTTCAAAAATTGTAACTTGGGGAAGGGTTCTTCTTTAGGGGATCCAGTAAGTTGTATTAACTCGTAGACAAGGTAGATGCCTTTGAAGGTATAGATGGTCTTGACAAGGATCCTTGCATTGTAATCTTGGTTCAAAGGTTAGTGAAAGAACAGTTAGAATTGAACCTTCTGACAATAATGGTATTGATGGTCAAATTTGGATTAGATTTGGCATATGTGAAGTTGACTTTATTATTTTGTCTTGACAAGGAGGATTTTGCTTTGTCATTATCCATCAATGGTTTTTTGAAGATCACGTGATCTTTATTTATGGATCCATAATTATTTACAACTTCAATCTCACTGTGTTCAATTAAATCTTGGACTATGTTTTTCAATTGGAAATAGTTTGTTGTCTTATGTCCTTTTGTTTGATGATAGTCACATAAATCATTTTCATACTACCATGCTAGTTTGAAGGGACTTAGCTCATAGTGCCAAATTTTTGGTATATTGATTGCATGGTATTGTATAAGTTTCTTCAAAATATTCTCAAGAGGTTCAGTAAGAGGAGTATGGTTTCTTTGTGGATTTTTCTTTCTTGCATAACTTTGTTAATTATTGGTCATGTTGGATGAGTGATTCTCCCTAGGAATGACTGTGTTGTTGTTGTTTAGGGAATTCATTGTCACTTTAACATGCAAGACTGGTTGTGCAACTTTCACATTAACTATGCCAGATCATTTGTAACATTTTTGTTTTTTGACCAATATTTGGATTTATCATATGATGTTGATGTATTGATCTCCTTTTTAATCACACATTTGAAGGTTAGGTATCTTTTAGCCTTTAATCATTTCTTATCAAGCTCTTCAAATGTTTTGATATTTTGCAAATTCAAGGCACACATCATATCCAATTGAAAACTCTCTATAAACATCTAGATATTCTCTTTTATAGGTACGTGAAAAGATTCCTTAGAGGTGGCATTCCTACATCATTGTAAGTAAGAAGAAAAATCTTCCACTATTCTTCTACTTAGTATTGTAGAGATCCATTATAGTGATTTTGGTTATGATGTTATGTGAGTAGTGGGAGGTGAGATTTTTATAACGTTCATTCAAAGAACTTATCAATGGAGGGAGTCTTGAAAACCACTCCATAGTGGGCCCACTAAGACTGCATGGAATAATCTCATTAGGTATGTGTCATCATGGGCCACTTTTATACATGCGGTGAAGAATTCCTTGATGTGGTTGTGGAGATCACTCTTTTCCTTATATTTATCAAATTTGGGTATTTTAAAGTTTCCTAGAAATGGTGTCATGTATAGTTCCTATTGAATGGATAAGGAAAAAGATCTTAAAATGTATATGTTCATTTGGGTGTGCCTATTTTGAGGTTTTATATTTGTTGTTGAAGGGTTTGGACATGCTAAGAGAGAATTTAAGTGGGGGTCATTGGGGTTTGTACTACATTAGGATCAATAAATGGGTTCCCACTATGATATGATGGTGCTAGATTATATGGAGGTCTTTACTTCATGTTTGTATGTGACATAGGTGTATAGGACTATGGGGCATAGTGGGGTGGTAGAATATAATTGGAAGAATTTGACCCTATTGACATGTACTATCCTGAGAAGTTGAAAAGCATCCCATGATTGTTTGGGTTGACTAGAGTTTTTTGTTAGGGCTCTCATTAAATAGTTATGCATGGACTTGCATTGGAAAGAACACCTTGTTGGATACTACTAGGATTTTGTGTTGGGCCTTAGGGAATCATGTGATGTGTCATCGTAGGGTCTGTCACGTTGACTTGACTTGGAAGTAGAACCATATTTGATGAGATTTCCATAATAGTTTGGGAGATGACCATTGGATTGGTCTATGATATAGTGATTAGTGCATTTGTAGTCATGGTTGTGCTAGATGTTGCGAGATTGTTGGCGAGAATGGGGTTGTTGTATTAAACCTCATGTGAAACAGAAGATTTAGTGACTTGGGTGGCACCATGAGTTGTGTTTCTAGATGGTATGGTTGATGAGTCTTGTGAGGAAGATGTTGGAACAACCCATGATGACATTGTTTGGGTCATTGGTGTACTTTCTACTATAGTGGAGGTGTTAAGTCTAGTGGGGAGTTTAGCCCCATTTTGCACAAGTAGGTGGAAATATTTGTTTGGGTTTGATGACAAAAGTGCATCCATTATAGATATTATCCTAGGGTCCTGGAATGCATCATTGATTTCCTCTTGTGTACATTGGGCCTTAATGTGCTCAACCCAAAACTTGTCTCCAAGTAGAGGTATAGGGGGTAGTTGTGGAAATACAATCTTTTCCTTGTAATTATGTGATAATATTCTTGGTGCATTGGGATTTTTTTGTGATGTCCTGGGAGTGGTAAAGTCAATTTTTCTATTTATATTAAACATAGGGTCCTTGTTATAATCCATCTTGCTCTTTCATTTCTGCAACCTAGTGACTAGTATGTATGAAAATAAATCTAAGAATATGCAATCTAAAAATAAGGTATATGAAAGACTATAATGATGACTAGGATATGATACTAATCTTTTTTGTGTTTTTGGAAAGTTTATGGGAATGCAAGTACAAATCTAGTAAAATGACATTAAATGAAGGCAACTAAATGTTTTTTTGAATTTTTGCAATTTTTGAGATGCAAATGCAAATTATGCAATCTAGGTATGAAACTAAAATGATTTCTAAGGTATAAATAAGGTAACCTAAATGAGACTTTGGAAATTTTGAATGCAAATTTTCTAGGAAAGACCCATGTGATTGTGGGAATTTATCTTGACCTTAGAAGTGGGACTAAAAAAGGACATTTTGAAAAAATGATGGGTGTCGATGACAAGACAATAGGACAAGATAGAAATTTGGATTTGAGGAGGTCAAGATGACTCTTAAGATCAATACAGGAAAATCCAAAAGGATGTGCCTTTTATTTTCAAAAGACAACTTTAAAAGTGTAATGTTTAATCTTAAGAAATGCAAGCTATATTTTTTTGTTTTTTAGATTTTTGGAATCTAACATAAGGACCCTAAGTATGAGGTATCCCAAAAATGTAGCAAATATGCAATGTTTTGACTTACTAAATGCAAGGTATGACTCCCTAAATGTAAGACTACCAATTGGTATTCCAATCATGAAGATAGGAAATTGTGTGGGTAGGGACAAATGGAAGATTTGGGATCCTGATTACAATCTGATGTAGTTTTGTAGTTTTAGCATGCAATTGTGTTGTTGGTTCTAGAAATTGCATCATATATTTCTGGTAGTTACAAATTATAGATATAACAGATGCATAGAAAGGTTGATATATATGTGACTAATGATAAGAAATTGCATATACAATGGACAATATAGATGTGTCTTATGTACAAGAAAAATTCATCAAATTATTTGTGATTGCATCTAATGACTACTAGATGCTTCGTTTGGACTGTGATATAGTTTTGGACAAATTTAATTGATACAAACACAATATACACACATGTAGAGTATGATTTTTTAACAAAAACTAACTCTAATACAATATGTGTATGTTTAATGGCTTTTTCAAACCACAAAATTTCCATTGGTCTTAAAACAAATGAAAATAGAAATAGATAGTAACTATCATAAGGTCAAAAGGCCTCATTAAAATATTTTAGGCCCACTTCTTGGTATTTTTGTAGCTCATACAACCCTATCACTCACTGGAACATGAAAGTCCTCTTGAGAGTGCCTATATTTTTGCCATTTTCTAGATCTTTCTTAAAGAGGATTTCTCCCCAATTGAAATAATATCTTAGGAAACATATGATGGGAATCTTAGGGGGAGATTCTTCCCTCCTCTTGTACTGAAATAAGATAATGTTTAAAGGTGTCTCTAGAGCTTCTATCTTATGGTTCTTAGTTAGATTTGTGGTGCCTACCCAATCGGATAACAAGAGTGAGGCACTAAAGTCTCTAGTGGGTCACATCAGCTCCTTAGGAACTATTCATCCAATTTGAGCTACCACCCACATGTCTGCCCGAGCTTAGTCAAGGAAGACCAAAGTTTACTCAGAGCCTTATTTCTATATCAGCTAGGAGATTTACTAGTTTGAGGTCTTCCTCAAGGGTGATGAAATCCCTTGACAAGCCTCTTCAATACAATAAAAAACTAGTAACTATCCTAGACAAAGTGTGCAAGCGCAGTAGAGACACAAGACACACAAGGCTAATTAATTAACCAAATTGAAATGTGAGTTAAACTAAAAATAAATAGAAACATAAAATGGTTCTTTTTAGAGCATCAAAACCAAATGTGGGAGTTTGTTTAATAAAGGTGATTTTTCCTTACCACAAGATGAAAATAAGACATTAGTATACAAAAAATCCTAATCTAGGACTTAAAATTTGGTTAAAATTTGAGAAACTAACTAAAAAACACAAAAATTTATACCTTGATCTTACTGATCAATTGTGGTGAATGACTAGCAATTGTGGCATTACATTATAGTAGTTGTGGTGTTTCCTTATAGTAGTTGTAATGTTTCTGATGTATGTTAAACTTCAAGGCTTGTTTTCACACCCTCCAAGAGACTTCACTTGCCTCCTAGTATCCTATTCCTCTATAGGATCTTCCAATAGGCTTAGATCATTAAATAATACCTATTCAAACTCTGCTATAAGAGTCAATCTCTAAAAACTTAACCTTGAATGATCAACACCTTAGTTTTGATTCACTTCTCCACACTCACTTAGAAGGTCTAAGTGCCAAATATCCATAAACATGCTCCAACATTGCAGGGGTCTTCTCCATCATGAAAAAATTCTTTTTCTTTCCCATTTGATCCATTTTGGAAGGGTCTTCAATCATCTTCTAATCGGATTCCATGAATCATCATGAATTGACCTTAAAAATAGGCATGTTCTAGTAGCCCTTACCAGTCACTTTTTGTTGTTTCTTGCAAAACTTTTTCAAAAAACTTGAAAAACTAAGACCTTATTCAGATACCCTTTTGGAATTTTTAAAATATTCACAAAGTTTCTGGGTCTGACAGTGACCGTACAGGTGCTTCCTACAAACAAGGACAAGAGGCCTAATAGGCCTAATTTCTAGGACTGAACATGATTTTGATAGAAAACTTGTTCAAAAAAAATCCTAAATGAATGGTATGACTTCTATCTACATATAATGGATAGATATTATGTTTAGCTTCATGAAAAATTTCTGGAGCAGTACGGATCCGTACAACCATGCAATGTTTCTTCACTTCGGGCTTCATAAACTCCCCTAGGGCCTAGTATATAAAATAGTTCCTCATGCTTTCAAAATTCCTAACTCCTAAAAATATATAATAAAATGACTCCTCTTCCATTTCCATCTAACATGAATTTTTATCCAAGGTTAGATTTCATGGAGGAGCCATGACTCTCTAAACTACTCAAAACAAGCTAAAAATAGACTCCCTGAACTAGAATACCAAAAACCAGCACTTAGATCAACTCAAAATGACTTTCTCTTCAAATGAAAAAGTATCCTAACAGTAAATAGAAACCTTATCCAACATTAGATTTAACTTTTCAATCCATAAAGTATGACCATCCACACAAACACCAAAAAATCTTTGTTAAAAAGCTTGCAGAGCTCTCTTTTCTTTCTCTAAAACTATTACAATGCATGAATGAGTCTCATGTCTTTGTCTTTGGTATCATTAGATGCCACTTTCCTTAATTTAATGGATTTTTTGTTGAGTATAACCTCCTATAACTTAGGGAATCCAAAGATACCCGAATGGCATGCACTCTTTTGCAATAATTGCAAAATTGAAGACAACTTCTTTTGAACATTTGGCAACTTCCACATATGCCATGTTCCTATATTCTTGGGCTTATAACCTCCTATGTCTTAAGGATCCAAAGCCATTTATAACCTTATGGCATCTTTATAACAACAAGATGTGTTTAGAACACATTTAAGACTCTCACCTAAGCTAAGCTTCTAACTTAAGAAATTAAATAAACAACTAACAAAAGCTATTATTGTGACATTAGTCCTAATGACTAACTCACCTAGCCAACATAGAAAGAGACCTTATAAGGTCCTAAAACATCCTATTCTAACTTCTTGACTTGGCTAGAGTCAAGTACAAGCCAAAAACACACTAACCATGGAGGCTAGCCTAGGTGCTCCTGCACCAGTTTCCCTATAAGAAGTTGCAGTATTTTCTTATAGTAGTTGTGATGATTCCTTATAGAAGTTACAATGTTTCCATATATAATTTGGTTACACTTCCTTATAGTAGTTGTGACACTTCCTTATAATAGTTGTGGTGCTTCCTTATAGCAGTTACAATGTTTCATTATAGAAGTTGGTGACACTTCCTTATAGCAGTTCTGACACTTCCTTATAATAGTTGTGGTGCTTCCTTATAGAAGTTGTGACATTTAATCACTAGTTATGGTGAATGAATTTTCACATAGAAGAACATAGAAAACATAATACAGTTAGATAAATATAGAATGATTGTGTTGTATTAAAATAGAAATTGTGGCTTTTAAACATCCAAATACATCATTTAGATAATACAATAGCGTCAAATCTACCTATAACTACACAAAAATTAAAAATAATAGAATCAAAATCATCTAGTGCTTCATGTCAGGTTCACCATCATAGCTTAGAGAAAATTTAGATTCTGGAACTCTGCAACAACACAAATTAGACAACCACATAATCTAAATTATTGCTAAAATTCCTAAACATCAAGAAAGAAAGATCAATAAAATGCATAAACCAAATGAAATAAATCAAATCTTACAATGCAAATCAAACTAAAATCTCTCTTGTTCTTCCTATTAATGGGAAAGCTTGGGTTAAGCCATTTTCTTCTATCTCATATGTAATTGTTTGGAGAAAACCAAAAGATGGGTGGTGGAAAGTGAAATTTGTTGGGGCCTCCAAAGGGAATTCAGGCTTGTCAAGTGTAGGTTTTATTATTTAGGACTGGATAGGGAAAACTATTGTTATTGGTGGTAAGACATTAGAGGATGGAACTAACAATGTAGCAGAAGTTGAGGAAACCTTAGTGGCAATTAAGGTGGAAAAGAGCTTGGGGGGTGGGATATTACATCTAGAAGAGGACTCACTAATCATTATTCAGGAAATTATTAAGGGAACAACGAAAGCTTGGAATTTGTAGAAGTATGTCAACCTTATTAGCGCATAGTTGGCATTGATAAATGACTTCAGAGTTACACATCTGAAATAGGAAAGTAACAAAGAAGTAGACCTTTTGTTGAATTGGCATTTATCCTTTGCAAGTAAAAGTGAAATTCAAATTAAAGATTAGAATTTTAATCTGGTTATGATTAGCCATGGTTATAAATAAATTGGCAAAAGGTAGTATGTTGGTTGGTGATGATGTACGTGGGAAGAGATTTAATGTAGATGTGTGGCCAAAAAGATAGCGAGCTCCAAGGGTGGACATTGCATTGAATGTGAGTGATGTTAAAAAAATGTGACAAATCTTGCCAAATGTGCTCATTATTACTGATGAAGGTAAAGTGTGGTGAATTGGAGTCTACTGAAAGTTGTAAGAAGATGGAGACATGTTTCACTTTCACTACAACAAAACAACAAAATCCTTTTTATGGCCTAGTTTCAAAGATAAGATTAGAGGGAATGTTCTTGTTCGCTAATTATCTGCTAACTGATTGTGTCACTCTAATTTTGGGTGACATTTTTTACCAGGCTAGGAATAGACATAGGAAAATTTCATCGATGTCTATCTAATGGTTATGGCATGGGGGCTTCAACTGGAAGAGCCAATGGTGAATACAAGGATGGTTTTGGAAGCTATAGCCCTTGCAGAATTCCTTGGTGGCATAGATGAAATTTTGGAATGGGCTATGTCAGGTTTAGGCATGAATTTTAGGAATGGTCAAGTGAATTCAGAGGTGTAAGACATAAAATTCACACCCTTCGTTTGGAGATTTGATGAGAGTTATCACAGAAAATGGTTCTAGGATGCTTGATGAGGTTGGATGTAGTTAAAAATATTGTTGGACCTTAGGCAAGTGGAAACTGAGCTTGAGGAAATGAAGAGAGAGGCTAGGTTGATGGAGGTCAAGGTTCCATAGAAGTAGCATTCACTAAGAACAGAGCGTAGAGGTGGGAACCCTAGATTCAATCAGGCATAATTTAGTTGAAGGAATGAGAAGATGTTGATGATAATACATGCACGCAAGCCAATGCCTAGGTGAAAGCTTCCTTTTTATGCCTTTTAATTGTTCTATAAATTTTAATGGTGATTTTTTTTGGAATGCTTTTGTTTTGGGATTGATGATGATAACTATATGTGGAAAGGATTATGTAGGTGAAATTTTTTGGTTGATGCTCTGATACTTTACTTTACGATGTAATAATGTCTTAACTTTATCAATAAAAAATACCAATCTATTACCGAGAAAAAAAAACTCCCTTGTTCTTCTCCTTCTTTATGCAATTTGTGGGCTCTCAATTTTAAATTCAAATGGGTAGCATAAGAATTCAAAGGTGTGTAGTTACCATATAATGATAAGTTTCTCTCATTTTATAGAAAATGTGGACTTCAATCAGGATCCATGGTTGAGGAGATTGACTGGATTTGATTGAGGAGTTGAGTGACTTGATTGGATATTTAAACTCTTTTGATTGACTACATAAGTGAATTGATTAAATAGTGAAGTGGTGTGTGACTAATTTGATTGGCTTCTTAACTCACTTGATCATGAGCGAACAAAAATTGACTAGATAGTTTACTAAGATTTGTTGAGAGATGACTAGATTGATGAATTAGTGGACTGGATAGATTGAATAGTCAAAAAAGGTGATTGATTAGATAACATAATTGATTGGGTAGTCTTAATGAGACTTAGTATTAGTTAGAACTAGAAGAATAATTTCAATTAAATAAACTAAGAAGTTGATTTAATTGCACATGTGAAATATAAATAAATAAATTAAATCTATTCATTTATGAGAAGAAGTTAGAAAATTAGAAAATTAAATAAATTGACATTTATTTAATTTTAGGAGGAAAAGGTGATTTAATTGTAATTATTACATAAATACAATAATACAATGGGGAAATATTAATTAAATTAAATAATTATTGAATTAATGTAAAGAGAGAGGATTAATTAAATAATTATTATTATTTAATTCAATTTATAGAAGAACATTATTTAGGAACTTGTAATTAGATAATCAATAAAAATCATTTAATTATAGAAATAGGGTGAATTATGAATTTGAAATCTGGATATAGTAGAAATACACTAATTAATTAAATAATTGAAATTATTTAATCAATTGAGAAGAAAATTAACAAAATTATCGTACACAAGCGATAGGTCAATTTTTATGTGTCTACATTAATGCTAAGTTGATGAGTCCATTAAACAAAACAATGCATAAATAACCTATACATCGACTCGACAATATTATAGACATCACAATTCAAACCTCACAACTAAATCACATACCAAGTAGGGTCGTCGATTGTTACCACTCAGTAACTAGCTGGAAAAAATAAAAAAAATATGGCAATTGTCACCCAAATCAGGGACAACAATTGTGGCTAAAGGAATTAGTTGGCCATATGATTAACTCTACATTTAATCATTGTCGGGGTTGAATTTTTATTTTTATTTTGGGCATGCTCAAACCTACCAATTCGGGTGAAGTCAATGCCCGATACCTATCCATGTTAGTACAATAGATGAAACACATGTGTATATATAATATCAAACAACAAAGGGGATCAAGACATCCTATACATCTCACAAATGAGTGATTACAACTTTTTCCCTCTTTGTACAAATACATCAAACAAGATCAACCATAACCAATAACATAAGCATAGTAATAACCAAACATCAGTAGATACATGCAAGTGACCATCCTCATAAAACATCACGACATCTACTGGAAAACACATTGTGCATAAACGATCACTACAAAAATATTTGAATAATTATCATACCATATATCATCTAAAATGGCATATCACCCTAATCAATTTCCAACCACAATTATCAAGTAACCATCTTATCTAATAAGGATCATTAATGTACCTAGGTACTATTTCATACATAATAACCATCATAGCATCGATTCTACAATTACAAAATAGAAATACATTAACACTAATAGATCAATATAACAATTATGCTTACCTCTTCTTGCATTTGAGCTTGGCTCCAAGACTACATTACCTTTGTATGAAGATGATTTTGGAGAGGCACTATAAAGGAAATAGGGGCATGCATGCAAGGGAAAATAACTAGGATAGATAGTCAAGCTAGGAAGCTTGCACCTAAATTGCTCTCATACATTGGAAGAAATATGATCCCATAGGCTCAAGGAGGCTCAAGGGTTGAGGGGATGCAAGGGATATCCTTCACTATAGAGTTGAAAATGACCATGAAATTATGAATGGAAAATGCAAATATGGAAGGAGTAAACAAAGTGTTTAAGCATGCAAACAAATTTGAACTATAAACCTGATTTTACAAATAGATCCAAAAAACAAGTAAAACAAAAAACTTGTGATCCAAGTTGAAATCTAGAATAGCATGTATGGAATGCATCTAAAGGTTAGGGGTGAGTAGGAAGTATGGAGTGAGTTTGACTCATCTTATATCCACCAAAATTAGGTGAACTTTTAGTTGACTATAGCTCTCTATCAAACTTTCTTGTTACTGTCTCTATACCTACACCACCTATCAAATGCACACAAAAAAGGGAAATAGGTTGGAGAAAAGGAATTCCTTTAGTTAAATGCCTATTTAAGAATTAAACTTGAAATGGAATCAAAATTCTTGAAAAAATAAAGTGTGTTGCTAGTAGTGGAGGCTTGATAAAATGTAATACCTTCACAAACCTTGGCTTTGTTGAATCAATTATGAAGATGCTTGAAAATAGTCTTTGACATAGTCTTGACTTTGGATCTAGGATAGGAAGAACATGGACACCTTCACTAACACTTGGATTTATACTTCACTCCCTATCTTCCATGCTTGAATAGATGAATAGAAATGTGAATTAGTGTTAGGAATGAATGTTGAATGTTTGGTAGCCATTCTGTAGTAGTTGTTGTTGCATTCATGACTATGATTGTCATTGATGTCAACACAGTGATCTACCAGAGACTTGTAGAGAAACAGACAATGTTTGGATTAGCGCACGTGGGATATTGTAGTTGGAGCTATGCAATGTTAAGGATATACTCTTTGATATGTTATATGTTAATGGTTAAGAGCACAAATAGTAATTCATTTATTCATGAGAGTTATGAGCATTTTGGTGCAAGCAGTATTCAAGCAGTGTTCCTGAGTAGCGGTTTGTGGAAATCGGATGATATCTCCTAATCGGGATGGAATCTAGTTTTGTGCAGTTAAAGGAAAGTTGAAGACACATTTTTAGTGATGTGGATGATAGTGCAAACTTTGAGGTTGCACGAGTGAAGAATTATTGTAATTGGAAGCTGACAGTTTTGTGTAATTTTGATGTAGCGTGTGGAAAATTTTATTTTGTAATTGTATGCCAACTCACTTGTAATTACTTGAGTGTGGTATAAAGGAAGGAATATTTTTCCTTGTTGTAAGATGGTTGGATGTGATGATGTATGCATGAAGTGAAGAAAAGAGCTAATGTAGTTGTGAAAGTGAATTTGTGAAGGAAGACATGCGAAGTATAGAGATCTAAAATTGAGATCTGGTGAAGTAGAGAGTGTGGTTTGGAATAGTAAGGAAGGAGGTAACATATTTGTTATTATTCTATTGAATAATTTAGAGATCAGTTGGATAGTGTGTTCAATGATCTTTCCATTGAAGCTATTTGGGAAGTGGGTCCATCTGTCTTCCATAACTCTTAACAGGGTTAGAATCTTTTAACAGGGATTCAAAATCTCCTAACAAGGATTCATATGTACTGAATGTATTTCATAAGACTCCTAATAGAGTCCATCCTTTCACAAGGAATATTCATATTAGTGCATCTTTTATGGGCATCATTCCCACTGGGGTTTACTCTTTGATCAAGAGGTTCCCTAGTCAACATATCTTGTGTCATTGTGTTATTGTGTATGAATATCTTTCTATGGTAATTATATTGCTTACATGGTTTAATGTTGTTGAAGTTGATAAAAGTTATAATTATCAGATAACCGATTCACCACCCCCCCCCCCTCTCAATTATCTTGGTGGACTTTACTTTCTAACAATTGGTATCAGAGCAACAGGTCCTTGAAAAAGAAGTTTAACAACTTAAGGAGATCCATGGCGAATTTCAGAAAAGAAAGCCCTAAGTTTGATGGAGTAAATTTTGGTAGCTAGAAAGAAAAGATGAAGACACACCTACTATGTTTAGGACCAGGTTATTGGTTGATTACAAAGAATGATAAGACTATCATTGAAGAGGACAATCTTGAAACATGTACTGCCGATGAGAGAGATCTATTCATGTGTAACATACTTGCAAGAGAAGCACTTTTGACAGCCCTTCCGAAGAATGAGTACAGTCAGGTAAAATGTTTGAAAAAATCTTATGAAATCTGGAAAGCTTTACACTCTACTTTTGAAGGTGATGAACATGCAAAGAAAGTTAGATTACATAATTGGATATGTGCATTTGAAGATATAAGAATGATGGAAGATGAATCATTAGAAGCTATATTGGTAGAATGTCAAAAATTGTTACAGGCATAAAATCTTGTGGAGGAACAAAGACAGAGAATGAAGTGATATGGAAAATTCTAAGGACATTGACTCCTATATTTAAGCACACAACATAGATGATTGAACAAGTTATACCTTGTACTACAAACTTTACAAGAGAGACTCTTCTTGGAAGATTGGAAGTAGCAGAGATGAACCTGAGGTTATCAGGAGACTTACCTAGAATAGAGACAACATTCAGTGCTCTTAGTGTTCACCTTACTTTGTCAACAAGCATTAGTGTGAGCGGTGATTATGCTAGTAGCAGTAGATCTAGAAATGAAGAAGACAGGAAGATTGAAGAAGGTATTGCCTTTCTTATGAAGAGAGAACCAGACAGTAAGAAAATTTATAAATGTTGGACTTGTCAAGAATATGGTCATTTTGCATTTAAGTGTCCTAAGAGAGTTAAAAAGTATAGAAATAATTTCAAACCTAGAAGATCTAAGGAATGTTATTATGCTAATGATGAAGATCTTGAAACTAGTGTAGAGAGAATTCTAAGTGAAAGTGATACTGAGAATAATGATGACATAGGATTTGTAGCAATTAAAGAAGAGAATCCTGAAACTGATGTTAAGGAAGAAAAAGCCTTAGTTTCTCAAGTTGAAAAGAAATCTGATTGGATTATAGACAATGATTGCTCACAACATATGACTGGAGACATGAAAAAGTTCATAAAGTTTAACGATTATGATGGAGGAGTTGTTAGAGTTGGAAACAATGCACCTTTCTTGATTAAAGGTATAGGATCTATTACTCTTTATGGAAAGACCAATACTGATGATGTTTATTTTGTGGATAGATTGAAACATAATCTGTTAAGTGTTGGACAGTTAGTTGATAAGGGATATCAAGTTTGGTTTACTGAGAAAACTTGTGTGATAAAGGATAAAGATGGAAATCTGATTGGAACTGGATCTAGAACTAGAGGTAATGTATTTCAGTTGAATCCTACTAAGATGACATGTTTGATTACTAAGATTGATGACAGTTGGTTATGGCATAGAAGGTTTTGTCATATAAACTTTGACAACATTGTGAAATTAAGTACTACACTTGCAGTAAGGGATTTACCTAAAATTATGAAGCCTACTAACATGATTTGCAAACAATGTGTGATGGCTAAATAGAAGAGAAGTTCTTTTCCCAGTAAGAAGTTTACATCTCATGAAAAGTTGGAGATTGTTCATATTGATTTGAGGGGTCCTACCAGGACTAGAGGATTATATGGAGAAAGGTATTTTATGATTCTTGTTGATGATTTTATAAGAATGATGTGGATTGCATTTCTTAAAGAAAAGTCTGAAGCATTTGATAAGTTTAAGATCGTTAAGAACAAAGTTGAGAATGAATCTGGAATGAAGATTAAATGTTTGAGATCTGATAGAGGTGGAGAATTTACTTCTAGAGAGTTTAACACCTTTTGTGAAGAAAATGACATTAAGAGACAGTTTTCAGCCCCTAAGACACCTGAACAAAATGGTATTGCAGAAAGAAGAAATAGATCAGTGACTAAAGCAGCAAGAGCTATGTTATTTGAGAATGATTTGGTGAAGATATTTTGGAGAGAAGCAATGAACACATCAGTTTATACAATGAACAGAGTACAAATCAGAGCAGACATATACAAGACACCCTATGAATTATGGTTTGGACATGCACCCTTAGTTAAGTATTTTAGAATTTTTGGAAGAAAATGTTATATAAAAAGAGATGATGATATTGGAAAGTTTGATCCTAGAAGTGATGAAGGGTATATTTCTTGGATATTGTTTGAAAATCAAAGCCTATAGATGTTACAATAAAAGAACTAAGACTATTATTGAGAGCACAAATGTTAAAGTTGATGAAAAGTTCAAAATTTAGGAAAGAATGCTTGATTATGAATCAGGTGAAGAAGCTCATCCTAAACCTAACACTGGATCTACTGAATTATTTTATGAGACTAATAGTGATTTGTTGAATGAAAGCCACAGTGAAGTCATTGAAGAACCTACACCTAAAGTGAGATATGAGATAGTGACACCTAACAAGAGTTTATCAAGAAATCATCCTATTGGGAAAATTATTGGAAGCATTAAAAGAGGAATTCTAACTCGGAATAAGGTACAAGAACAATTATGTTTGATTTCTCAAATTGAACCTAAAACTACTAGTGAAGCTTGTGAAGATGAAATTTGGATTAATGCTATGAAAGAAGAACTAGATCATATTGAAAAGAACAAGACATGGGAATTGCTCCCTAGACCTAAAGACAAGAATGTTATTGGAACTAAATGGGTATCTAGAAACAAGATGAATGAACGAGAAGAAGTAGTAAGAAACAAAGAAAGATTGGTATGTAAGGGATACTCACAGCAAGAAGGAATTGACTATGAAGAAACCTTTGCACCTGTAGCAAAAATTGAAGTAGTAAGAATTTTTTTGGCTTATGCAGCTTATAAGAAATTCAAAGTATATCAGATGGATGTAAAGTCAGCATTTCTGAATGGAGAATTGGAAGAAGAAGTCTACATTGAGAAGCCTAAAGTTTTTCCTTTGACTCAAGAAGGAGACATGGTATGTAAACTAAAGAAAGCCTTGTATGGACTAAAGCAAGCACCTAGAACTTGGTATGCAAGACTGGACAAGTATTTGTTAAAGTTGGGATTTACAAAAAGAACAACTGATAGAAATCTATACACAAAAGAAATTGAAAATGGTTTGTTGGTTATAGTCATTTTTGTTGATGACATTATTTTTGGAGGAGAAGATGAAGCTAGTGACAAATTTGCTGATGAAATGAAGATTAAATTTGAAATGAGTATGATTGGTGAAATGAAATACTTTTTGGGATTACAGATAACATAGAACAATGATGGTATCTTTATCAGTTAGAAAAAGTACCTGAATGACTTGTTGAAAAGATTTGGAATGGAGAACTGTAAACCAGTTGGAACACCTATGGTAACTGGACATAAATTATCTAACATAGATGAAACACTAACAGTTGAATAGAAGAAATATAGATCTATGATTAAAGGATTGTAGTACTTGACTCATACAAGACCTAATATAGCACATTCAGTTGGAATTGTAGCAAGATTTCAAGCTGAACCTAGAGAATCACATTATGCAGCAGTAAAGAGGATACTAAGATATTTAAGAGGCACAATGGACTATGGATTGTGGTATGAAAAATCTAATGACTTTACCCTATGTGCATATATAGATGCTGATTGGGGAGGTAGTGTTGATGATAAGAAGAGAACCATTGGTGGAGCATTTTTCCTTAGAGGAAGATTGGTTTCTTGGCTAAGCAAGAAGTAGAATTGTATCTCATAAAGCACAGCAGAAGAAAAATATGTAGCAGCAGCAAACAATTGTAACTAGATAATTTGGATGAAGCAAATGCTGAAGGATATTGGAATAAAGTTTTTTAAACCTTTTGTCATACATTGTGACAACACCAGCATAGTTAGTATGTCTAAGAACCCTATATTACATTCTAAGACAAAACATATAGAGATTAAGTACCATGTAGTAAGAGAGAAAGTTGTTTGAGAAAGAAGTCAAACTTGAGTACATAAGTACAAAGGAGTAGATAGTAGACATATTTACAAAGCCTTTGCCTAAGGATACATTTGAGTATCTAAGAGGTATGCTTGGGGTTATACCCCAACCTACTGTTGAGAAGTGATGTAGTTGATTACATCCATCTAGTGGTATATGAGCCTTATCTTTCTTCTGGACTGGATGTTGGTACTTCCTCTATGGGGGAGTATGTGTATCTGAGCTGAGTCATGAGGACTCTAGTGAATGTATTTTTTGAATAGTGTCTTTTGAAATTGGAGTTGTTGTTGACATGATGATGAGATTTATGTCATTGATGTCAATGGGGGAGAAGTGTACATGAAAAACCATTTGTACTATCTGAACAAGAAAATGAAGCAAGATTTGTTTGATGAAGAGGATTTGAAATATTTTTCTAGAGCAATAGTATTGCAGTATTGGATTTTTGGAACATTGGATGTTTTTTCATCTATGTTGCCATCAATGCCACTGGGGGAGATTGTTAGGAATGAATGTTGAATGTTTGGCAGCCATTTTGTAATAGTTTTTGTTGCATTCATGACTATGATTGTCATTGATGTCAACACAGTGATCTACCAGAGACTTGTAGAGAAGCAGACAATGTTTAGAGTAGCGCATGTGGGATATTGCAGTTGGAGCTATGCGATATTGAGGATATACTCTTTGATATTTTATATGTTTATGGTTAAGAGTGCAAATAGTAATTCATTTATTCATGAGAGTTATGAGCATTTTGGTGGAAGCAGTATTTAGGCAGTGTTCCTGAGTAGCGATTTGTGGAAATCGGATGATATCTCCTAATCGGGATGGAATCTAGTTTTGTGCAGTTAAAGGAAAGTTGAAGACACATTGTTAGTGATGTGGATGATAGTGCAAACTTTGAGGTTGCATGAGTGAAGAATTATTGTAATTGGAAGCTGACAGTTTTGTGTAATTTTGATGTAGTGTGTGGAAAATTTTATTTTGTAATTGTATGCCGACTCATTTGTAATTACTTGAGTGTGGTATAAAGGAAGGAATATTTTTCCTTGTTGTAAGATGGTTGCATGTGATGATGTATGCATGAAGTGAAGAAAAGAGCTAATGCAGTTGTGAAAGTGAAATTGTGAAGGAAGACATGTGAAGTACAGAGATCTAAAATTGAGATCTAGTGAAGCAGAGAGTGTGGTTTGGCACAGTAAGGAAGGAGGTAACATATTTTTTATTATTCTATTGAATAATCTAGAGATCAGTTGGACAGTGTGTTCAGTGATCTTGCCATTGAAGTTGTTTGGGCAGTGGGTCCATCTGTCTTCCATAACTCTTAACAGGGTTAGAATCTTTTAACAGGGATTCAAAATCTCCTAACAAGGATTCATATGTACTGAATGTATTTCATAAGACTCCTAACAAATTTCATCTTTTCACAAGGAATATTCATATTAGTGCATCTTTTATGGGCATCATTCCCATCGGGGTTTACTCTTTGATCAAGAGGTTCCCTAGTCAACATATCTTGTGTCATTGTGTTATTGTGTATGAATATCTTTCTATGGTTGGTAATTATATTGCTTACATGGTTTAATGTTGTTGAAGTTGATAAAAGTTATAATTATCAGATAACTGACTCACCCCCCCCCCCCCCCCCCTCTTAGTTATCTTGGTGGACTTTACTTTCTAACAATTAGTTGTCTTCTACATGTAGTCCTTGATTGCTTGAATACTTGTGTTGGCATAACTGATGTAGAGATAAGTTGAGTATGTTATGGTATGAGAATAGTGTAGATATGATGATAGGTTGATCAATTATGGTGTTTTCATTGATGTCAATTTAGTGTTTGTTGGTTGACAATAAGCCTGTTATGTTGATGCATGATCAAGAGGTTGAATCCATAGTTGTGGTAAGAGTTGGAGTGTGTGATCATAATGGAAGACTCATTGATGTCTCTAGATGCTATATCTATGACCACACATGTTTATCTTATCTATGTTATGACTTATTATTGATTAAAGGTTGACAAGTTAGCAAGAATAACATGATGAAGACAAGGAGGAATAATTTCATGGTTGTGTCTACTATGTTTGGATTTAGGTGTTGTGATTTAGGATATGTTATCTTGACTATGTCATGAGGTTTCTGGTGCAATAACATCATGTTTGGTGAACCAGAAGTCAAGGTTTCAATGGACAAAAGATCATGTAGTGAAAAGAAAGAGAAGTTCTTAGAATAGTTGGTCATATCCTTAACTGGTGATGTTGTAGCGTGTTGCGATAAGTGGTTATGTGTTCCAAGGTTTATGATGGCATGACTTAAAAAATTGGTAATAATTATTTTATGTTGCATTATTCGAGGTGGTCCGATTTAATCCAATTTTGGAAGCATGTTTGAGAAGTCAATAAATTTTGACTGTTCTTAAATTAAATCAATGTGTGATGAATCTTGAGGCCGACATGGATGTTTAATTGAAGGTTCTATATTGATAACATATTTTAGTGTTAAAGAATTGAGTGGGAATGAATGAAATTCATTTTTAATATATTTTTTAAGTCAGATATTGTTCTAATAAGCATGGAAGTTATTTATGTGTAAATCGGTTAAAAATGCAAGTAGAGATCGTGGATGTGAAGGCAAGATTGAGTGGAGATTGGATATTTCCTACAAGAAGAAGATGTACTATGCTTAATTAGATCTAAATAAGAAAATGAGAAGTGTTACACCTAGATTGGTTTACTTGTTGATTCCTAACAATTTCTACAAGAAAATCCCTTAACCTAGTAGACTTTAACATGTATTATTTGTAAATCCTTTAACCAAATGAATCTTTAAGTGGGGTTTGAAATCCTTTAGCAAGGTTACTCCAAATATGGTAAATCTCCTAACAGGGCTAGAGGTAAATCCCTTAACCGGGTGGCTCCTAATAGGGTCTTTCTCTTAACTAGGCATTTGTTAGCTTTTAACAGGGCTAAGCTCTAAACCAAGTGTACTTTAGAAGAGTACATAATTATTTATGGGTGCCATCCCCACACGTGGTTTTTTCCTAGTTGGGTTTCCATGAAAAAAATATTAGTGTTATTGTGTTTTATGATCATGGATGTTTACTTCAATGGTTTATTTATGCATACAATGAATGGTAATTTTTATAAGTTGGTGAATGGTTTATGAAAAGTTGAATTTGTTAGATTACTGATTCAACCCCCCTCTTAGTAATCTTGGACCTGACAATACTAATAATTGGTATCAAATCTTTGGTCCTCTTTGTGGTAAGCCTAACAACTTGATGAAAATATCTAACAATGATGAGGAAGGAACCTACCAAGTTCACTAAAGACAACTACCTGGTATGGAGTGACATAATGAAATTATATCTAAAAGGTATGGGATCACAATACTAGATGCATCTCACAAACGAGTATACCACTATTGTTGTAACTCTCAATGTCAATCAAATAAAGGAGAAACAAGAGAATACTCAAGCACAAGAAGCTATTGTAAGTTCCTTATCTGGTATTGAATATGTTGATGTCCGTGGACTCGACATTGTCTATGATTTTTGGGAAAATTTAAAACTAATCTATGGTGGAGATATTCATGTACAAAAATCTAAGAAAGATAGTCTCAGAAGTAAGCATGATGACATGAAGATGGTAGAAGGAGAGAACATTACACAATATGGTCAAATAGTAAACGCACTAGTGCAATTGGCACCTATTTTTTATGGACAATTTGTCAAATTCTACCAAAATGGGTCGATTATTCGACCAATGGTTTGGTCGCTATTTTTTGAGTCAAATTTTTGACATATGGTTGTTAACATAGAAAGTTCTATGCGAATCTTGGTCAAAATTCACATCTCCTATTAGGAATTCATTAGGTCGACATTTCGACCAAATCAAGTTGAAACCTGTAGACCTTTCAACCTTCCTTAGTTGAAATATTTAGACCGTCTGACCAGGATGCCAAAACCATGATGACAAATTTTGACACAAATTGGTCGATATTTAGACCAATCTTTGTGAGGGTTTCGACCAAAGGTCATCAAAATTTTGACTAATAATGGAATGTTAAAAAAGACAACTGAAGATAAATATCCAAAGTAATCACCAATGACATCCTGCTTGGTGATTAGTCTAGATATTTATCTTCAGGTGTTACTTTACATTAATATATAGTAAATCAAATTTAATTTGTCTATGGACTGAGACCTTAAATTATTGAGCTTCTCTTTGTTTCGAGAATAGTTTAACATTCTCTACTTAATAGGGCCAACCACGTGAAGGTGGAAACTCATTTGGCCCCTCCTAGGAGCCTCTTATGACCCTTTACGACATTTTAAGACCTCTAAGATGTATTCTTAGGGATCATAAAGGGTTGTAAAGGGTCATAAGGGATCCTGGGACACAACAGCTAAGAAACATAAATGTAGGTATCATGGTCACAATTTTTTTGAGACAACGTAATTGAGTGGTATACCTGTATGCACCCTAAAATGGTCACCTAGACTTTGGGGCCCCATTCAGCAATTTATCAAATCCTTGAATCAATATTTTCAAAAATCAACATTTTTCAAATATCAATTTCCTTGATCAAATCCTAGTTCTATCATTTATTCGATTATTTTCTATGGGCTAACCATTTTATCCTAAAATCTTTATTTATTTAAAAGGAATTTCCTCCCCTTTTATTAAATAAAAAGCCCCCACCTTTTCCTCTTATCCTAAGTTGCACAAATAAAGCATTATTCTTATTTTATAAAAAGAAGAAAAGGCATTTTTGTCTCATATGGACACAAAAGTCAACTCTTATTTTCTCATTGGAGGATGTTTGTGCACATGGATTGCTCCTCTTTCAAGCTCCACCCTTGATTAAATATTTTGCCTCTTAATCTCCATGGTCCATTCCTTTTCAATTCCTTTAAAAGGAGAGCTCTTTTCTCATTCTAGGATCCAAATTTTGAATACTAATCTTATGTTGTAGGATTTCTTGGAGACTTTGGAGCTTTTGGAGATCTTCATGCATTTAGCTTTCATTCTTGCATTCTTAGCTTAAACTTTCATGGCATCTAGCTTAGTTTCCTTTATGCTCTAGATTAGCTCACATAGATTAATTAGCAAGGATTGTAATACTTTCCTTTCATAGCTTAGCTTGCATCTTCATTCTTAGCATAGTTGCATTGCATTTCCATTATTTATTCTTGAGGATATTGGCATTCTTGTCCTTGTCTCTTTGAATATCCCATTGTGTGGTTTACTAGCAAGGTTGCATGCTTCAATAGCTCTAGTTGGGAGCACCATCAACATCCTTGTGAATCCATGCTTAGGGAGATCTAGGTCACTTTCTCAAGGTTTCCCATTCATGGATTCCCTTGGAAGTAATTACTTAGAGAAGTGCACTCTTTAGTGTGTACAATACCCAGATAATGCAAAGCAACTACTACTCTTTTGGTTCTAAGTTGACACTGCGGGATCCAATAACCATAGATAAGGAATAAATTTAGAGAGCAAAGGAGGGTCATAATGACCAAAATAATATAGGAAAAACATCAAGTTAAATGAGGCAACTGCAAACATTTTAATAGATTTTCATTATTAAATAATGAAATTTGCATATACCAGTGTTCTAAGCCCCATCATTAGATGATTTATTATTGTAAGCCCACTCTGACTTACGCATCTATAAAATGAAACTACAACCTATTGGGATTGAGATAAACCTTATAAAATAACAACAGCTAAGAAGGATCGCTTGCCAACATCTACTGAATACATCTATTAGAGGACCTTGTATTCATGAACAGATGTTGGCAAGTGATCCTTCTTAGTTGTTGTTGTTTTATAAGGTTTGTCTCAATCCCAATAGGTTGTAGTTTCATTTTCTAGATGCGTAAGTTAGAGGGGGCTTACAATAATCAATCATGTAATGAGGGGGCTTAGAACACTAGTATATGAAAATTTCATTATTTAAGAATAAAAATCTATTAAAATGTTTGCAGTTGCCTCATTTAACTTGAGGTTTTTCTTGTACTATTTTGGTCATTATGGCCCTCCTCCGCTCTCTAAATTTATTCCTTATCTATGGTCTTTGGATCCCACAGTGTTAAATTAGAATCAGAGGAGTAGAAGTTGCTTTGCATCATCTCGATATACAACTCAATAATGTTGTCTCCAAAAAATTTTGACCATGATGCCTACATTTATGTTTCTCAGCTGTTGTGATATCTACATTTATGTTTCTCAGCTGTTGTGTTTATAATGTGCATATTTTTTATGTGTTTGAGAAGACATATTTCTAGCCTGGGCTTGGATCCTTCGGCAATTAGCTTCATAATAATTAAGTATATGACAGATGAGCAATTAGCTTCCCAAGAAAAATCCCATAAATAAACTATGTGTACCCCAATTCTTGTGCCCTCTGTGTGTACCCAAATGATATATTTGAAACAATAAGGGTAAGGCTAAATTTACCCTTGTTGTTTCAAATATATCATTTAGGTACGCGTAAAGGGCATAGGAATTGGGGTACACAGTTTATTTATGAGATTTTTCTTGGGAAGCTAATTGCTTAGCTCTCATCTGCTTCATTTATTATCAAGCTAATTGTCGAAGGATCCAAGCCTAGGCTAGAAAGATGTCTTCCCATTTTGTTTAAGCCATATTCCTTGTTCTTGTCAAACTTCCTTGGTATGGTAGGCCTTCTCTTTGCAGTACTCTTCTTCAATTTGTGTTCGATGATAAGCATCTTCTTCTTATTCCTAATTGCAGCCATAGCTTCCTTTTCATCATCCGC
This sequence comes from Chamaecyparis obtusa, assembly GCA_027943335.1. Classification (NCBI taxonomy): domain Eukaryota; kingdom Viridiplantae; phylum Streptophyta; class Pinopsida; order Cupressales; family Cupressaceae; genus Chamaecyparis; species Chamaecyparis obtusa. The sequence continues at coordinate 1,040,405 of BSBK01004932.1, read as the reverse complement.
CCACTCCTAATTCCCAAAGAACCCACCCATATTTTTCCCAGGCTCAAATCTCATCTCCACAACCAATTTTGCATCCTCCTCCGGTAGTGTCTCTAGTGGTTGCAAATCAATCTTATTACAAACTACAATAAGACGCTTATTGGCAAACAAAGGTTTTATGTTGTGAAATAGAGCTTCCTATTGTGCAATACTATAACCATAGGACTTCGAAACATCAAGGAAAAACAAAACAACTGCCTTCAAATGAGCCAAGGCAATAATACTAAGCATCTCGATGGTGTTCCTATCCTCCAAGGGGTGGTCCAAAATACCAGGGGTATCAATAACCTAATACCTCGAGTACTTAAAAATTAGTATGCCCGACAAACAGAGACTTTAAAATCATAAGGTTGCACATCCACATCCGAACTAGTAATCTTATTAATAAAAGAACTCTTGCAAACATTAGGGTACCCACAAATCAAAATAGTCCTTGTATTTGGGTCAATAGATGGAAACCTTTCCATATGCTGCCTCACATGTTCGAGGTAATCCAAATTTGGTCCAATTCTCTTAACAATGGTACACATCCTTACAAGTGCAGGAACCTTCAAAGATTTGCAGCGGTAAAGAGAATCCCCACATTTTATCAACCTAACATAGTCTTTGGCCACTTTGGCAATGAGATTGTGAGCATGTTTACAAAACTGAACCAATGGCATGTTTACAACAAAAAACAAATTACAAAACTGAACCAATGGCATGTTAACACAAAAAAAAATTACAAAACTGAACCAATGGCATGTTTACAACAAAGAAATAGAATGATAATAATATGCTGAAAATTCATTTTAAATGCATTTAAATCGAACCTTGCTCTGTTCAATTTTATTTCATTGTTAATTCATGGGTTATAAGCAACAACTTGTCAGAAATGGCAATTAAAATTTATGTTTGTCTCCTTGTTCATGCCTTGTTTACTGCAGTCCTACACCTGGGTGGAAATGAATGGGTGGTTGGGATAAAAATCCAAGAAGAGGGCAGATTCTGCCCCTTCTAAATTTACCTTTACTTCATCATCCCATACTTAGACGTCTTCATGCCTTTAGAAGCCCTCCCCTTTAAACTTGGACTTAGATTCAGGGACTTGACTGATTTTGATCTCACACTTACTTCCTTGACTTCACCAAATTTCTTAATTTTAACTTTGGTTGTTTTAAAGGAACTATGTTGACTTTATTTTGTAGTTGTTTAACATGAGATTTTGTTGGTGTAATTAATTATTCCTAATTACACTTTACTTAATCTTACTTAGGTTAATGCATTGCATAGTAGTTTGTGATTGAGACACCTAGGAGTGTGCACATCTATTAAGCACATGGTGTAGGAGAAATTCCACTTTTGGTGTGATAGTTGTCTTCACATACCTCATTGTGTGTGAGATCCACCTTTCATGCTCTTATCACATTATCATCCTAATCCAATGCACATACTTTATTGCATATTGGAGGATGATCCACATTTGGTGGACATGTGATTACACCTAGCATAGGTGATAGCTTATCAGCTCCTTATCATTCTCTCATATCGCCTTTCCTATATAAGGAGGCCTATTATGTAATCATTTCATAGAGGAAAATTGATGCATTCACCAATTCAATCAAGGTGAATTCATGGGATCTATTCAATCCATCCTTGCATTCATATTTTCTCTCTTGTGCTTTTCTTCAACCTCTAGATCCTTGGTTCAATATTTTCTATTTGCAAATTCTTATAGAGTTTATAACTCATATACCTCATGCTAGTGTGCTTGGATTAGACTATACATTATCCAACCACCTGTGAGGGTTGTCACTGTTATTAATTGGTGTAAAAGGAGGACCGCCTATGTGTTATAGCACTTTATATAAATACTCACTATTTCGATAATGTCTAGTTTTGGATAATTTGGAAATTCTAGACTTGGGCCTTTGATCTTTGAGCACTTTATATAATTTCAGCATTCTGGACTTGGGCCTTTGATTTTCGAGAACTTTATATAAATACTCACTATTCGGATAATGTCTAGTCTAATGCAAAATAGTGTATACAAGGTATCCAAGCACACTAGCATAAGGTACATGAGTTATATTCATCTCACTAGATATAGATTGGCATTAATGCTCAATTGAATGATACGTCCCATAAAAATGTGAACTCCTATTAATCTACAAACTCTCATGTTAAACAACTACAAAATAAAGTCAACATAGTTCATTTAACACAACCAAAGTTAAAATTAAATTATCTCTATCCCTAAGATAAACTAAGTAGCCTTCATATATTTTATGTCAAATCTTCCTTCATGCTAGCAGTTGGTGCAGGAGCACCAAGGTCAAAGGCAAGAGTCATGAAGAGCACCAGGGTCATTGATGGATCCTTAGGTGTAGTTGAAATTAAATGGCCTTCAAAGGTCATTGAATCATGTAAGAAGAATATTCATGGTCATATGATATTTTTTTGATCATTTATTGATCTTATTGTAATCAAATTTTGAATGTAAACCTTAATGGCAATGATAAGCCTAAAAGGTACCTAGGTGTCACTAGGAATAGATTATGGATTGATCCTAGGTTAGGGGATTGGGAAAATGACCAATAATGGTTTTACAAGATGTAATAAGGCTATTAAAGCCTCTAAATGTTTTCAAGAGCACTTGAAGTGAAAAACATTGTAATGTGCCTATATTGGCAATATGAACCTAAAAAGGCTTAGTTGGGGGTTAGTAGTAATGGTTATAGGATTAGTTGGTTTTAAAATTTTTCATTAAACATTTTAGAAGTCTTTAGATGAGCTTTGGATGATGTTTTTTTGAGTTGACATCTTTTGTTGTCAACTTGACAACAAATTTCTTATTTAGATTGTTAATACAGTCAGTTTGGTGACTGGTATCAGACAGTTAAAAGTTAGTTAGTAGTTATAGTCAGTTTATTAGAGTTAGGAGTCTATTTCAAAGACATCCACATGAAGTGGAGTGGGTGTGGTTGAATTGATGTATCAAGGAACAAATGGAATAACCAAGAAAACACTATACATTAAATCATGTGATTGATAGCAGATTGGGGCTCACGTAAGCCATAAACATGAAGAATTATTGTAAAAAAAGATGTAAACCATATATATGCACACTTGAGGGAAAGAAAAGTTATGCCATATCCATATTAAAATATTAGTTACAATATGAAAATACTAAACTAACTAATTCTTGAGTTCATCTCTGCATATGGTCACAACAAAGATATGTGATTACAATACAAAGAAGGCATCGTAAAAATATAATTTCGGCATTTACCCTAGCCTGACATGTTTTGCACTCAAATCCTTCATTGTAGATAAGTGGAGATGGGTAGATAGATGCAGATGAGTTGTCATCGACCCAACTAAAGTATCTTGAGCCATTATTTCCCTATGATGCCTAATCTACATTAGTTCTGTGAGGCCTCACCCCGACCCGTCATAGCATCTTTCCTTTTCTGCATTTTGATACAGTGATACACTTGTTGATCTATTTTGGATTGAGACTCAAGATACGATATTTTGATGGTGATTATTATATTATGTATGTGTGGATGTGAATCTAGAGTACATCATGATTTTGATTATGCATGGTTGTTAGAGTAAATTATTCATGTTAGATTTGATTACTGCACATGATGATTATGTATGTATGATGTTCGAATATTATTGAATGGGAAATTGTGATTTGAATTGAGCTATAAATATTGAGTTACGATACTAAATAGAAAATTGAATATGTATATTTCATGTAATGTTATCATCTTGAACTACTGATGCTCGATGTGAAGTGTGCAGGCAAGAGAACCATGGAATTATCAGAGAACCAAGGTTAAACACATGTGAACTGAGTAAACCAAGGCTTAGTCCAATGTGGGACTACAAAGCCTCATTGTAATGTGAACTTGTCGTAAAAGTGAATTTTCATGTGCATTAGTAGTTAGCTTCATGTTGTCATTCATGGCATTTGTATGTAATGTGCAATTGTTAGTGTCACTTGACACTTGTAATAAGTTCATTTAAATTTATTTTATTCTAGCCACTTCTAGAGGCCAATAAGAAGTTCTAAGGGTCATTTTTGGCATAATTTAAGTATCTTAATGTTAGGGGTATGGGTTAGGAAGGTTTTGAGCATATCCTAAACCCCCTAGAGACTTTGGCAACCCTTTTTTGGACCCATTTACCCTTACCTACGAGATTGGATGGATCATGACCCTTACCCAACTTCACCTTTCCTTCTAATCAAGCATTAATCATGGGGGGACAAGGAAAATCAAGGAGACCTTAGAGTCAAATCTGCAATTATGATTGGTGGGTGGGTAGAATTTGGAGCCCTTTTTAGAGGCCTTGGACAAAATTAGAGGGTGTTCACCCACTCTCTAATTTTGAGACTTTAGGGTTTTGGAGGAGGAAGAAAAAGGGGATAGTTCATCTCAACTATCAATTGCCATCACACTTGTGAAGGTAGGTCTTTCATTTCCATGGAGGTTTTCTTGTTTATGCTCAATAGATTAGTTGCGTTCTTGCTCTTGCATGTGTTTGGAGTGTATACTTGTTGTGCTATTGCATTGTATGGGAAGGGAATTTGATGTTGAAATTTATGTGTTTCCTTTGTTTTGCTTGAATGAGGGTGTTTATGTGTATGGGAGTGAGGCATTACTCACCTCTTGGGGAAGAGGAAGAAGTGGCCTTGGGTGAAGGGGTTAGTTGGGCTCTCCATGAGGTGAGAATCTCTTCTCTTAGAGAAGAGGGAAAAATTCATGGTGTATGGGCACCATGAAGCCATTGCAATCTTTGTATCATAAAGATGTTGACAAGCATCATGAAGCCATTTGCAATCTTGTATCATGAAGATATTGATAAGCATTATTGTGCATGTAAGATGGAATTGTAGCCTTGAAAGGGAAATGTGATATTCTTGTTGAGGAATTTGTGAAAGCAATGGCATTCTCCCCTTGGAAAAGCCCACCTTCACCCTTCTTCAATGAGCTTGCAAAGTTCATTTGTGCAGCCTTAGAGGGAGTAACGTGTTGTTATTGCATGTGTGAGCATTGTAAGCATCTTTTTGTTTGTTGTATCTCATTTATCCTTGGTTCTCCAAGCTTTGGGGTGGTCTCATAAGAGACCTAGGTTGGGTGGTGAGCACCCATGGTTCTCTCTTCTCTATTGCAGGTTTGGAAGCCAAAGGTTCATGTGGAAGAAAGCTTGAAGAAATTCCCCTCCTTCATATGCTTGTAGCAAACCTTCATATGTTGTTGCATTGGTGATCTTGAAGAAGATCCCCCTCTCATTGTATATTGTGAAGTATTTCCATTATTGAGTCCATTGTGAAGTGGTGGATGTATGTGAAATGGAATATGTATTGTGATGAAGTGAAATTTGTAATCTTTATGTTTGTTCCTTCATTGAACACCTTCTTCAATTGTATAATATAAAGGAAAAAGTGAAGCTCCTTCATCATAGAGATTTTGTAATGAATTTGATAAGAGGATTATAATGAAAATACAATGCATTTCTATTATGTCTATTGGATTTGATTTCTTAAATAATGGAGTGGTTTTTCATGAAATGATATTCAAGATTATGGAAAGGAAATGTGATAGTTTTCAATGTCTTTTAAAGTTTAACTTATGCATGATTATGGTAGGTTCTCTATTATAGTTTGAAGAATTGTCTTAGTCATATTAACAATTCAAATGAACCTAATTCTATGCTCATTTCTCATCAAATGCAATAGGGAAATAGAGTGCAATAACATAATTGATATTATTGAAAACCTCTACAATAACACTCTAATTCATCAACCTCAATGGTTTATTAATTCTCATATAGTTTCCCTCAATAACTCAAATGAAACAAATGTAAAAGTATGAAGGAAACTATGTTTTTATTAAAATAGACACTTCCAGAATTTTAGAGAGCATTTTGCTCTCTGGAAATTGTATGGAGACATCAATATTCTCATATTACATAGAGAATATTCCACTCTAACCAATCAGACATTAATTAAAATTAACTTTATCTAAAACATCTCCTAAAACAGCTATTAACCTAAAGTCTTTGACAATATAATAAGCATGCCTTAAAGGTCCCTTTAATACCACCTTCCACTTGTAGTGGACCCCACACCTTTCCTCTCCCCATGCGCAGGTGGACTGACTTGGATTTTTTATATGGTTTTTTCTTTGCTAAAACTACCACCTACGTGGGTAAAAAGGTCAATGGGAAGTGACCTCAACAACAAGGTAAATTTACTGCCTTTTCTTCCCCTTTAATTCCTTGAACCTCATGAACTGACATGGCTAATTTATCACTCACTTTTCAAACTTCCTCCTCTCCAAGTGCACCTATCTCTGACATGAGATTGTGACACTCTTCCTCTTGTCATTAAGGGGTACCTCCTTCCTTGGCAAGCGCACCCTCCACTTGGTTCATCCTTGGGAAAAGGGAGCACTTTTTTGGGGATTGCATTGACTTCAAAAAATTTAAATTATGTTCTTTTTGTATCCTTGGTAGCTGCAAAATCTCCCCATGATGGGAGTGGGGCCCATTAAAATCTTGTCCCCCTTGTTCTCCCCTTGGGATGCGCCCCCTTTTGATTTGAGTCTTCTTGTATGGGGGGGGCACTTAATAGGTTGGTAGGTTGGCTAGATAGTAGTAGATTAGTCTTTGGTGTTTTTTTTAATTGTTTCTTTTATGATGATATTATATGTATAATGGTAATTACTTATTGTTTTAGGTAAATAGTTTAGTAGAATTTTATTATATAAATATGTATTGGAACTTTCCTATTAATTTAGGAGATTAAGTTTGTAGGGAGAGTGTGATAGGTTAGTAGGTTAGTTAGGGATTTAGTAGTTAGTAAGGGTTACTTGATATTTGTAATCTATGGGTGAGATTAACTAATTTCTTTTGGCATAATTCCTTAGGTAATAATTTTAGCTATTTTAATCAATTTTATGGGTTAATTATTTAGTTAATTAGTCAATACACTAGTCTATAGTCTTGGATTATGGTTGATAGAATATTCTGATAAATGATTAATCATTTTAATTTGTTAAATGTATGCTAGTAGAGTTACATTATAAGTTAAGGGAGTAATGTGTTTCTCTCTAGTCAATCATGATATAATTTGTTAACTCGATAGGTTATTCTATCTAGTGAAATAAGAACTTGATAGTTGAACAATTACTCTAGGATAAGTTGATAAATCTTTTGGCTATTAGAATTGTATACTAATGTATGTTTTAGGTCCTCTAATATTACCTTACTTGAGTAACTTTAACATGTATTAATCTTGAATGACATAGACAAAGATCTTTGGTCAGTAACGAACCAAATCAAACCCTGTCGGTATGAAATAAATTATTAACATGATAGCATCCTTGTTTTAACTAATATTTTGATACGTGAATTTACTCCAACTTCTGATCCTAGAAAGGAATGAACATACGACATTTGAACATATTGACCTAGGTATACTTCACTGAGTTAGTGGTTAGACATTAACTTTGATTAGGGTGTAGACCGATGCCCTAGACATTCGGATTGCACCCGGAGCATGAGCTCTTTTGGATGTTAGGAACTCTAGGGTCCCCACCTTTCGAGGTCTAACTCTTACTACATCAGTTAATAACTTGAACCCAGATTGCACCTGGCATAGCCGATGTTTAGTCTCCTTTTAACCTTTCCTCCCCTTTGTCCTTTAAAAAAAAAAAAAATTAGTTACATTTTTTTTGTTGTTTATTTTGGGCATGACAAGTTCTTATAATATAATGAATAGTATTTACATTAGAAACATTAAATATATACATATTAGCAACCTTTTTTCTATTTGGGAAGCACCAAAATTGTTGTCCAGGGTTGCTCTGTGTTTGTGAAGTCTTCAACACACACTGCCCACCACCACATTGATAGTTTGGCATATTGACAAGAGCCATCGAGCCTATATCAATAATGCACCGCGCCATCATTAGTACATTTATTACATAAATATTATAACATATAATCATATGATTATAATAATCATACATTCACCAATGTTGTTCTATTGTAGATTCAAGTACTTTAAAAAAATTTCAATCAATGGTTTGAACAAAGATGTCATTCTAGGGCAGCAAGGACAATTTAACTATACCTGAGCTAGAATTAGTCAACTTCAAGGCCTTCATAAAGAGGGTTTCCAATGAACAAGTGTCCAACTTAAGGTCTCTTCAAAGGATACAAAACAAAGAAAAGAATAGTCCAACAAATAAGAATTATGTCTAGTTCACTAGCTATTGATATATGCAATTTACATCCATGAGTAAATAGGATCTCAATTGTCAGTAACCAGTGGTTCCATATAGCAGTAATAAGTTTGCAAATCAACCTAATATATTCATACTTAGTGCTCATAGGATATAAAAAAATCATTGACTCTCAATACATCATTCAAAATCCAACATCATATGACTAGCAAGCAACCAGATACAACAACAAAATAAGGTCTTTATGTTGAAGATTGTAGTTGCGATAAAGATCTGTATCTCTTATTTTGTTATATGTTGAAATTGGGACAATACCTTTGTATTGCATCAACATCTAGAGAAGATATTTATGATGAGATTTCCATCATTTTAAGTGAGCACAATGTGGCATTCAATGCGTGCTACATGTCACACTCTAAATATTTGATATTTTATTATATGAAGAGACATGGGACATGTGAAGAGTCATGCATTTGGAAATATGAAGAGACTTGTTTTTGGAAATTGAAGAGACCTTCAGTTGTGATATGAAGAGTCTCTAAATTCTATACATATACGTGATTGCATCAAGTTGAAAAAGTGTTGTACTTGAACTTCTATCATTAATAAAAGAGATATTTTTTTGGTGTGGCTAGGTTTTTCCCTCTAGTTGGAGGGTTTGCCCAGGATAAAGTCATTGTCTTTTGTACCTATTTTGTTCTACTTTTGTTTATTGTTGTTTATCTTTATTTTATGGGCATAACTTTAACATGGTATCAGAGCGGGTTAGATAACAGTACATAAGGGAGTTTCTCTTGTTTTAGTTATTCTATTATGGATTGTATTGAGCATCTTTGTATTGTATGTAGGAGTGTTAATGTTTAAGGAATGTGTTCTATCTTGTTAGCAGTGTATCACATTGTGCCTCTCCTACTTGGCATATCTTATGTTGTTGACGATGATTTCATCCTAGTTGTTCATTATTGTGTTGTCGGTTTAATTCTGGAATGTTCATTCCTCTGCTCATGTCATCAATGGTTCTCATATTATTAATTAACGACACTTATTATGTGTGTCAATAGTGTGAGGATTCAAGAGCTTAAACACCCATTCTTGGGTCTGGTGTACAAAGAGAGGACCGATGTTATTGGGAGTGGATTATGTCCTTGGTCTTGGACTTGACTGATTTTGAAACCACCTGGCAGACTAGAGTGTTTAAGGATGACTTGATCAATTTAAACAACCAAACAGATTGCATTTGGTTAGTAGTTCTTGGCTCGAAGTTTCTGGGAGTCCATCTTTTGTAAAATGAGCACCAAGACAACCTAATTCCCATTCGGGTGCCCTTTGATTGAGAAACGAAGACACCAGGCTTAAGAGGTCTGGATTGTTCTACAGACCTATTGTCCTAAGGTTTACCCGAGCCAATTAGGCCTATCCTCAGTCCCTTAGTGTGAAAGTCTTCACTAGTTGGGTCTTCCCTCCCTACCAGCACTACTATTGATCACCTAATGGCCCCTAAACATTGAATCCACAATTGATTGGTGGGTTTCCACTCCCAAAGCCCCACAATGCACTCAAAATTCCATTTTCAATACCAAGCACATGAAAATGCTTGGTCTAGGGCTCACTGGTAAGTTCATTAGCACAAGTCTTCCTAGCGTCCGCTGCTAGAATATATGAATACATTTCCAAAACTCACATCCCTCCCAAATTAGTCTTAATCCATTGGAGGGAACCCAAGTTAGGTCCGAAAGAACTTCCTATCCTCACGACTCCTTGATTTCAGGCAGTCCAGAGGAAACTTTGACTGTCTCCATAGGGAACCAATTCAAACCTTCAAACTTGGTGTATTAGGAATGGATTCACTGTCCCAACAACATCAAATCTTTAATTAGCAACTAGTATTGTTACACCAGTGACCTAATCCAAAATAAACTCAGAAAAACTCTTTAAAAAAACTCTTAAGAATTATGTGTGTTCATTCATTGTCAAGAACCCTATGGCTGTTGCAAGATCATGCAAAAAAGTATCATATTGTAATCACCAAAAAGTGGATAGGATCATTCATGTGAGTAATCAAGGCAAAACTAAGGAAAAGTCAAGGCAATTGAATCAAAACAAGCATTTAGCCAATCAAAATTAAAATTGAGCTTCAGTTTAATTTAAAATCAAATCAACCCACTCAAGGGGTACACATGGCTAAACAAATTAATTAAATTAAATTAATACATGGGAGGAAAAAGCCTCAACCAATAGGATTTAAGGAAAGAGCTCACATGGATCAAGCCAAAATAAATCTCAATCACTCAATTGAAAAGAACATCTTGTCCACTCATCTTGTCTTCTTGTCCCAAGCTTTGAGGACAATCCATTTAAATTGTCTCCAAAGGATGGAACCAAGGACTTAACCCCAACTCAATCATGATCAACTCTACTACACCCCCTACCCTTGCCAAATCCTATAAAAGCAAGGCATAAATCACTCAATTATCATCCACAAATCTGAGAATTGCATCTAACCTCTTGAGATTTTGACCTAGAAAGGCAAATTTAGAAGTTAATTAAGCATTTCAATTTGGAATTGAATATTTTAGCTTGCTTTATCATTTATTCTCATTCTAGGACTGTCATTAATGGAGGCTTGCTGAGAGCTTCACCATTAACATCCCTAGCTAGAGATCCATAGAGTGCTTAATTGCTCTTTATTTGTTAAAATAGCTCTTCCTTTGTGGTAATTTAGTTATTTTATTCAATTATTTGCAATACTAACCCTATGAAGGTACAAATTCTATTACACAAAATGGTCCCCATCATGGGGCATTAGGCCTCATTTTTCTAAAAATCCAAAAAAAATTATATTTTCAAATTTTTGCATGTTTAACTCTTTGTTTTGTAGATAAAACAACGTGTTTAATCCTTTCTGCAGTGCTTTTACCAGGTTTTCCAGTGCTTTTGAGCTTTGAAACAACGCGTTAATGACAAATTTTTGCACCTTTACACAGGATTTCAACGCTTTTGATTCCTTCTGGCTTTTGTCTAATTTTCTTTCAACGCTTTTGCTTTGACTAGCCAACGCGTTTACATAATTCTCCAGCACTTTTAACATTTTTATGATGCCTTTGCTAAGTTTAACAGCACATTTAATCTTTGTTTTAGCACTTTTAAATACTTCTACAGCACTTTTAATCTGATCCATAGCGTTTTCAATCATTTTAATAGCACTTTCAATCATTTTAAGCTTTCAATCACTTGAAATAATGCTTTTAAGCATTTTAATAGCGCTTTCAATTATTTTAATAGCACTTTTAAGCATTTTAATAGCTCTTTCAATCATTTTAATAGCTCTTTCAATCATTTTAATAGCACTTTTAATTAAATTAAAAATTAGCATAATTTGACTTGCGGAAAATGATTTCTCTGTGTCTGCAGGATGACTGGTCATAAAAAAACAAAAAAAATAGAGACCAGATTTAACCATGAAGGGAAAGCTTTGACAAAAAGGATCAAGGAAGAGAATATTGCACACATCAAGCTAGTTTTGGAAGATTCTCAGCAAGAAAGCAAGGTATATGAACAATATTTTAAATTTGTAGAAGCATATAAAGCAAAGTTCATATCATGAAATTGGATTTACTCAACTTAATCAAGTTTTGCTAAAATTTGATAACTAAGGCTTTAGATTCAATTTTATCTTGTTTTCCTCATTTTTTCTGGTTGTGTTGACTAACTTGTTGGAGGAAAATCACGTTGGAAAGGAATGATCGCTACTAGGTGAGCATTAAAAAATGAAAAATCAATCAAAAATGCCCCTAGCCTTTGCTAGCTTCATTTGAAGGTAAGCCTAAACCTAGTCATTTTTTTGCTTAAATTGTGGCTTTGTCATTACTAAAATCTAGTAATTAAAAACAGCCTATTATTGTTTGAGGAATTAGACATTAGGCCTATGCTCTTCACTTTCTAAGTGAATCAAAATGCCAAAAGTGTTGAACTCCTTGATTAAAAGAAAGGCTAGGTAAATCAAGCACTAAATTTGAAAAACCCCTTGTTTGTAGAAAAAAGTAGAAATACTCGATTCTCTCTAGTTAGTGGGTTTGGTAATTGAACCTTGTTAAAAGTGTTTGGGAATTGAGAAGTAGATAGGGATATTCTCTTCACCTTTTTGGTGAATCAAATTCCCACAACCTATTTCTTTATTCCACTTTATTGCTTTCAAATGAACATGCTAGATCAATAGTTGGGCTCACCTCCCGAGATTGCCTTAATGAGGCCGGTGAGAGGGACAACCCAAAGTGGAATACAATATCCTTTGCCGCAATCATCCAACCCACTATAAAATGAAATGCATGCATCCTTAATGGGGTGTGTGACAAAAGGGTGTTAAATTTTCAAACTTCCTCGAGTAGTCCTTCAAGATTGTGCAAAACTTCAACATACCAGTGGTCGGAAGCCTCTTAATATACTTGGATGATGAAAGTTTAATATCCATTTTGAATAGAATCTTGATTAAATACCTTGATAAATTTCCAAGCCAACCTCATTAGAGTCATTTAAAAGCCAAATTTGACCTTAGGTAGATTGCTTGGAAGAATTTCTTGTGATAATTGATAAAATCATTGTGTTGTGCTTGAAGGTCTTTGATTACAAAAAGAAAACATCCATTAAAATCCAAAAATCAATTAACAACAAAAATTCAAAGGAATATTCTATTCACAAGAATTCAAGAAATGGAAACATTATCCAACCAATTCTCATTAAGAACATTGTTTCCTTACCTCTATGATCAAGAAAAATATCATGAACGCCATATCTTTGATAATTCAAAATTTGATCAAAAAGAATATCATCCCTATATTTGATCAAGAATATCCTAATGATAAACCAATATTTGATGAAGAACCTATTTCAAAATATCAAGAGAATCCCATCTTTGATCAAGGAAACCAAGAGGAATTAGTCCCATCTCAACAATATTCATCATATGACAACTCTTTGAGAAATACAAATACATCCAAATATCCTTAGGATAGATCATTTACTCCTTTAGGAATTTCATATGAATCAGCTTTGGAAAAACTCCTTGAAAATGATCTCATCACATTGCCTCAAATCACTTCATGTGGTTTTATCTTTTTGAGTAACTATTGTGCATATCATAGACATAATGAGCATGAAACTTCAGATTGCATGGAGTTGAAACATAAAATCCAAAATCTTATTGATGATGACATAATTGAAATTGAAAATCCTAATGAATCATCTAATGAAGATACTTTTCTCAAGCAAGATCAAACTTATGAACACATGTCTATTAGTGGTCCTCTTATAGCTTTCAGCTATTCTACCATTCCTCCATTTCATATAGAAGCAAAGCTATCCAATATTCCTCCATCAAACAAAGATCCAAATAGTTTTCATAATGACTATGTATACCCTCAAGGGCTACCTCTAAAAGAGATCCAAGCTAACCTACATCTTGCTACAAACTTCTTTCATGCTTCAAAGGTTATAGACTCCAAGCCTTGATGTGCTACAATGCCTTTTGTACTGATGCAGGGGCATCCAAGGTTAAGGCAGGGGCATTATGTGTCCTCAGTGAAACTGCATGGTGTGTTAGTATTTTGGCTGGTGTTACTTGGTTGTAGCCTTGACCGATGGTCTCTTTCATTGAAGGAAGCTCAGTCATTGAATGAACTTGGTAGTCTCTAGCACTCGATGAAAGTGTTACTTAGTCATGTTTGCGGTGCTTGGTCGACACTAGTGCTCGGTGATGCTTCGCTTGATTGGTTAATTCATTATCGCTCGGTAGTTTTGGTTTACTGACTGGAGTTCTATGTGATTTTTTGAGATGACTTGGTGCATTTATTGTTGGTAGCTATTGTTATAGGCCGACATGCTGAATTAAATGTTTGTATACATTTGTAAGCCGACTTGTATAGAATTTAATTATTTGTTTGAGAGAGTTAAGGGTTTCATCTTGCTGACTTGTGGCTAATGACTAATATTTAAGGAGTGTTTGGGTAGATTTAAAAAAAAAAAAGGACTTAGAGATCATGGAGTAGAGAAGTTCATAACATGAAGACTTAGTGAGTCAGATCTAAGGTTCTGAAAGCTAAAGTTGGCGAAGTTGTGGAAAGTTCTTGATGATCTTGCAGATCAGATTGATATATGATAGTTGTTTGTAGCAAAGCTAGGGGTTTTCATACTTTGAGATAAGAAGATTTCTTGGAGGCTTGCGAGCTCAATTTTAGATCTTCCTTAGGGTTTCCATCATCTTTTGATTGTCTTCAGAGCTGAACTAGATGAGATTGTATTGGATCTTGTCAGATCTTACAGAATTTTTTTTTTATTGTAATTGGCCCTAACCTGGAAGTCCTTATAGATGAGCATGTTAATGAAAATCAATGTTAAACAATTACTTTGTGTTGCGTTGTTGAGTATTCTACTGTGTAATTCTATTGGCTACAAGGTTTGGACTGTCCTTAATTGGATCCACCAACCTTGACTACATTAGGTGGTATTAGAGCGAGAGTTGATCTTGTTGAAGAAGAAGGTTGACCTAGCAAGGTTGATCTTGCGAAGTTGATCTTATTGGCAAAGAGATTGTGCGTAATCTGGATTGGACTAGTGGCAGATCTAAAGCACTTAACTTGTGGAATTATGCCCTAGTTGTTTGCAAGATTACAGGTTGAGATCTAACTTGTTACAACTTGGATATTGTCACAAGGTGGTCGGTCAGGGTTTGTTGTAGAGGGTTTCTCTTATCTTTAAGGATGCCTCTAAGAAGATTGGACCCTAGAGTTATTCTAATCTTTGTGATACTGTTGAATCCTGGATCACAAAGAAGGTGAAATCAGATTTCAGATCTGAGATGGAATTGATGAAGAATGACATGGTTGTTGAGATCATGAGAACTGTTGCTGGTATACCTCGAAATGTTGGTACTAAGGATGGCTATGAAGAAGTCACTGAAGAATTTGAAACTGCTGGATCTAGTGGTGATGACCAAAGGAATAGATCTAGTGAAGACATAATTGCTTAGTTGCCTAGATATGTTGCTCAATTTAGTAATTACCAGATGGAAGTTTCTACTTTATATGGTACTTTGAAGCTTGACAATCTGATTGATTGGATTGGTGAACTTGAAGATTTATTTGAACTGGAAGAAATTGAAGATCCTCTTCGGGTAAGATTAGCATAGAAAAAGTTGAAAGGACATGTTTCTCTTTGGTGGAAAGAACTACAAAGAGACTGAGAAGATGAAGGTGAAACAAAGATCAATCGGTGGAGATTGATGGCGACTAAGTTGAAAGCTAAGTTCATACATGTTGACTATGAGCTTGACTTGTTTAAGAAGTTGTAGAATCTAAAATAGAAGGATTTGTCTATTGAAGATTATACTGAGGAGTTCTACAAACTTACTATTCGGTCTGGACACTGAGAGCTTGGTAAGGAAAAGGTAGCTTGGTATGTGAATGGTCTGAGATTCAATATTCAGGATGAACTTGGTATGCTAAAGATTGATTCTATTGAAGATGCTTATTAGTATGCTCTGAAGGTAGAAGATAAGTTGAAGAGGAAACAACCTAGTAACTCCCGAGGGAAGGAAAAGATTGATCACTTGGTGAAGGATAAACCGACTGATGCAGAAGATGAGTAGAAACCTATGGAACTGAAGAAGAAGACATGTAGAGTTATCTTTTAAGGGTACTTGCTATAATTGTGGAGAGGAAGGACACTATTATTTTGAGTGTACATAGAAGAAGGTTGATCGATGAAATGTTGTGATGAATGAGAACATTCAGAATGAACCTGAATCAGAGAACTTGCTACTTCGGCAAACATTGCTCGGTACAAAGGATGAACATTTTTAGAGGAGTAACTCATTTAGGACCCGATGCAAATCTAAAGGTAAACTCTATGATGTTATTGTTGATAGTGGAAGTACTAATAACCTTGTTGCTAAGGACCTGGTTCATAAACTTGGTTTGAATAGAATGAAGCATCCTTGTCCTTATAGGCTTGGCTAGTTACAAGATGTTCATGCTTTGGAAGTTAGAGACAATGCTTCATTGATGTTCATATTGGCTAGTACAAGGATCTTGTGTTATGTGACATTATGAAGATGAATAGTTGTGATATATTGCTCAGTAGACCTTGGCAATATGATTGTAGAGCTATTTATGACTATGTTTGAAATGTGTTTACTTTTGAGAAGGATGACAAGAAATTTTCACTGATGCCTTTGATGGCTACAACGCTCATTAGGAGAAGCCTGAGTATTGGTAGCCAAGTTGAGATTGTGAATCCAGAGAAAATGAATAATCAGCATGGAGAACCGACCTGTACATTGTCAAGAAAAGACTTGAAGAGATAGAGGAAACTGAAGTGGAAGAATTTGCAAGCAAAAAAGGTGGACTTGTATGTGAAGAACCAATTTGGGATTTATGTATTGAATCTTGGAAGATGTTCTTCTCACATATGAACATCTTTTGGAACCTAGGGTGTCTAATGCAAGGGCATCCAAGGTTAAGGCAAGGGCATTCTGTGTCCTCGGTGAAACTGCATGGAGTGTTAGTATTTTGGCCAATGTTACTCGATTGCATCCTTGACCAACTATCTCGGTCATTGAAGGAAGCTCGATCACTGAAGGAACTCCATAGTCTTTGGTGCTTGGTGAAAGTGTTACTCGATCATGCCTACAGTGCTCGGTCGACACTGGTGCTCAGCAATGCCTGGCTTGCTCGGTTAATTCACTATCGCTCAATAGTTCTGGTTTACCGACTGGAGTTCTATGTGATTTTTTTAGTTTACTTGGTGCATTTATTGTTGGTAGCTATTGTTATAGGCTGACATGCTGAATTAAATGTTTGTATACATTTGTAATCTGACTTGTATGGCATTTAATTATTTGTTTGGGAGAGTTAAGGGTTTCATCTTGCTGACTTGTGGCTGATGACTAGTATTTAAGGAGTGTTTGGGTAGATGTTTAAAAAAAGGACTTAGAGATCATGAAGGAGCAGAGAAGTTCATAACTTGAAGACTTAGTGAGTCAGATCTAAGGTTCTAAAAGTTGAAGTTGGTGAAGTTGTGGAAAGTTCTTGATGATCTTACAAATCAGATTGATATCTGATACTTGTTTGTAGCGGAGCTAGGGGTTTGCATACTTGGAGACAAGGATATTTCTTGGAGGCTTGTGAGCTCAAGTTTAGATGTGCCTTAGGGTTTCCATCAGCTTCTGATTGTCTTCAGAGCTAAACTAATTGAGATTGTATTGGATCTTGTCGGATCTTACATAATTTTTTTCTGATTGTAATTGGCCCTAACCCAGAAGGCCTTATAGCCGAGCATGTTAATGAAAATCAGTGTTAAAAAATTACTTTGTGTTGCATTGTTGTGTAATTCTGTTGGCTGCAAGGTTTGGACTATCCTTAATTAGATCCACTAGCCTTGACTGCATCATGTACCTATTTCAAATGAACATCCATCATCCCTTGAAGAATCCCTCGTGTGGATTCAAACTCCTACATTTTCCTTAGAAGTGACTCCATGTCAAGAGACTAATCAAAAGTGCAAAGAAACAAGTCTTATTAAGGATCAAGATCAAGATAATATCCCTTCTTATCCTATAGTTGACCAAAGTCCCATATCCAAAGAGTCCCATGATGAATCCTTCATACCCTTCCATTTCTTTAAAGAATATATACTTCCATCTCAAATACCCCATATTCCTTCACCTCTTATATCCTACCCATATCTGAAGCAAGATCAAGGTATTCCTTCCATCTCTAATGAACTTATTGAAAATCAAAATAAAAGTATTCTTCCTAGGCTATCAAAAGATCCTTGTCAAGATCAAAGTACCCCAACATCCACTTTTCATAAGCCTCCATATCTATCTCAAGATTCAACTGCACCTATCAAAGCTACATATAGGCCTATTGGTACAAAGATAAATCCAAAAGATGAAAGCCTTGGACATGTAGCTCAAAATAAAGATGTTGATATCCCTCCCACATCTCATTTACCTTCATTTGTGCATAATAATATTCCTTATACATCCTCCAAATCCATCCTTGGTCCCTATATCCCAAAGTTGAAACCTTCATATCTTCCATCCATATTGGGTCCCTATATCTCTCCATCAATTTTTCCTACCATCCCTATCCCACCATCCCCTTACCTTACTATGTATCAAGATCAACAAAGACCTACATACTTGAGAAACTAAACACCCATCAATATGAACCACCCATATCAACCTTATTCATCCATCAATCCCAAGTCTTTTGGAAGAAATTTGAATGCGCAACATAAGAATCAGAAAATCAAGAATCCACTTATGTATTGAATAAATGCATTCTAAAGCATCCATTAAGCAAAAAGAAGAATCAAAGAAAATGTGGGTTCCTAAATCCCTCATTGAAGAAATGCATTCTAAAGTGTCCATCAAGCAGAAAGAAAAATTAAAGAAAATGTGGATTCCTAAATCCCTCATTAAAGAAATGCATTCTAAAGAATCCAAAAGGAAAGAAAAATCAAAGAAAGTGTGGATTCCCAAGTCACTTTTGAAGGACTTACACACAAAAGAGAAATCAAAGTTGACATTCAAGCTTCCAAAGGATTCCACTCCACATTCTCCCAAACACATTCCATCTTATCTATCCATTTTGGTCCTTGTATCCCAAGATCCATATCCTCTCTTACTTTGAAATCCCAAGCTATCTCACCCATTTTTCCTCTATTATTCCACTACCCTTCAAGGTGTGTATTGATGTTGCTCTTGATAATACTTATTTTCCTCCTATTCATTATCCTTCCATCCCCTTTTTTGCACCCACACATGGAAAAACTTATTATCCTCTCATTAATTATCCTTCCATTTCCATTATCCAATCCATTGCATAAATCTTTAGCCACCCTCTACCTTATCCATCATATCGCATTTTCGTCACCCTATCAACATCTTTGAGCATACTTTTTAGTGGTTTTGGCCCATCATATCATACCTTTCAAGGAGTATCCAAAGATAATGAGGATTTAGTCCCTCCAAAAAAAAGAGAAATAAATTCTTCATATGGTGAAAACCACTTCTTGTGGCATATTAGACAAGTACCTTGATGAAAACCTAGCAAACAGGCATCATGCGTAATTCCTCTCTTGCATTCTATACTTGGGGACAAGTTCCATCCATCATATCCTCCATATTTCTACCATTTATCTTACTTGCATCCATACTCCATCTTTCACCTTTTATCTTGACAAGGTTGAACATATCCATGAGCATTAAGTATCTTGACATGAGTTATCCTATTCATCAGCCTATTCACTTATTGCATTCACACTACCTTATCATGATCTTGCTTATCATAAAGCCTCCTTAATTATTCCTAAGACTTCCCATAATCTCAAACCATTCACTCATATCCTTCACCACCCCTTTATCATGATTGTGTGATCCTATCCACATTGATCCCTTAATCTTGATCCAAATGAAGGATAAAAGAAATGGAAAATAATGTTAGAAAAAGTCTCTTGATATGTCCACTCCTTTGGACCATTGTCATGACACTAGGGCATTATTCCATATGCTATCCAACACCACATCATTGGCCTATATTGAGATATTATTTTTCCCTAGCTTGGATAATCTTGAGGAGATGGTCCTATGGGTAACACACTTGCTTCATCCATCATTGCCTATTCATTGATGAATCATCAATTTGCAAATCCATCTTTCATGTCCTATACCATGATAGATATTGGGGACAAATTCAATGTGATCTTGTTTGAGAACTAGTAATCTCTAAAAATCTTTTTTTAAAAAGTGAAAATTTTCCTCAAATAATCCAAAAAAAATACAAAATATCTAAAATCCAAAAAACATAAAAAATCTTTTTTAAAAAAAATCCAAAAAAATCTAAAAATCTAAAAATTGCAAATCTTAAATAAACATTCAAAAGTTGCAATGCCCAGAAAAGCATGATCTTTGCTAAATCAAACCAGGGGCACCAATCCAAGTTCAATGAGCTTATCAAAATAGACACAAGTTGGCTCAAAATCATTACATCAAAATCAGAAAATTGCTACACTTGAACTTATTGATCAATATCACATTTCAAACATCCAAACACTTGATCTAAACAACAACATTTGACACATTAAATCTTCAAACAACAAATTAGATCAAAATCTAAAAGGCTTAAACATAACTAACGATCAAATTGGATAAATTTTTTGAAATATGGATCTACAAACAAAAGCAAAAATGTTCAAAGTGTTACTAAATTTTTGGAACCATGTCTTTTTAGCAAATCGATGAAGTCTTTGACTAGATGAGCAATGATGAAGACATGATATTTTCTTGATTTCTTCTTGAGTGCTTGTCAGGTTGATTCATAGCAGTATGCAAATCTGTCTAATGACATGATCATCAAAGAATCATCGAGGACATTTGTATATGAAAGGGATCAATTCTTTGTCTGTTTACTTGCAATTGTTAGAATTCGAGGAAAGCGGTATTCATATCATCATGGTTGAACCAATGAGGGTTGTACCAATTTCATGTTCGAAAATGTCGATGATGAAAATGAGCATCCAAATTTTGAATAGTGATAGCTAGCTGCATCCATATAGATTAATTGCATGTTAGTTTTCATGGGTTGATCCTTTTTCTCAATATATGTAAGGAAAGCTAGAGGGGGTAGAGTTATCAACCAAATCAAGATACATCAAATGATCCTATATCATCAATGGTACATCATCAAATGTCTTGAAATATACATCATCAAATGTCCATCAATATATAATCAAATTCTTTGGCAACATCATCAAATCTCCATCAATATATAATCAAAGTCTTGATCAACATCATCAATGTCTGAAATATCCATCATCGAAAATCATGTTCAATCTGATATTCAAAGGAACATCAATATCATCAAGATACATCTTCAAATGTTTGATCCATCAAATGATCCATGCTACATCAAGGAAATCATCAATAATCAATCATGTTGATCAACTAGGGGCAACCTAACTCTATCCATCACTGATATCTATACCTGCACCTACACCAACAGATGACCCTTTTCTTCTACCAATCCTTAATTTTGCATCATGAGAAAATCCTATCAACTCCATATCATCAAAAAATCTAATCATATCATGTATCAAATATCAATCATTCAAATCATCCAAGTGACCATCTAATGTCAATCAAGTTATCCTATCATCCATTTTCTCATCTTGAGCCCATCAAATCTCCCAACTCTAGATCTTGAGGAAGGAAAATTAATGTTTTGTCTCTCTATGTCTTGAGAGAAAAATATCAACAAATCAAGTTATTCTATCAGATTGACATCAACATCAACCAAGTGATTCTGAATAACATCAAATGATACCAAACCATCATCAACTTATCTAGATCATCAACAACATCTTATCAATCAAATCTCTTCTCATGATCAGGTTATATCCAAATTTCTATATTGGGAAACAAATCAAAATTTCCCAATCTCAACCAAATCATCCAAAATCATTTCAATTCATTTCTTGAGGGGTCATACACTCCAATTATTAGGATCATCGAATCAGAGGCATAACATCAAATTAAAGCTCAATCTTTCATCAAATTTTTTTTCGCTTAAAAATCGAGTGGGGCATCCAACATCAAATCGAAGAAAATCATGCATCATATCAGTGAACTATCATCGAATCAACCATCAAGACATCAAATCAATCAAAATCAATCAAAACTGCATCAATCTTATCATCAAAATCTGCATCTCATATTGAACAATGAAATCGACCATCGACAAAATTAGGACCTTCTATTAGATTGAATCAAGACATTCTTTGAATCGACATGCTTCACATGTCGACTCAAAGGGGGGCATTTTTAATCACTGAAAAGTGGAAAGGATCATTCATGTGAGTAATCAAGGAAAAACTAAGGAAAAGTCAAGGCAATTGAATCAAAACAAGCATTTAGCCAATCAAAATTAAAATTGAGCTTTAGTTTAATTTAAAATCAAATCAACCCACTCAAGGGGTACACATGGCTAAACAAATTAATTAAATTTAATTAATTAAGTCCTATTTTCTCTCAACACCACATGGGAGGAAAAATCCTCAACCAATAGGATTTAAGGAAAGAGCTCACATGGATCAAGCCAAAATAAATCTCAATCACTCAATTGAAAAGAACATCTTGTCCACTCATCTTGTCTTCTTGTCCCAAGCTTTGAGGACAATCCATTTAAATTGTCTCCAAAGGGTGGAACCAAGAACTTAACCCCAACTCAATCATGATCAACTCTACTACACCCCCTACCCTTGCCAAATCCTATAAAAGCAAGGCATAAATCACTCAATTATCATCCACAAATCTGAGAATTGCATCTAACCTCTTGAGATTTTGACCTAGAAAGGCAAATTTAGAAATTAATTAAGCATTTCAATTTGGAATTGAATATTTTAGCTTGATTTATCATTTATTCTCATTCTAGGACTGTCATTAATGGAGGCTTGTTGAGAGCTTTACCATTAACATCCCTAGCTAGAGATCCATAGAGTGCTTAATTGCTCTTTATTTGTTAAAATAGCTCTTCCTTTGTGGTAATTTAGTTATTTTATTCAATTATTTGCAATACTAACCCTATGAAGGTACAAATTCTAGTACACACATATATAATTAAGATCAACATAAATTGAGCTGCCAAAGCATAGCAAAGAAATAATACCTGAGTCGCATCATCATGCCATGAAGGTGAGTAGCAATCACAGCCAAGGAAATGATAATAGCATGTACTAATTCAACATATGACTTGCAACCTCAATGAAACATGTAAACATGATGCCTGAGCTTAATGGATGGAATGTATAAATGGATGCCCTAGCTTTTGGGTAATCAATGATACTCCAAGAAAGTAATAATGGTGGTAATATGAAGACTACGAGCCAAGGGCATATGCCATGTAAAAAAATGGTGGACACTAGTTAGCATAGCAAAGAAGGAAATGTGTCACCAATGATGCCATGAGGATCACGAGTTCTAAAAGCAATAAGAAATATAACCAGAGAATCCAATGAACACACATTAACATGATTCCCTAGTTCACTAACACAACAAGTGTGATAAAATCAAAGATGCAGATTAGGCTCATGGGTTGTGGTAATAGAAAATAAACATTGCATGATGCCCTAGCTCATAACAAAATAGTGAGAATCTAGATGTAAATGCCATAATCAAATCATCCAAAGAAATGAACTTAATGCCATGGACACAATAGAGCATGGAGTAATGATCATAGTAAGATGTGCCCTCGAAATACATGATGGTATTTAATCAAGTGATCAAATGCAATGGATTCTATCAAAATGCAGAGGAGATAATGACACAATCCCTACCTCAATGAGCTTCCATTTGATAAGGAGAGGAAAAGCCAAGTTTCCAAAACCAAGCTCGAAGATCAAAGGCCCAAGTCCAGATAAAAATTGCAACCCCTATACACAGTGTCGAATCCACCTTGGCCGATGAGGTTCTGCGCGCTGCAACCCTTGAAAAAATTCACCGTGGTAAAAATGAAATGAGAAATGAAATCTTTTTTTTTTAAGTTATGAACTTTCGATGAACACAGGCATGGATTAAAAAAAATGAAAGTTTTCCTTCTATAATCTGACCAATCAAAACCTTTTTATTTCATGGTCAAAAATTTTGGTAGAAAAACTAGGTCAAATGTACTAGTGACAAAGTTGTTGGTGCTATCAGAGGCATTGGTGGAACTATTGAGGAAGATGTTGTGGTAAGTAAAATGTTGAGAAACCTACTATCTACTTATGCCATTAGAGTGTCTATTATAAATGAGTTGAGAAATTTTAACAATGTCACTATAGATGGAATGATCGGTAATCTTACTGCATTTGAGTTAAATAATTTTGATAACAGTGTTCCAAAAGTTGAGGTATCTTTCAAATCATCGATGTCTAATGTACTAGTAAGAAAAGGTAAACAATTAAGTCATGATTTTGATTGCATGTCAAGTTACAATAGGGAACTTGAAGGTGTTAAGGAATATAAATCTGGAGATATAATATAATCTGAAGATATGCAGTAGAATACAATTGCCTTGGTGATTGATTGATTCTACCACACTCAACGACTATATATATATAAGTTAGAGGAGTTTAACATGAACAATCATGACTTATCATATACGATAAGCCATGACTATTCGTTTAATAAATCAACTTTAATAAAGGATTAACGTTATGTTCCAGCACAAATATTAAACACGAACACAATAATTTAACACTCCCTCTTGAGAGAGAGTTTAATAGAACTTTTCATATCATGATATTTGACCCAATCCAAGACACTTACAGAATGTCAATCATGATGAGTTACTACATAGTAATAATATAAATGTTAAGATGTCCGGTCCTATCCGGGACAAACCCTTCCGGGAGTCGATCTTAACAATTTTATTCCCCAACAAATAACATAAGTAACAAGATGTCCGGTCCTATCTGGGACAGACCCTTACGGGAGTCAATCTTGTATTACTCATAAGCAACAAGATGTCCGGTCCTATCCGGGACAAACCCTTTACGGGAGTCGACCTTGAAGCCTGGTTACTATTGACAAGATCGTCACCTTGACATAGTAACCTATATACACAGAAGATCGTCATCTTCACAAATTTGAAATATTTCAATATTTTATTTTATTCATGAATAAAAATGTACATAATTACATTCATATTTTGATCAAACCGATTTTACCTCTGAAGAAATCTATCTTTACCTTTGCAAGATGTTTAGTAAAGATATCTGCATTTTGTTCTTCAGTACTGATGTAGACCAATTTAATGATCTTCCTGTCTACCATATCTCTCACATAGTGATATGGAATTTCTATGTGTTTTGATCGATTGTGAAAAATAGGATTCACAGAGAGCTTAATACAACTCTGATTATCACAATGAATAATAGTAGGTTCTAAAGATTTACCAAATAGGTCAAAAAGTAATTTTCTTAACCATACTGTTTCTTGAGCTCCCATGGATGCAGCCATGTACTCAGCCTCTGTAGAACTCAGAGCAACTGCAGATTGTTTCCGACTAAACCAAGAAATCACTGTAGAACCTAAACTGAAGCAAACTCCTGTGGTACTCTTACGATCTGAGGAACTTCCTACCCAATCTGAATCTGAGTAACCTTGAAGTTGAATTTCAGTTTTGTCATATTTTAGCCCAAGTTCACTTGTACCTCTTAAATATCTCAAAATGTGTTTAGCTGCCATTAGATGTATCTGCTTAGGTTCACACATGAAGTGACTTAATACATTGGTGGCATAGCAAATATTAGGATGTGTGTTTCCCAAAAACATGAGAGATCCAACTATTTGTCTGTAAAGTGTAAAGTCTGCAAGTTCTAAATTTTCTGCTTCATCTTTTAACTTGTGAAGGTTAGTTTCCATTGGTGTAGCTAAAGGTTTACAATCTGACATATCAAATCTATTTAGAATGTCAAAAATGTATTTCTTTTGACTTAGGAGAATGTAATCTTTCTTTTGAATAACTTCAAGTCCTAAAAAATAGTGAAGTAGGCCCATATCCTTCATGTCAAATTCAGCTATTAGATCCTTCTTACATTTTTCAATAAAATAGTCTTCTCCTGTAATGAGTAAGTCATCGACATAGAGAACTAGAATTATCATGTCACCTTTTTCATTTTTGAAGTATATATTAGGGTCTGCAGTATTCTTAGAGTACCCTAATTTTCTCAAGTAATGATCGATTCTTTCATTCCATGCTCTGGGAGCCTGCTTAAGTCCATAGAGTGCTTTCTTTAACTTGCAAAAATATTTATCTTTGTCATGGGTGAAGAATCCTTCTGGTTGTTCAATGTAAACTTCTTCCTCAATTTTTCCATTTAGAAATGCAGTCTTAACATCCATCTGATGTAATTTCCATTCTTTGGAGGCTGCAATGGCAAGTATGGTTCTGATAGATGTGTAACGTGCTACTGGAGCAAAAGTTTCTTCATAGTCAATGCTTGCTTTCTGAGAAAAACCTCTTGCAACAAACCGAGCTTTGTTTTTATAAATACTACCATCAGGTGCATATTTGATTTTGAATAGCCATTTTGATGATACAACTGACTTATGTTTAGGTCTAGGAACAATATCCCATACATCATTTTTCAAAATGGACTGATATTCTTCAACCATTGCTTCCCTCCAGGCTTGATTTGATAAAGCTTTCTCAACACTAACAGGTTCAGATTCTGAGAGTTCAGTTAGAAGTGCAGTGTAACATTTTTGAGTTCTAGTTCTTTTGTTCTCTCTAAAGATTTGTGCTAGTTCCACATTGTTCTCTTCAAGTATTTTCCTAGCCCATAATGGTCTCTTTTTATTATTTTCATTATTTGAGCAAGAAGGTTCAAAATCCAGGATTTCTTCTTCATTATTTATAGGTGCCGAATTCATGTCTGAATTTATATTCTCCCTCTCTTTCTCTAGTGAGAGATCTCTATCAAGATCTATAGAAATGTTATCTTCATTATCTGTAGATAAGAATTTTTCTTCAAATTTAACATCTCTGCTTATTTCTACTGATTTCTGACCAGGTATATAGATTCAGTATCCTTTGGAATCCTCACTGTATCCTAGGAAAATACCTTTCTTGCCAAAAGGTTCTAATTTAGTCCTCTTCTCTTTTGGTACATGTATATACACGGGACAGCCAAACACCCTTAAGTGACTTAGGTCAGGTTTGACTCCTGTGAATACTTCTTCTGGTGTGGTGTTTTCTAGTATAGCATGAGGGCATCTATTTTGAATATAAACTGCAGTGTTAGCGGCTTCTGCCCAATATGATATGTGAATATTTTGGTCATGCATCATGGCCTTTGTTGCTTCAATGATGGTCATGTTCTTCCTTTCTG
Organism: Chamaecyparis obtusa; assembly: GCA_027943335.1. Lineage (NCBI taxonomy): Eukaryota > Viridiplantae > Streptophyta > Pinopsida > Cupressales > Cupressaceae > Chamaecyparis > Chamaecyparis obtusa. The sequence goes on along the minus strand of BSBK01004932.1, from coordinate 1,013,193 downwards.
CTACTCCATTCTGTTGAGGATTATAAGCTACAGTATACTCCCTCTTAATCCCAACAGATTTACAATAGTTTTTGAAATTTTCAGAGGTGAATTCCCCACCATTGTCTAATCTAAGAATTTTGATTTTCTTACCAGTTTGGTTTTCTACTAGTGCTTTAAGTTCTTGAAATTTGGCTAGAACCTCACTTGACTCTTTAAGTTTTAAGAAATATATCCATGATTTCCTTGAATAGTCATCCACAAAGATTAAGTAATATAGAGCACCTGAGAAGGAAGGTGTAGACATAGGACCACACACATCAGTATGGATAAGTTCTAGAATGTTATTTGACTTATGTTCACTTGGAGGAAAAGATCCTTTAATGTTCTTCCCTAATGCACATCCCTTACAAATGCTAGAGTGTTCAGATTTTAAGAGAGGTATGCCAGAGGTTATCTTAGACAATGTTGGAAGGGCACTATATCTAATATGACCTAGTCTTTTGTGCCAAATCTCATTATTTTGATGAACATTGTGATTTAGGGCTACCTTTTGTTCATTACATAACTTGTACAAGCTACCTTCTCTGTTCCCTATATGAATGGCATTTTTTATATTAGAATTTTTAGTCCAGACAAGGACTTTGTCTTCATTGAAGGTTACCCTGTATCTTTGATCAGCTAGTCTAGAAATGGAGATTAAATTTCTCTTGATTCCTAGTACATACAAAACTTCTTTCAACTATAGAGTTACTCCATCTCTTATCTTTAACAAACAAGTCCCAATTCCTTTTACCAGATAAGAGGAGTTGTCACCAATAGTTACCTCTTCTGAAGAGTTCCCTAAGAAGGTTTCGAATTGATCTTTGAATCCAGTGATGTGTCTGGAAGCACCACTATCTATTATCCACATACTTTTATTAGAATTTAATTCACTTGCTAAAGCCAAGAAAAGGAGAGAAATTTCAGATTTTTTTACTTCCGCTAGGGCAGCTTATATTTTTTGTTTTTTCGGGCAATATTTGTGAATATGTCCGTATTTGTCACATTTGTAACATTTTACCATGGAAAGATCCCTTTTATTGAATTGTTTCCCATTGTTAGATTGTCTGAATTTTCTCTTCCTTTTGTGAGATGTTATCTTGTTGCTTTTAATGTGGAGAGCTTGTAATTCATTTCCATTATTAGACCCCATTCCTCTGGAAGCAAGCCTGGATTCCTCTTGGGTACAATCATTCTTTAATTGCTCAAATTTAGGTAACGGTGGTCTGGTGCTTATACATTGAATGAAGGTTTCCCATGAGGTGGGTAAACCTTTGAGAGCAATTAGGGTGAGTTCAGAGTCTTCTACTGTATTTCCAATGCAGAGCAGTTGGTCTCTTATTTCAGAGATTCTCAAAAAATAAGAAGTGATAGTTTCTTCCTTGTTCATTTTCATATTTAGAAGTTGACTTTTCAATGTTAACATTCTACTGGCATTGTTGATTTCAAATGTGTCTTGAATTATTTTAAACATTTCAAAAGCACTGGTAATTCTAGATATGCTAGGAAGAATTGAGTCTTTCACAAAGTCAATTATTAGTTTTCTGGCTTTATTGTTTCTCCTTTTCCATATTGTCTTCTCTGTTTCATCTTCGGGTATTTTAATATCTTTTTCTATATACTCTTCTAATTCAAGTTCCATCAGAAGAGATGTAAGTCGAGTTCTCCATGATATAAAGTTAGAGGCACCTTCTAATCTATCTTCCATTCTCATGCATTGAGCCATTTCTGAACAATTAAACTCAACAGTTTTATTAAAAAAATATGCTCAACTGAAGGTTATTTATTTTTTTTATTTTTTTTCTTATTTCCTTTTAATAACCTGGCTTTGATACCATGTTAAGAAATATAAATCTGGAGATATAATATAATCTGAAGATATGCAGTAGAATACAATTGCCTTGGTGATTGATTGATTCTACCACACTCAACGACTATATATATATAAGTTACAGGAGTTTAACATGAACAGTCATGACTTATCATATACGATAAGCCATGACTGTTCGTTTAATAAATCAACTTTAACAAAGGATTAACGTTATGTTCCAGCACAAATATTAAACATGAACACAATAATTTAACAGAAGGTATCTTAGATGATGAGAGGAGACAAGGAGAGATTGAAGCACTACTAGCAAGGAGATTGCCTACAGGAACTAGTAAGTACAAAGGCAAGCTTCCACTGAAATGTTTTTCATGTAATAAGATTGGACATATTGCAACTAGATTTCCTAATGGTGAACAAAAGGATAAGTTCAAAAATTTTAAGGGAAACGAAAAGAAACAATGCTATGTTGTAGTTGATGAAGAAGTTATCAATGAAGAATCATAAGATAATGAGGAAGAGGAGATTGTGTTTGTTGCAGTCAAAGAAGATCCATCTGAAGGTGAAAAGGCACTAGTTTCTCACATGGGACACAATGATGAATGGATTATAGACAATAGGTTCTCACATCACATGACTGATGACATAAGTAAATTTATCAAGTTTGATGAGTTTGATGGTGGTGTGGTAAGGTTTTCCAACAACACACCTTGTTTGGTTCAAGGAAAAGGTATTATTTCCTTGAATAGTAACAATAATATTGATACAGTTTATTTTGTGGATGGTCTAACATATAATTTATTGAGTGTGGGTTAGCTAAATGATAAAGGATATAAATTGGAATTCAAAGGAGGTATGTGCAGAATAATTGGAAGCTCGGGAGATTAGATTGCTACCAAAAGGTAAACTAGAGGTAATTTATTCCATCTGAATAATAATATGAACAATTGTTTGGTTGCAAAGGTTGAAGATAGTTGGTTATGACATAGAAGGCTTTTTCATGTAAATTTTTATAGTTTGATCAAAATAAGTAATACAGATGCAGTAAGAAAATTACCACAATTAGTCAAACCAGAAAACATAATGTGTAAAGAATGTCAGTTGAGTAAGTTAACTAGTTCTACTTTCAAAAGAAAGTCTTTTTCATTTGAGGGAGTACTTGATTTTGTGCATATTGACCTTTGTGGGCTTATGAGACAAAGAAGTTATCAGGGTGATAGATATTGCATATTGTTAACTGATGACTACTCTAGAATGATGTGGATAAATTTATTTAAGGAAAAGTCTGATGCATTCCAAAAATTCAAAGCATTCAAGGCACTGGTTGAGAAGGAATTAGGTAAGAATTTGAAGTGTTTAAGGTCTGATAGAGGTGGTGAGTTTACTTCTACAAAAAAATTAAGTAGTGTGAAGACAATGGAATCAAGAGACAAATATATGCCCTAAGGACTCCACAACAAAATGGTGTTGCAAAGAGAAATAACATAACTATAGTGGATGTTGCAAGGACAATGTTGATTGAAGGTGATGTATCGAAATTGTACTGGAAAGAATAAATTAGTACTATTGTTTACACATTGAACTAGGTGCAAGTAAAGAAAGGAACTGAAAAGACACCTTATGAGCTATAGTATGGTCATTCTCCTAATGTTAAATATTTCAAAGTCTTTGGAAATAGATGTTGCATTAAGAGGGATGACTTCATAGGCAAGTTTGATCCAAATAGTGATGAAGGTATTTTCTTGGGTTATTCTACTAAAAGTAAAGCATTTAAGTATTTCAATAAGAGAACTAACAAAATGATTGAGAGTGCTAATGTAAAGGTGGATGAATACCTTGATAAATCTAATGATTCAAGTAAGCAAGTGACTGAGTATAATCGAGAGATTGTGTACATTGAACCAGAATTACAAGAATTGGTAGAACAAGACAATGTGGAAGAAGTGAGTCAACTGGCAGAGGAAGAAATTCCTAGACCTAAACTGATGATACCTAGGTATGTGAAGTTAAATCACTCTATTGATCATATTATAGGTGATAAGAATGGAGGTGTTCTAACTAGAAGAAAGCCTAGAGAAAGTATTTGTTTGATTTCCAAGTATGAGTCGAAGATAGTTAGGGAAGAAATCAAGGATGATGATTGGGTAAAAGCCATGGAGGAAGAACTTGATCAAATTGAGAAGAATGATATATGAGAACTTGTTCCTAGACGTGCAAATAAAAATGTAAATGGTACCAAATGACTTTTCAGGAATAAAATGAATGAAGATGGAGATGTGATCATAAATAAGGCAAGGAATGTGTGTAAGGGATATGCTCAAGAAGAATGACTAGACTGTGGAGAGATTTTTTCTCTAGTGGCAAGACTAGAAGGGGTAAGAATTCTACTTGCTTATGTTGCTTATAGAAGATTCAAAGTTTTCTAAATTGATGTTAAGTCAGATTTCTTGAATGGAATCCTTGAAGAAGAGGTCTACATAGAACAAACTAATGGTTTTGCATTGAAAAAGGACAAGGACATGGTATGCAAGCTACAAAAGGCACTATATGGACTAAAACAAGCACCGAGGTCATGGTATGAGAGGTTACATTCTTACTTTATTCAAATTGATTTTAATAGGACAAGTGATGATAGTAATGTGTACCTAAAAGTTGAAGGAGACAAATTGTTGATAGCTGAAGTATTTGTTGATGATATAATCTTTGGAGGAAGTGATGAGATGAGTTTGGCATTTGTTGAAGAAATGAAGAAAGAATTTAAAATGTTAACGATTGGGGAGATCAAATTCTTTATCGGGTTGTAGGTTTCACAACTAAATAATGGTATGTATATCAGTCAATCCAAATATGTGAAGGAAGTACTCAAGAATTTTGGTATGGATGAATCCAAACTAGTTGGAACCCCCATGGTAACAGAATGTAGATTGTCTAAGAATGAAAAATCTAATGCAGTAGATGCTACCTTATATAGATCTATGATTGGTAAGTTACATTATGTTGTTCATAACAGACTTGATATTGCTCAAGTAGTTGGAATAGTGGCTAGATTTTAATCAAATCCTGAGGAATCTCACATGGTTGCAGTAAAAAAGATATTCAGGTATTTGAAAGGGATAGTTGACTATTGTCTGTGGTATGTTCATGATGGTGATTTCTCTTTGAGTGTGTTTTCTGATGCAGATTGGGCAGGAAATGTCGATGACATAAAAAATCACAACTGATGGTGCATTCTTTCTAGGTAAAAGACTTGTATCTTGGACAAGCAAGAAACAAAATTGTATCTCACAATCTAAAGTAGAAGCATAATATGTAGCATCAACTATAAATTGTACACAAATTGCATGGATGGAGCAAGTTCTTAAAGGTATCAAATAAAATGTGACTAAACTGGTAACTATTTTTTGTGATAATACGAGTGCAATAAATATTTCCAAGAATCCTATAATGCATTCCAAGATTAATCATACTACAATTAAGTATCATTTTAGAAGAGAGAAAGAGTAAGAAAGGAGGTGAATTTGGAATTTGTACCAACAAATGAGAAAATAATAGATATATTCACCAAATCGTTACCTAAGGATACTTTTGAGTACCTTAGAGGTAAGCTAGGGGTTGTGCCCCTACCTAAGAAGAACTAGGATGTTGTTGATACATCAATCTAGTGAATCCATTTCTATATCTTTCACTGTGGATTGGTGTTCATGGGACTACTCCTTAGGGGGAGTAGTCGGAAAGAAGTGAAGTCAGTTGTAGCACATGAAAACCTAGGCATGTTGTGCCTTTGGCATTGTTTTCAAAAGGGGAGAAGAGTAAAGAAGGTTGGGAGATGACTAGAAGAAAAGACAGCTGAAGGCACGTGGGGAGAAGACTTTAAAGGAGATGATTATCAACTAAGAGACAATGTTTATTTTCTTGGTATTGTTGGTATTGTCATCAATGCCAAAGAGGGAGATTGTTGGCATAACTGATGTAGAGATAAGTTGAGTATGTTATTGTATGAAAATGATGCAGATATGATGATAGATTGATCAGTTATGATGTTTTTATTGATGTCAACTTAGTGTTTGTTGTTTGATAGTAAGCCTATTATGTTGATGCATGATCAAGAGGTTGAATCTAGAGTTGTTGTAAGAGTTGGAGTGTGTGATCGTAATGGAAGACTCACTGATGTATCTAGATACTATATCTATGACTGCACAGGTTTATCTTATGCATGTTGTAACTTATGATTGATTGAAGGTTGATAGGTTAACACAAAGAACACGATGAAGACAAGGAGGAAAGATTTCATGGTTGTGTCTACTATGTTTGGATTCGTGTATTGTGATTCAGGATATGTTATCTTGACTATGTCATGAGGTTGTTGGCATGACTACATCATGTTTAGTGAAATGGAAGTCAAGGTTTCAATGGACAAAAGATCACTCAGTGAAAATAAAGAGAGGTTCATCTCACTCAGTGAAAATAAAGAGAGGTTCTTAGAACAATCAGTTAGATCCTTAACTAGTGATGTTGTAGCATGTTGCGATAAGTGGTTACATGTTCCAAGGTTTTTGATGATGTGGCTTAACAGATTGGTAATGATTATTTTATGTTGTATTTTTCTAGGTGGTTTGATTTAATCAAGTTTTGGAAGCGTGTTGGAGAACTCAATAAAGTTTGACTATTCTTGGATTAAATCAATGAGAGATGAATCACGAGGCCAACATGGATGTTTAATCAAAGGTTACAAATTGATAATATAATTTAGGGTTAAAGTATTGAGTGAGAATGAATTAAATTCATTTGTAATACATTTTGTATGTCAGTTATTGCCCTAATAAGAATGGAAGGTATTTATGTGTAAATCAGTGAAAAATGCAGGTAGAGATCATGGATGTGAAGGTGAGATCAAGTGGAGATTGGAGATTTCCTACATGAATCAGATGTACTATACTTAATTGGATCTGAATAAGCAAAGAAGTGCTACACCTAGATTAGTTTACTTGTTGATTCCTAATAGTTTCTACAATAAAATCCCTTAACTGAGTAGACTTTAACAAGTCTTATGTGTAAATCCTTTAACCATGTGACTTTTTAATCAAAGGGTTTTAAATCCTTTAACAAGGTTACTCCTAATAAGGTAAATATCCTAATAGGGCTATAGGTAAATCCCTTAACTAGGTGGCTCCTAATAGGGTCTTGCTCTTAATTGGGTATTTGTAAACTTTTAATAGGGCTAATCTCTTAACTGGATGTACTTCAGAAGAGTGTATAATTATTTGTGGGTGCCATACCCACATGTGATTTTTTCCCAATTGGGTTTCCACAATACAAATGTTGGTGTTATTGTGTTACATGATTATGGATGTTTGCTTTAATGGTTTGTTTATGCATGCAATGAATTGTAATTGTTATAAGTTGGTGAATGATTTATGAAAAGTTGAATTTGTTAGATTATTGATTCATGACCCCTTCACACCTCTTAGTTATCTTGGACCTGATAATACTAACAACTTGGACTTGAATGAATATGTTATAATGTATTAAAAAATGAGGGATGTAGGATTGCATTTATTCCTTACCTAACTAATTTGGAGTCCAAAACTTGAAGAGAGCTGACTTAGATTAGATCTCACTAAAAACCCAAGACCAAACACATTTTGACTAGTCCTTGAGTGTCCTAATGTGAGAAAAAAGAACTTTTATATACATAAGATTTTGTAATATGCATTTTATAAAAATTAAGTCCTCATATAACATTACACATAGCCCACTAGATTCTTGATACACCTTTAACTTCCATATGTTCTTATCTTACAAAATAAAACTACTTAAGGAATGGCAACTGATCCCATAGAGTTACCATCAATCCAAATGAGTTTCCTATACAATAACCTCGACTCTTTGCATAGACAATGAAAACTCTAAAATAAATTAATCAAGACATGACATTTTTGTATACAAAAGCCAAAAAAAGACTTATGTATGACATCAAAAGTTAGAGGAAGCATCCATGGGAAAAAATGTTTGCCAAATAGTCATGTGAGTCCACCTATACCTCATTTGTATATATGGCATCACCATGTAGGTTCAAAATCTAATTAATGACACATAAATATTTGAATTGCATAAGGCTAGTAGTTGTTATCTTGTTTGAAAACTATATATGATTAATGGATGATATTATTTGGCTTAGAGGTCATATAACCATCATATTATGCATAAAATAAAGGTGCACCCATGAGTTTTCTTGTTAGGGCACTCCTAGTAACCATGCAATTGATATTAACTAAATATAGGTCTCACATTAAAAAGTATACAATAAGGGACACATCACCTTGATAACATCTTAGCTTGCCTCTCCACCCCCACAAAGGTGGCATGTGATAAAAAATGAATCATTAATAGTCCTATGTAAGTCATGCCAAATATAGTGTATTTGCATCCCTAAATAGAGATACTAGTCTACCACCTAACATAATTATGGAGACATGTGGCATTACATACCTAGTCCACATGTTTATCCCATACTTGATTAGTTCACTTGCATATTAGTGAACTAAAAAAAAGTTTCCACAAGGAAATGAGATGTCACTTTCTACCGTGATGGAGAATAATTGCAATGAATAAAGGATATAAGGGGCAAACAAGCATAGAAGATCCAACAATATAAGTGAGGGGAATATAGATATAATAACTAGTGCATAATGGACAAATAAACTTTCATGCCAATATGGATTGACTACTATGATAAATATATGTACTACTAGTAGGAAGACAACATGTAGTGGGGAGGTATAAGCAAAAAGCATGAAGTAGGTGTGATTGAGGGTTACAACCATATGCTAATGAGCAATATCTGAAGACTATTTGGAGTATTTAGCCACCATACAAGAGTTGAGTTGCTAATTGGCGTGAATGGTAATATAAAGAAATCAAGAGATAATCAAATGCTATTAGCTATTAAGTAGAATGGTGATATGAAGTCAACTTAAAAATAGACATAAAGTGCACGTATACACTAATTTGGTAGGCATAAGATATGAATTTGTGTACCAAAGATCTATAAATTAGGGTTATAGTAGGTTTAATGAATTAGAGCAAGGGTGAGGTTACCATGGAGTATTAATAAAGCTCACACTAAGGAAAAATTTAGGGATACCAATTACAAAACTAACAATGCCAACATAATATTTAACAAATTGATTGACTAATATTGAAACACACAGGATGAATGCACATGCAAATAACTTGGAAGGTATTGCACACAAGCTAACCTGAACCATTATGACCAATGTTGGATAATACCCTAATCACACCTACATTTGGAATCTTAACATAAGTCATATTTGACTAGCACTCAATAGTGCTAAGGGCATGGATGCATAATGAGAGTTGTAAATTCTTACTTTTTTAGGCAAGGGGCAAACACCTTGCATTTATGGTTTTTGCCTAAATTACATGGTTCTAAACTCATAGTGTGACTTTGAACCCATGATCCTTACAAACTTTTTTCCTACAATAAAGAATCACTTGTACCTATACGTATAATAGAGAGCTTGGTAGTGATGAAGAAGAGTGTTAGAATTGGTTATTCTATAGATATAAATTTAACTTATTCCCTCCCTAAGACTTAGTTAAATGCCACTAATTGATTTAATAATTGATAAAGTTAAAAGACAATCAACAAAAAATATAGTCAATACTGATGCAACTATGATTATGCTAAGTTATTGAGACTCAAGACTTGATGTCATGGGATATAATGTAACATACATCATAACAACCTATTGGATGAATTCTAGTTGTGTTATTTATTGGGGTTGTAATACCCCAAAAATGGGCTATAGGTTCATTAACCTCCTACATCATCAAATCGGATGAAATCGACATCAAAGTCCTAACCTAAGGCACATCGACACATCATCGAATCTTAATTGATTATCTTAAATTCTGCATTAGGGAATATTCCTAGTAATATTCCTAATTATCATAATTATCTTTAATTTAATGATTATTTGGCAATAAATCCTATTTATCCTAAAGTTTGATTAATTGAATATTCTCAATATTTAATTAATTAGATTTAATTTTGCCACTTAATTATTTAATTGAAGTTAATTATATTTATTCCTAAATTGTATTATTTAAATTTGACAATAAATCAAAATTCCTATCATTAATTGATTAAATTCTTATTTAATTAATTAAAGCAAGTTGTCATATTTGATGATATTATTTTTGAATAAAAGTTTGATTAAATGATTGATTAACCCATAAATCAATTATTTTATTTCAAAAATCAGTTAAGTTGAGAATAAATCACTTTATTTATTTATTAATTCATAATTATCCATTTGCACAATCAAAGAGCAGTTAAACTCCAAATCAGAAAATCAATGCAAGTTATTGACTTTTTGGAACTCAACATCATTTTTGAGTTTTAAAGTTGATCTAAACTTCTAATTTGAGTTAAAAAGTTGTTTTTGCATGATTTGCATGTTTTTGTGAATTAAATTATCTTTATTTTCAGATAACTCAAAAATCAAGTTGAGTTTATTTGAGTGATTTCTGGCTTTCTTTCATGCATCCTCAAAGCCCTGGATTTCTATAAATTAAGGCTCTAGCTCTTCACAAATCATCTCTCAAATCCACAAGAATTGCATAATCACGCTGCTAAATTGGAGACTGAAGAATCATCTTTACGAATCCAAGCTTTGTGAGATCAACATTGCATAGTTTTCCATATCATATTAGTTTTCATTTGTTAGATCATTTAGCATATCATAGCATATCAGTTTTTACATATCATAGATTCATATCAATTTTCATCATATCATTACATAGAAAATCAAAAAAATAGATTAATTGCATTCATTTCATATCCATCTTTTGCATTCAAATCCTTCATTTAGGTGTCGTTAAGGTCATTGATCTCGATAACAATCTGAGAACATCATACTCACACCTATTAGAAGGCAGTAAATTGCCTGGTTAGTTTAGCTTTCAATTATCACACGATTTCATTTTTGCTAACCTCTAATGTTTTACTGAAGTGTTGTGTCTACAAAATAGGTACAAAATTCACACACACATTTCTGCCACCCACCGTGGAGCCCTGAAACGGGTTTCCAATTCAATTCTATCAATTTTTGTCTTTTTCTCCTTGGTTTCTGTGCAAAACTATGATTTTTATTTTTTTGTCCATACAATCTTCGTACAAGTTTCTGAAAAAAGTCATTTAGCACTATACCCACTATCATATGACAGTTTATCAGATCAAGAATTGTGCTAGGCTATACACACTATCATCTGGAAGTTCAACTGTCGTTTCATCATACACCCAGTGTCATACGAGTTTCTAGACTATTGTCTGGGAGCATACCCACTGTCGTACGAGTTTTGAATTATCGTCTGGTAATAGACCCACTATTGTATGAGTTTCAGCATCAGGTTTCAACTGTCATTTCATTTTTCAAGGTAGTTTGTCATATTTGGTTTTCAGATTTTGACTAACGACTAATCTTAACAATTGAAATTCTCTATTTTTTATTGACTCCTGTTGGTTTTGATTGGAAAAATCATAAGAATTGCTAAAAGTAGGTAAACATCTACTAAGCACATTGTGAGGATTCCAGGTATTCTCCTTAATTTGATAACATTTCAATTTGGATCCTAAAATGAATCTCTCATGTGTTTGGCTTGAGTGTTTTCTTTGCATGCTTTTCTTCAAATTTGCATAATTGGATACTAGGTTGTAACACCTTAAGTATTGATAAGCAGTCTTAGGATATTTTTTATTGATCTTATTAGCGAAATTGGGATATTGGACTCACTTATTCTTACTCGCCCCTCATTTTCACCCTGTGGTTGCAAGGTCAGCGCCATATTCAGGGGAGGGGTCTACTTAGAAAGAGCGTTAATTGTTCCACCAGTTCTTTCCCATTTTGTGCTTTTTGGATCTCATTAGTATTCTAGGGTGTGGACTTGCTTTTAAATTTGCATGAGGAGTTAAATGAACCACTTTGTGGACTCACCTCATGTTTATTCAGAGCATTAAGTGTACCACCTTTTGTGCTTTTGAATGCTTTTGGATAGATTTGTTTTCTGATATATTTGTGAAAACATAGTAATTAGGCCCTATGAACACTATTTGTGGTTCTTGAGAGATTGGATTCCCAGTGAAATCCTTCTTGACGATGAAATCCTTGTAGGTAGGGAGGATACTTAGTGCATCTCATGTTTTACTTGGTCTGTGCGTCTTCCCTTATTGATTGATACATTCTCTCTCTGGAGAGGTTGATAGATCACGTGGGGTTGATATCATAGACCTTGGTGAGATAATCTTTGTCTTAGCGTGTCGAATTTATCTGCCTGCTTTGTCTGGGTTAAAATTGAAAAGGCATCAAACCCTTGGATCTGGAGCCAAGTCCCCTTGTGGTATACTATTGTGAGTCACCTTTAGAGAGGGTTAACCGTAGCGGACACTCCCTTCATAGGGGGAAATTGTATTGACGGAACCTCAAGCGGTAATAGCCATTTTCACCGTGGTAGTGACAACTGCTATATAAATGTCCTGTTGGAAGAAATCTCCATAGGTATGGTTCATTGTTGGGTTGTCAGATCTCCCTAGTAGCTCCTGAAGATTATGTTCTCAGACTGTGTCAAAACCCTGGTGCGCCGGGATTGGAGTTCACCCCTTTGGATCATAAAAGTTGCAGAGTCAAACCATTACTAAAAACCCTAGCAAGGCCAAATTTTCATTTTCTAGGGTATATGTGTGTTATTGCAAAACATTTTTGGAACATACACAATTAGCGCTTCTAAGGATTAGAACGAATAAGTCACTTGATTGTTCATGCGCAAGGTTGTTTTTGCCCTTGTTCATTGTTTTCAAACATGCTTGAAATCACTTGCTTGCTATTTTGCGTGCTTGTTTATCTATCTGGTTATTGAAAGTGAACAAATCTGTTACAATCCTCGAATCTGGACATTGAAATTTGCAAACAATCCGAATCTGAAAACTCAAAATTTACAAAATCTGAAGTAAAATTGTTTTCTGGAGTCAAAAGTAATCTCAGGAGGTCAGAAAGTCATACGAGTTTCTATCAAGTGTCATTTCATTATTGCCCATCTATCGTATGATAGAGGACCCAATGTCGTATGAGTCTTTTTGCCAGTCAAATTCCAAAAGTCAAATCCTGCTAACAACTGTCGTACGAGCTTTTCAACTATCGTTTCATAGCATACCCACTGTCGTACAATTTTTTCAACTGTCATACGAGCTTTTCAACTATCATTTCATAGCATACCCATTGTCGTACAAGTCTGCAGAGTGTCATTTGGGAAAAAATTTTAAAGTTGTCAAAAAATTGTCAGAATTGCCAGATATTTAGCTTTTTCAACCTATTTCCAGAATCTGTCGAACAAATCACTGTGTCAAGAATAGAGTAGTAGCTATTGAGAATCCTATCATTTTCCTAAAGTGGCCTTTTGAATTCAATTCAGCCTTCTATTTAATCAATTTGAGTCCTTTTTGTCTTGTGTCAAAACCTTGTCATAACTGTCAATCTTCGATCAATCGTCAAAATGGCTAAGTGTTGTGATATCTTATCCACTATCTTTTGGGAACCTACCCATACATCTAGGGCATAGTATCCTTCACCCATGTCTAATCGAATCTTCAAATTGACAAGGTTGCGTCATCTAATCATCGTGATTCAATTCATTCTTCAGTCATCTGGATCTTATTCTTTGTTTCACTCAAAGTTGATGGTGGAAACTAGAGCTTCCTCACACAAGAAATCTGGAGAAGCATCCCAAACCTTACCTATAACCGCTACCAGGGGTCCAACTCTTGAGAAACTCATCAATTCTAGTCTTTACGAAGACAACGGTCTTGGCAACTATCGATTAAAAACTGGTTACATTCCTCCTCCATCAACTCATGGAAGTACCCAACAAACCCCACATCAATCTATTCCAAGGAGTCCACAAACTCCTACCATGTCTCAAGTAGGGACAAACTTTGGCTCTCAGAGAACTCAATCTCAACATGGTGCAGATCAAGAACCCACACCTAAAGAAATTGCTCAATATCAAAATGATGATAACTTCAAATGAATGATGAAGCATTTTTTGAAAGAAGATAGAGAGGCATACTTTTTACAATTAGCTCATCAAGGAGCTAAACTTCCTCCCAACTTTAATGTTGAAGATATCATTACACATGAGGAAGAAACTCCACTCATAGCTATGATGAAATAGATGCATGCTATGCAAGTTGAACTTAACAATCTTAAGAAAGAGAAGGAACCCAAGAAATTATCCATGGAGGTCCTTTGTCCTTTCCCTTTTGACAAAGACTTGTAGATGCCCCCATTCCCAAAAAGAGTGGAGATACCAAAGTATGATAAATATGATGAACACTTTGATCCTTAAGATCACGTCAGAGAGTTCTGTACACAATCCATGGAGTTCATGCATGAACCAACCTATCTCATGCACCTCTTTCCTAGATCTTTGGGAGGAGCATCCATTCATTGGTTTTCTAGGTTGCCACCTACTATCAAAACTTTTGAGGAGTTGATCAAATTGTTTTATCAACAATACTCCTACAATATTCAACATCCAGTCACCATGATTGACATTTGTAATCTCAAGCAGTATCCAGGGGAACCATTCCTAACATTTCTCAAGAGATGGAGGAAGAAGTTCTCTTTATATGCCGGACCTATTCCAGAAATAGAAAAACTAGAAATCTTCATCAATAACCTTGTTCCAAAAATCAATTATCCTCTACAAATGCAAGATCATACATCTTTTGATAAGATGGTGGACAATGCTATCAAAATCAAAAAAGTGCTTGTGAAAAAAGGAGAAATCACACTTCAAAAAGATAAGTACGAATCGGGATCCAGTTCTAAAGACAAGAACAAGAACTGGAACAAGAATAAAGGCATCATCACAGATGGCATTGTTAACACTATCCATGCCCCATCAAAGGTACCAGCCTACAACCTAACTCTTGGTTCCCAAGCCATTAAAGCTTCCGAATAAAAGTCATCTGAACCATTTCAAAAGAAGTCAGAATACAAATCTTGGGATAAACATCGAAAGTTCACTCCTCTTGGAGAATCTTTAGAATCAACTATGAAAACTCTACTGGCTAATAACATCATCTCTTTGCCAGCAATCCGACCACCTGATTCTGAGCCTAAGCCAAAATGGTGGAGATAAAATGAATTCTATGATTTCCATCGAGGTAAAGGTCACAAAATGAGTAACTGCTTCCGGTTGAAACACACCATTCAAGATTTGATCGATAGTGGAGACATCACAATTGACAATCCTAAGATTGATAATGATCATACGACATTTACCAAACCATTTCCACAACATGGTCAAGGAGTTTCAACTTCTCAGCCTAATATGGGGGTAAAAGTCAACTATGCCTACCCTGGAAATAATGTTGTCATCAATATGGTTGAACCATGTCTCTCTAAAAGTTGCAATGTCATCACAATTGTAAGAAGAGATAGACAAAATCAATCCACCTACGTGGTTACTCGATCGCAAGCCCAAGCACATCTGAAAGGAAAAATCCCAGATTCATCAAATGTCCCTAAGGTGCCCTTCAATCTTTCATCTGCTTCTAAATAGAAGGCTGCTTCCAAATCTTCCAATCCAAAGGATACAAGGCCTACATCTTATAGCATTGTTCAACAACTCTAGCACACTAATGCCAAAATCTCCATGTTTGAGTTTCTTCGAATATCTCTAGCTCGCAGAGCCATACTAGACAAAGCTTTGCTCGGTTCCAATGTTCCTGATGACCTTGATTTAGATAGGTTCTAGACTATGGTTGGACATCTTACATCTCCGCAATATATCTCCTTTTCAGAGGAAGATGACAACTCCTTGAGTCACCCACATAATCAGCCTTTTCATATAGAAGTCTTGATCCAGAATCATAGAGTCAAACATGTGTTGATAGATGGGGGCACTGGCCTAAACATTTGTTCTTACAGCTTGATCACACAATTGGGATTTTCAGAATTGGCTATTGATCCTCGAAAGAAGATAACCATAAAAGCCTATGATGAACAAGAAAGATCTTCTAAAGGCACCATTGTCTTACCCATCCGAGTGGGTCTAGTTATCAAAGATACCATCTGTCAAGTGCTTGATCTACCTTTGGCCTACAACATCCTCCTAGGGAGACCATGGATACATGAAATGCAAGCTATTCCTTCTACATACCATCAATGTTTGAATTTTCCTTATGAAGGAGTAGAGGTTACTATCCCCGCAGATCCGAATACAACTTGCAATACCTTGAAGGAAAGTGCAGATAAGCTTGTGCCTAATAATAGAGAATCTTCCATCGAATCAACTAAAGAGGCATCCACATCTAAAATGGAAGCTCTTGCAAAAGAGTTTAATATCAAAGAAAATAGTATGGGAGAATATACTATGGAGCTAGTCTTATCTTTGGCATCTCTCCCTATCTCACCTAAGTCTTATGGACAATCTTTGAACTAGTCCAAACCAGACTCTAAAGAACCCCTTGAGGTATATAAAAAGAATTTTGTAGCAGAACAAGTCTCCAAGCAAGAATTTGAAGAAGATGAAGTTGTGCTCGCATGGCTATACAAAGATGAACTTGAATCCCACAATGTTCAAACTAGCGACTCTACAGCACCACAAATCCCTTCTACGTCATATGGTCCAGGAAATAAATTGATAGCTAAGATGGGATATCCAGGTCAAGGACCTCTAGGAGTCAGAGGAAAAGGTCTTGAGGCACCTCTCCCACATACTGGTAGAGCAAATAAGAATACTATTGGCCTAGGCTTTAAGAAGAAACCCTATCACCTCAAAGGTAATTGTTCTCATGTCATAGAGCAGATCATACCAGGAGAACCTCTTCTTAAGAAAGAAGAAACAGAACCATCAGATAGTGATTCAGACAGCTCAGAACTCATCCCCTATGAAAAATTGCCTAAGGAGATCAAAGACCTTCTTGATGATAAAGATGATCCAATCAAAAGAATTAATGTAGTAGAAACATAAGAACCTAATATCAACCTAGAGATAGTTGCAACACAAGAACCAGCTAATCTCGAAAACCATCAAGAAGAAGAAGGTGGTAGTTATTCTGAGATAGATTCCCATGAGTATGAATACAAATCTGAATCTGAGGGTAACCCTTCTTGGAGTATTCACCCTGACTTTACTCATGTTCTAAGATTTCCTAGAGATCCTGAATCAGAAGATGAATCTAATGACTATGAATGGGGAGTCATTCTAGAACCAGATGAGCTAATCATGGAGAAACATGTTGATGTTATTAACCGATATGCACCTCAACCCAATGTAAGTCTAGAGCGAAATGATGAACCTATCGAGTCTGATCCACCTATGGCTGAATTGGACTCCCACGATGACATTGAGCCTATTCATGAATTGAATGTCTTAAGTTGTAATATCACCTTTGAACTCGAGCGTCAGGATAGGACCAATGATGACATATCTGTATCCGTAAACACTATCTCCCAATCTTGCCCTACTTTGACTATCCAATATCCAGACCTTATTGATCAAACCTCCAAAAATTTGAGCCATGGTATTTATACCTTCCTAAATGACTATGCCCTTGCTTGCTACCTAAATGTAGTTGAGCCTATGAGGACTTCCATCAGTGAATCAAGCATCAACATGATGGAGTCGGACATCAAATATCTTAGTCAGAAAAATAAGAATAAGAATAAAAAGAAAAGGAGTTCTGAGGGTGAAAACCACTTTGTGGCAATCTCAAAACCTACAAAAGTAAAAATAAAAGACATATCTGAAGGTGAAAACATCTCTGAGGCACCTAAGGATGAGATATTTGATGTCCTTTTGAGTCATTTACAGGACAGATCTCTAGTTCTAATTGAGCCCACTCAATCCATCAATTTGGGTACAATAGAGGAACCACAATTGGTACATGTAGCACAATCATTATCAGCAGAAGAGAAGCAAAAATTTACAACATTCCTAACTAAAAAGAAGATCAACTTTGCATGGAAATATTCAGATATGCCAGGCTTGGATCCTAATCTTATCATGCACCATTTATCTATAGCTCCTAATGTAAAACCTATCAAGAAAAAATTGTGAAAGATGCATCCTCATGTTGCACTCTTGGTAAAAGCTAAATTAGAGAAGCTCCTGAAAGATGGATTCATCTGAGTTATTGACTATGCAGAGTGGATCTCTAATATTGTACCTATTTCTAAACTAGATGGGTCAATCAGAGTATGCACAGACTTTAGAGATGTGAATAGAGCGTGCCCTAAGGATGATTTTCCACTACCTAACATTGATATGATAGTGGACATGACTGTGGGTTTCGAGATGTATTCCTTAATGGATGGTTTCTCTGGATATAACCAAATAAAAATTGCCCCAAAGGATCAAGAGAAAAATGCTTTCACATGTGCATGGGGTACCTTCTGTTGGAATGTCATGCCATTTGGGCTTAAAAATGTTGGTGCTACATATCAAAGAGCAATGACATCTATTTTCCATGACATGATGCATCGAACCATGGAAGATTATGTTGATGACACATTAGCAAAATCTATGATCAAAACTGAACATGTAAAGGACTTGAGCATGATCCTAGATAGAATGGAAAAGTTTAGTCTCCGACTAAATCCTAAGAAGTGTGCTTTTGGTGTCACTTCTGGAAAGCTCGTAGGATACATCATTTCAAAGAAGGGCATTGAGGTTGATCCAACTAAAGTAAAGGCTATAATGGAGATGCAACCCCCTAAGAATATCAGTCAGATGAGGACATTGCAAGGAAGAGTTCAATCTATCAGAAGATTCATATCACAGCTAGCAGACATATCACAGCCTTTTACAAAAACATTACATAAAGGTGTGACCTTTGCATGGAATGAAGAATGTGAGAACAACTTTAACCATATCAAGAAGTATCTATCTAATCCACCTATCTTGATGCCTCCTATTCATGGGAAGCCATTGATCTTATATGTCTCTGTAACAGATACATCACTGGGGGCATTGCTAGCACAACACGATGAGAACAAAAAGGAAAGAGCTATATACTATATCAGTAGAACATTGGTTGCATATGAGAAGAACTATTCAATGATCGAGAAAGCTTGTCTAGCTGTGATCTTCGCATCACAGAAACTGAGACATTACATGTTATCTCATACCACACAATTGGTAGCTAAGATTGATCCGCTCAAGTACCTCCTAAGCAAAGCTGCCCTCACAGGTAGATTAGCTAAATGGGTTATACTCTTAAGTGAATTTGACATTGAATATGTGGAAAGAAAGGCTATAAAAGGACAAGTCATTGCTGATCAATTGGCTGAAGCACCATTGTTTGATGACACACCACTACAAATGGAATTTCTAGATTCTTCTATCATGCATCTTTCTTCTAGATAATGGAAATTATTCTTTGATGGCTCCTATACACAGAATGGATCTGGAGCAGGCATATTGTTCATAACTCCTCAAGGATACTCCATACCCAAAGCATTCAGATTAAAGTTTCCTTGCACAAACAATATTGCTGAATATGAAGCCCTTTTGAATGGTATGAAAATAGCAATTGAATGGAGAGTAACAGAACTACATATTCATGGAGACTCTCAACTTGTTATTCATCAAGTTAATGATGTGTACCAAACTAAAGATGAAAATCTCATTCCTTACAAGAGAATGGTAGACAATCTTAAGAAATATTTCATATCTATCACATTTGAGCAAATACCTAGAATGGAGAACAAGGCTATCGATGCAATGGCAACACTATCTACTTTATTACAGCAGCCTGAACATGAGCTATGCTACGAGTTCCTGGTGGAAGCACTATCCTATCCTACATACGATTCCCCTAAAACCCGCATGATTTGCACTGTTGTAGGTCATGATTCATCTAGATACAAAAACCTATTTTTCTATCTCCAAGACCAAATCATTCCTGATACCTTCAACCACCATGAAAAGAGATACCTTATCTATAATGCCTCCTGATATGTCATCATTGGTCACGATCTGTACAAACAAGGTCTAGACGGTACACTACTTAGATTTTTAGAATGGGAAGAGTCTCAACGTGCGTTAGAGGAAGTCCATGATGGTATTTGTGGGTCACACTCGAACGATTTAACACTAGCTCGCAAACTTATTAGGGATGGGTACTATTGGCCTGAAATGGAGAAAGAGCCTATCAAATTTGCTAAGAATTGTCAAAAGTGTCAAGTACATGGCAACCTAATTCATACTCCAGGGAGGGACCTAATCCCCTTTACAACATAATCGCCTTTCCATCAATGGACATTTGATCTTATCGGGATGATTCATCCTCATTCTTCTAATGGACATACCCATATAATCACAGCTACATATTATTTTACAAAATGGGTAGAAGCAGTCCCTTTGACACAAGCAACTGGGAAGCAAATATCTATGTTCATACTAAACTATATCATATGCAGATATGGGATACCTCATTCCATAATCATAGATAATGGTGGACAATTCAAAAACAAAGACCTAGATGATCTATGTGCCAAATTCAAGATCACACAACATTGGTCTTCTATTTACTATCCTCAAGGGAATGGCCAAGCTGAGGCCTCTAACAAAAATCTATTGAAAATCTTGCACCAAACGGTTAATAAAATAGGAAGAGACTAGCATCTCATGATCAATCCATCTCTCTAGGCCTACAGAACAAGTATCAGAACGCCCACTGGGACTACACCTTTCGCTTTAGTTTATGGGTCTGAAGCAGTACTACCTATTGAGGTTGAAATCCCATCACTAAGAATCAGAATGCATGGTCTAGTAACTGATGATGACTACAGAGTGTCTAGGTTGCAAGAACTTGAACTACTAGATGAGCACAGACAAGCAACATATGATCATCTCAGAGTATATTAGAAGAGAATGTCTAGAGGCTACAACAAGAAAGTCAGACACAAAGAATTTCAGGTTGGTGATCTAGTCTTGAGAGAGAATCCTAAAAATCAATCACATCGAGAACGTAAGGGGAAGTTTGAACCCAATTGGTTGGGTCCCTTTTTTATCACTGCTACTTTTAGCTCTGGTGCATATCAACTCTCAACGACTGAAGGAGAACAGTTCTGAGAACCAATCAACATTCTGCATTTGAAGAAATTCTACGCCTAAGGCATTCAGTCTATGGTAAAATGTCCTAAAAAAATCTTTAAAATTGGAAAAAGTCCTGAAAAAAATGAACATCTTGGTGAAAACCTAGCAATGGGCTCCTTGATGATTCACAAAAAAAGTAAAATATATCAAAAGTACAAAAAAATTGAAAAAATGAAAAATACAAAGAAATGAGAAAAATAAAAAAGTGCCTTGGTGAAAACTTGGAAACAGGCGCCTTGGTAGCAAAAATAGAATCTCTGCCAAGATGGTGAAAACTCAGCAAACGGGTGCCACTTGTTTCAAAATGCTCCATCTATCAGTGCAATCTTGGTCTTTCCTAGCTTTCAGTCTTGCTTTAGTTTGTACATATCTCCCGGTTTGTTTCTGCATTCCTGCTTTCAATAAGTTGGTCTGTACACCAGTCAGCTCAAAGCATCTGTATCCTATCAATGCTTAACACTTGGGGGAAATCAATGTCAAATCCTATGGTCTCCAATGCATCTTAGATGAGTCATATCTAGTTAGAGTCCTTTGAAGCTTCATTTGAGTCAGTCAGTTAGTCTTGTCTCCAGAAAGGATTTTGCATCTACAACAATGCAATCAAACATCAAACGCAAACTAAAAAAAATCTGTGCTTTTTACATGCTTTTATCTCCTTGTATGCTTATTGATTCACATTGAGATTTTTGCATATTGTGTCCCTTCGAGCTCTTCAATGATGTCCTTTACAGGATTTAGAGAGTGATGACTGGGGGCATAATCTTTTCTTTGTCTTCTGCTTGTATGTGAAAATCCAACAACTTGGGAAATTCTGGATTGAAATGGTGTCCGACTGTAAGAGCCTCTATCTTGAATTGGATGGCCATGCGTACCTCGACCATTGATACCCAAAAAGTTCAAGGAAGTTTGATCTAACTACTGTCTTTTTGAGTGAGTGCTTTCTCCTACTATGAAACGCGATCTTACCTAAGGATGTGAACGATAAAGGGTCACTACGGGTAATTCACATTAGATTTAGAGTAATCTCTTGACTATTTGATGTGTTTGTAATGCAAAGCGTATTCTGGTCATCACAACATCTATGTTTTGATGCTTATACAAATTGCTATATCAAAATGGACATGATATTTAGGTCATCCTGGCGTTTGTGCCTTGGTGCTTATATCTAATCCGACATTCCAAAAATAAAATCAATATTCATATGTCCATGGTTGCCTAATCAGTGGGTGTTGTATTGATTCCTGCACATACAAATCGATATTCATATGTCTATGATTTCTAACTAGTGGGCATTGTATTGATTTATCTAGTTACCTAAAAGTTCAATGATGATAACAAATCGACACATGATCAATGACTAGGTCCTAGGTCTTAGGTTGCATTTCATATTGCATGTTTCTTTGCCTTTTGCATGTCTGCATGATCTCACAAATGTTTGGAAACACTTCAAAGCTTAAACAATTCTTCACATCTAACTAGAGCTTAGTCGCACTCGAAGGTCTCTTCGCCGAACCGCAAGCAGTAACCCTCCTGGGTTAAACATCCTTTTGACATAAGATTGAGTACTTGTCTTCATCAACTTGCAAAACCATATCATGTGTACCACTGCATTTACATCTCATATCATTACCATTTGTTGCATACATTACATCCAGTGCATAAGCATAAATCATACATACATCTTTTCATAATCAATTACATTTGCATAACATCCATACATATGAAAGAAATCATTGCATTGCATTGATCCATACATACATTCTACACTACTCATAGCATAAACATCACATGATATCATCATAAATCAAAACATGACAAGTACAAATGAAGTCACAACCAAAAATATCGATCTCATATATATCATCAACTCAAAATGTGTTAGGGGTGCACTACTGGCACAATGTACAAAAGAATGAGCTCCAAAGAGCTATCAGAGTCAGAACAGTATATCAGTGATAAAAAAGAATAGAGTATATCAAAACATGAGAACAAGAATCAACTATCGGCATGCTCCTCGATATCTGGTGGAGGAGGTGGTGGTGCATTTGGTATGGCCTCTACTCTCGGTGCCCTAGCTCCCTCTGAGGCTGCCATGTAATCTGAATAAGTAGGTACTCTCTGCGCAGCAGGGACAACAACATAGTATGTAGACACATAATACGAAGCCCGTGAGGTCTGATGGGTCACCTCTATCTGTAATCTCTGAACCTCTGAGTGAAACTCTGCACGAAGCTCTGTGCGTTGCCTATCTACCTCTAGATACCTCTCCTCCCACCTAGCACTCTATACCTTCAAGTCCCGGACCTGAGCTTTGAGACGTCTGATAGTCTCTAATGAAGTGAGAGGAATAGTAGGATCTGCCTTAGCTGCTGACATCTCTGTGTCCTGTGGCTGCTCTGGCTGTTGCTCAGTGGTATTTTCTCTATGCACCCTACAATGTCTAACCTCAGCTCCTAGATCAAAAGTGGTATTTGCCTGTAAGGGATCTCCATCACCACCTACGAACTGCTCAGCTACTAAAACCTCATCTGTTGAACCAACACTGCCCAAAGTACCCCTCTCACCCCTGGTCCATCTCTGTGAACCTGTGGATGTACCTGTTGTAGAAGTAGAAGGATGCGGGGGCCTCATATGTCCTGATGGTCTCTGAAGTGGAGCCATCGCTCTTTGTCTGGGTGGTGTAGGATGCACTACCTGCGGTCTCGAGCCCTGTACCCTGGGAGCACCTGTAACATCCATCGCCTCCTCCATGGAGGGTATCAACTCAGTGGGATCTGAGAATCTGTGAACGGGGTGGTCTGCAAGCCAAGCAATGTATCCATCTATGACCCCTGCATCAACAACCTGTGGACGATAGTCCTAGTCTCTACCTATGATAGCACTGTACTCCTTTGAACATAGAGAATAGGTGAGCCGCTGTGTCCATCCGAGCCCAATCTCACGAATAATGCGAGCATATGAAGTATACTCCTGTGGGGCATCCTGTTTGCATCCATACTGATGCCACACTCTAGTAATCAAAAATCTCTCCAAAATGGTGGGAGAACGACCAATGAGTACTCGACTCTAAAAAAGAAAACTATACTGCTCCCTCGCAGTAGGCCAGGCCTCTATCTGCAAGTAGGGTCTCTAATGCACAAATGTCATATCATCTAGGCATCGTCGGAAGTACTTAGTATGACCCATGCGGACCTGTGTAACATAACCAGCATACATATATATCACTAGCTCCTGTGGCTACCGCTGTGTCTAGAAAATCGGTCTCAAAACTGGGATATGCTCCCATGCCCATATCTGTAATACAAGAGCTCCAGAAGTGAAGCTCTTGCAATCCTGATATACGACCTCATGCATCTCTGAAAATATGTGGGTCAACAGACACTGACCCCAGGCAAGCTCAGTGGGAGTAGCCATAAGAAGGGCTACCATCGGAGCCCATCCCATCAAAAAGTCATTCTGCTGACGGCCTAGCATGATGAGCTCCCTGATCATCCCAGCAATAATGCACTCTAAACAGTGCGTCTAACCATATCTCTATACAAGGGTCTCCTAGGAAATGGACTATGTCAACTGTGTATCATCCCCAAACAGACGCCTAAATGCATGAAGACCAGTCTGGCTGGAACTCACATACTCAGGATGCTAACTGCTATGGAATGGAATGCATAGTATCCTATAAATATCCTCTAGAGTCATGGTCATCTCTCCAGTCAGTAAATGAAATGTTTGTGTCTCAGAATGGAATCGCTCAATTAGTGCAGTCAAAAGGCCATGATTTACCCTAATATCGGGTAAATGGATCAAATGCTCAAACCCACATGTAGCAAGATGAACCCTCATAGGGTCAGGAAGTGAGACACATAATCTTTGGGTCACCGAGTATGAATGTCGGACACATGAACATCTGGATATGTGACCTATATCATACAAAAACAAGGAATTCTATCAGAAATTGGGTTCAATAATAGGCTAATAGTACAAAAATTGGACAGTTGGGTACTTCAGAAGGTAGGTTAAGATGTTAGCTATCAGCATCAGAAATTAGAAAAGTCAAAATTTGGCCCTAAATATCAGTTTTAAACCCTCTATTTTTCATACGACAGTCCAGACTGGCCCCTAAAGTCGTACGACACTCCACAATAGACCATACGACAATCCATGGTCATACGACATTGGATTCAGCATCATACGAGTTTCCAGGGACCCGATGAAATGTTGTACGACACACGGGTCCCCTTCATACGACACTGGGTAATGCATGAAACAACAAAGCAAATGGAATTCAAATGTCGTATGAGTCTAGGTTGGGACTCGTACGAGTTTTCATACATGCAAAATTCAAAACTAAAAATGCGTATGAAAAAATTTAAAAATGCTATAAAACATGAAAAATTTGCATTTTCAGAGGGGCATAGAGGTCCACCTATTGGATGTCCATACTGTCGGGGTCTCTGGTATCTCCAGCTGCACTCAAATCGGTGCGAACTCACAGGAACCTTCAAATCTCGCTGTTCTGCCATTTTCTTGCTCAAAGGGCTCCACAAGGTCTCCAAAGTCAAATGGTTAAAATGAATTGAAAATGACCCTTCTGGCCTTTATATAGCATTTGACCTAATTTTCAAAAGTGCTCTGTTTTCCACAAAAATTGCACCGCTAGCTAATTTTGACATTTTGAATCTATTTTCGGGATCAAAATCAAAATCTGAGATCATTTACTATGTCAAAATCGCAATTTAAAATTTTTGGGCCCAGGACGGTCTACTGCTTGCATAATCAACCTTCAATCATCACAGAAATCTAGAATTCAACTTAACTGATTATATTCCATCAAACTATCAAAATTTCAACTTGGTCAACTATGGTCAAATCATGGTTTATCTTAGTCAAACTTGGTCTCCAGGACCTCCAAATGATGCAGAATGCATTCTCGGATGTGTTTAACCACTTCTTAAATCAATTAACATGCTTCTAAACTAGCAACGCTGACTTTTCTTGTCAGATTTCAATTTTCATCCCAAAGGGGGCATGGTATTGCATATCATTCAAAGTCCGTAATTAAATTTTGGAATCATATCTTTCCTCAGTAATCAAGACAACAACCACGTCTAGTTGTTGATTCATTAAAAGACCTCATCGCTCGGGGCAAATCAATCATCACTCGGGGCATATCAGATTCATCAAGATCCATATCAATTTGGTATTCTCTTAATCTTGTAAATTGTATCAGTTTTTGCAACTATCGGTTCAAATGTGTTATTTCCTTGGTTCTTCGGTAACTGAAGGGTTCAGATGTGATACCTACGTGGTTCTTCTAAGACAATCGAGTCTAGAATCGGTCACTCACTTCTTCGCAATCATAAGGTTCAGAATTAGACGTTTTGACGCTTTTGTTTCATTGGTTCATCGTTGCTATAGTTAACATTATCTTTGGTCATTCAGGACTTATTATCTTCATATCAATTTCAATCAGCTTCTATCTCATATCAATATTAATTTTCCAATTTCAAACATCAGTTTCAAATATCATACATAGACTGTCTTTGAACCACTGCGCTTCGCACAACAATTCAAAGAGGGGCAAAATGTAATACCCCAAAAATGGGCTATAGGTTCATTAACCTCCTACATCATCAAATTAGACAAAATCGACATCAAAGTCCTAACCTAAGGCACATCGGCACATCATCAAATCCTAATTGATTATCTTAAATTCTGCATCGGGGAATATTCTTAGTAATATTCCTAATTATCATAATTATCTTTAATTTAATGATTATTTGGCGATAAATCTTATTTATCCTAAAGTTTGATTAATTGAATATTCTCAATATTTAATTAATTAGATTTAATTCTGCCACTTAATTATTTAATTGAAGTTAATTATATTTATTCCTAAATTGTATTATTTAAATTTGACAATAAATCAAAATTCCTATCATTAATTGATTAAATTCTTATTTAATTAATTAAAGCAAGTTGTCATATTTGATGATATTATTTTTGAATAAAAGTTTGATTAAATGATTGATTAACCCATAAATCAATTATTTTATTTCAAAAATCAGTTAAGTTGAGAATAAATCACTTTATTTATTTATTAATTCATAATTATCCATGTGCACAATCAAAGAGCAATTAAACTCCAAATCAGAAAATCAATGCAAGTTATTGACTTTTTGGAACTCAACATCATTTTTGAGTTTTAAAGTTGATCTAAACTTCTAATTTGAGTTAAAAAGCTGTTTTTGCATGATTTGCATGTTTTTGTGAATTAAATTATCTTTATTTTCAGATAACTCAAAAATTAAGTTGAGTTTATTTGAGTGATTTATGGCTTTCTTTCATGCATCCTCAAAGCCTTGGATTTCTATAAATTAAGGCTCTAACTCTTCACAAATCATCTCTCAAATCCATAAGAATTGCATAATCATGCTGCTAAATTGGAGAATAAAGAATCATCTTTGCGAATCCAAGCTTTGTGAGATCAACATTGCATAGTTTTTCATATCATATTAGTTTTCATTTGTTAGATCATTTAGCATATCATAGCATATCAGTTTTTACATATCATAGATTCATATCAATTTTCATCATATCATTACATAGAAAATCAAAAAAATAGATTAATTGCATTCATTTCATATCCATCTTTTGCATTCAAATCCTTCATTTAGGTGTCGTCAAGGTCACTGATCTTGATAACAATCTGAGAACATCATACTTGCACCTATTAGAAGGCAGTAAATCGTTTGGTTAGTTAAGCTTTCAATTATCACACAATTTCATTTTTGCTAACCTCTAATGTTTTACTGAAGTGTTGTGTCTACAGAACAGGTACAA
Organism: Chamaecyparis obtusa; assembly: GCA_027943335.1. Taxonomy (NCBI): domain Eukaryota; kingdom Viridiplantae; phylum Streptophyta; class Pinopsida; order Cupressales; family Cupressaceae; genus Chamaecyparis; species Chamaecyparis obtusa. The sequence continues at coordinate 985,316 of BSBK01004932.1, read as the reverse complement.
AATTCACACACACAGGGGTTGAGGTGACTACTGCCATAGACCAAGTGATGACTATTGATTTATTATTGCGATAGATAGATGTCGAGGGGTTCTCCTAGTTATCGATGGATGATGAATTCCTTTCTCTCCTCCAAAGACTTAGTGGTAATGTCATATACATGTCCTAGATGTACAATTTGAAAGTTTTAATGTAGGAGGGTAAACAATAGCTAATTAGAACCAAAATCAACTTAAAAATATTATTAAATTTAAAATTTTAAAAATAGATAACATGTAACATTAAACTAAGTTAAAATGACACTTACAATCTTGAACTAAATCAAGATATACATATAATATTAAACTAGATCAAAGACTATATCTATAATCTTAAACTACATCAAGACCATGCCTAGAATTTTAAAATAGATCAAGACTATCCCTATACTCTTGGAAAATTTGATATTTTGATAAGAAGAAGAAGAAGAAGAAGACAATTTTAACATCCACAAAACTAAGCATAGCCTATGGGACAACATACTGAATTGAGCCGATTTAAATAAATCAATTCTTTTCCTATGCAAGATGATGATGAGTGCCACCAACTTTTCAATGTGCTCATTGCTGAATAAGTTTTGCCATGAGCTAGCGGTCAAGATATTCACAAATTTGTCCTTATTGTTCTTGTAGGCATCATACTCTACAATAAAATGCTTTTCAGTTTCCACTTTCCCAGAATTGCAAAATGTGAAAACTCTCTCTTCCCAAGCCTCTTTTAGCCTTTTCCAATGTCCAGTCTCACAATGGAGTTGATGAAAGTTAGTTCTAAGTTGAGCAATAAGAATTTTAGCTCTCCATGAGATATTGGCCCCTATATAAGCTTTTCAAAGTTGATCACACGTGAGATTAAACTCGATGATATAATATTTTTTTCTTCTTTCCTCGCCCAATACCCCAATTTCTCTTGTAGAACTTATCCATAACAAAAAATATTTATTTCTTTGTTATTCGTGGAACACATATTGAAATGAATATTCCATTTATCCATCCATTTAATATATTTGGTGCATCCACACCTATGCCATAACAATTGTGAGAAGTATTCATCTGAAAATTAGATTCTTAAATTTAAAAACAAAATGAAATTTAGAATCGAGAAGAATACCGAAATCACGTGCCAAGGTTATGTACACCCAAAAGAAAGTAGTGTTAAACAATTATAGTGCAAGCTTTCAACCATTACACGATTTATGCTTTAAGTAAATTTCTGAGACCCCTCGGGGTTTAAATTTCAACGGCACCTCAGGGTTTAGGGTTTATCCCGTCCGCCCCAGAAAGCTACCAGACCAACGTTGGGGTGGCCTGCAAAGAGAGCAAATGATACTCTTTAGAAAACGCCTTTGCAGAATCAATAAACGTTTTGTTCTGAAGCCTGGAAATTCTCATTTCTTACATACTCAAACTTCTTTTAATAATAATTTTAAGCAAAAGGGAGAGAAAATTAGTTCAGAAATTTTAAGGAGGGTCATAGCAGAATGCCCATCAGATATCATGGCCTTAAACTTATTCATCTGGTTCGGCAAACAGAAGGCCTGCAAACCATCTTCACACACGTATGATCACATGGTGGGAGTGATGAGAAGAATTATTGACAAGCATCGCAATGCAAATGGAGTTGTTGAAGAATTGCGTGACATTGGCTGTGCAATGAGCGTGCAGACGGTTATTATGCTTCTCAGAATCTACAGCCACGCAGGTATGGTTGAAGAAGCCCTCGAAACAATCAAGCAAATGCATAGCTTTGGATGTATGACCGATATTTTAGCTCAAAATTTAATTCTAGATGTCTTTTTCAAAACAAATCAGGTAACTATGGCCTCATCAGCATTTGGGTCGATACGTTTTCCTAACTTTTTCACCTTCACCACGGCTATCACTGGCTATTGCAAGGCAGGGAGCATGTACGAGGCCCAGAGGGTCCTTAAGGTTATGATCAGTAAAGGTTATGTCCCCAACTTTGGCACATATACGAGACTCATTATTGGTCTTTCTAAGAATGGGGATGTTCATGAATCGTTTCCTATAGTGGGTTTTATGATGAAGTATGGTTATGTTCCTTCAGTCATTACCTGGAGTATTTTGATTAATGGGCTTTGTAATGCAGGTCAAGTTGAGGCTGCCTGTAGTTTATTTTGCAGCATGGAACGGAATGGAAACATTCCAACTGTTGTCACTTATACTTGTCTCATCAAAGGGTTTTGGAAAGCTGGCATGTTTAGCCAAGCCCTGGAGATTTGGGATGCGATGGAATTGAAAGGAAATGTTCCAGATGTGGTATCGTACAATATCCTTATTCATTGTTTTTGCAAAGAAGGTAGACATAGAGATGCCATCACTCTGTTTAATGAAATGCAGAAAAGGGGTGTGAAGCCAGATTCTGTGACCTTCAGCTCATTAGTGTCTGGTCTTTGTAAATCGGGTAAATTCTTTTCTGCTTTTGAACTTTTCACAAAAGGAGACTTTCAAATGGATATCATAGCACGCAATTCCCTTCTTAGCGGTCTTTGTAAGGCAGGACATCTGTCCAAAGCCCTGGATCTTTATAAAGATATGTTGGCCAAGGGGTATGCGGATCGGTATACATACAGTGCAATGATGACGGGCCTTCTTAGAGCAGGTAGGGAGATGGATGCTGTCCGTTTCCATGAACTAATTATTCAAAACAGCGTGGATTTTGATCCTCATGGTCACACGATACTTTTTGACCATCTTATGAAAATAGGAGAGGTACACAAAGCAATGAAACTTTTCAGGAGGGCATTAGAATCAAAGTGCTCTGTTGATGTTGTTACTTTCACGGTCGTTATCTGTGGACTTTTTAAGGCTGGCAGGCCTGGAGATGCCCGTGAATTGTATAATCAGATGTGCAACAGTGGTGTGGTTCCAAACTGCTATACATATAATGTTCTACTGGATGGCTTTTGCAAAGCTCGAGATATAGAAGCAGCAAAGCAAACATTTGACACGATGCATAGTGCAGGTTTTGGTCCTGACACAGTTTCCTTCAACACCTTAATAAACTTTCTGTGCAAATCCGGTCTTGTTCATTTAGCTTCTGACCTCTTTATGAAAATGTTGGAATCTGGATTTGTTCCTAACGAAATAACTTATGGGTTACTTGTTGATGGTCTGTGCACAGTAGGTAGACCAGACGATGCTTATAAACTACTCGTAAACCATTTAGAGTGTCACTGTAATCCAGTACCTAGTAAGCCTGATTCAAATGACATAAAAAACACAAGTTCTAGCATTATGCTAGATAGCACAAAGAAAGGCTTTTCTAGTAAGCCTATACTAAACGATAGCACATTGCGGAGACTGTTTAAAAGGGTACACATTGCTAATAAGGAAAAATAAGCTCCATGAAACTACTATTCCAGCTCAGAGTTTTGAAACTATGGTGGACAATGGAGGCTGCATGGCACTCCTGACATTCCGTATGATGCTTTACAGGTCAAAGGTGCTGGCAGCAAGTCTCTCCAAATTGTTCTTTTATACAACTTAACACAGGTAAGCTAATTGTTGCTTTTTGTTGATAATTATTTTCTAATGTAAACTTATAACCAAATTACCTTTTTCTTGTTCTAAGTAACGATTCAAAGGTAACATTACATACAACTTCCCATCCTCCTAACATGATAATAATCTTAATTTCTGTCATAAACTGTTAGCTGAGGTTCAAATTTCAGATAAACTGTTATTAGAATAACATAATTCTTATTGGTAGAATCATGATCAAGTCATCTCACTGATTGTAATTTTGTACTTCCATCATGAATTGTTACTCATGCATTCATATAATTTATCTTTATCTAACTGAAAATACTAATGTAGCCTACACAAATTACAAAAGCCTTAAGTCATACCTTCTAACATATCACTCAAGGATTCAAGCCTTTTTCCAAGTATTATCTTATAACATTGAGATGCCTAATTGGATATCAGTAGTCATCCATTACCCAATCCCTGCTTTCAATGCTAGTAGTATTTGCAACAAGATTTCATATCTCTTACCCTACTGTGGAGCTGATCAAACATTGCGCAACGGAACTTGTGATGTCTGACTGTGCTATTCAATAAATAATCATTGTTTGGAGCATTTGAGAATGCCTCCCACTTTATTGGAAGAAGCTTTTCCCCTGAGCAAGGTTAATCAGACCTTGTTCAAGCACGGTAAATCTGTAGAGTGATTTTCAAATAAACTCTTTATGTTAAGGATTCATTAAGTTACTTGAAAAGTAAACTCTATTTGTTCAACCTTAGCTCTTAATCCTTCCCTAACTTTAGTAATAATTCTGACATTAAATCTTTCTTACTTATTCATTTTTCTAATCAGTCAATAATTAGGGCATCTCTCTCTTCTTCACTGCTTATTCATTCCTTAGCACATTCTCTATTAGATAGAGTTATAATTGTTTTAAAAGATTATTCAGAGTGTCTAGTACTGCTATGGTGCTACTTGTTACAGTATTATAGTCAGCTTCTAGGTTTTATAGCTCATATTTTTGTCAATATTGATTACAAACAGGTCTATCCGGTGACCTTGATCATAGAAAAATAATCAATGATCTTATTTAATTTGTTTCTCATAGATCAAATCTTTAACCCTTCAGATATTATATTCCGAATCCATTTATATGGAATCACTGATTTTGTCACAAGGTAGATCATCAACATTCACATAATGTCAGCCTGTTACAGTAAGGATATCATATACAGTGTAAGTTATCATTATCTCGACAAGATTGTTTACAACAATTTAATCTGATTTTCGGTCATATACTATTAAGAAATAAAGGAAGTTTACATGTTATCAACTGCTTATTACAAGTTTTCACTTTCAGTGTAGTATTATAGACTAAATGGCTTCATTTCACAAACCTCAAGAATGCTTCCCAAGAATATAAGCCAAGTAAGATTCACATATAGAAGTACCAAATAAACCATCACTATATATATCAACTTAAGAGCTTACATGGGAGATTGAACTATTAATAGCTTTTACTTGGGTGTCACAGTAAAATCTATATGTCAGAGTCTTTGCTAGATCACATTACAGTTTTCTCATAAACTGATAATACTCCAAACTTCAGCTACAATGTATAAATATCCTAATTATTTTGGAGGAGTAAGGTGGTGCAATATGAGCCCAACCTAGGACCACCAACCAGCCCTTAACTGGCTAAGAAATCGTGAAAAACTACTTCCATATATAGTTTGAAGATTCCCAAATGACAGTCTCAAGACACATGACAATCAGGAATAATTAGTGCCCAGTCAAAATAGATTGGACAAATTTTCATAATCCGAGTCACCACTATGATGGCCCAGAGACTATGTACTTAAACATGATTCCATCGTATTTTCACTGATCACTACTCAATTTTTCTGTCACAGATGCACACATCAACAGAACATTCACAGTAACTCAGATATGAGAACAAACATGAAACACCTGTCTTTCTAGAAATCTAAATGCAGTAGAATTCAAGAAAGCATCAACAGTAACATTGACACGAGCATCATGAGGTACAGGCTTGCAACACTTATGTCACAATACAATTTATACTTCTAAGTTATAGGGTTCCCTTGTTTGAGGTCAGTTTCCGGTTCCAGTTCCAGTTGGGTTCCGGTTCCGGGTTGGTTCCCTGCTAGGTTCGACCTGGGTTCCTGTGGTAGGAACCTGGGTGCCCAAGCCGCACCTGGGCTGAACCTGGCCCAAACCTGGGCACACCTGCAGATTTGGGTGCCAAAAAATGGGCCCCACATGCCTAAAAAAACTATTTTGCACCCTAAAAAATCCATTTGCAAATACACTTTGAGACTTTTGCAAATTATGAATATGGTACATGAGGTATTTGATGTAACATACCAATCTAACCTCCTAAATAAATAACTACAAGTTTAAATTAAATGACGAAAAATTCATCAGAATAAAATTTTCCTAAAACCTATTAACTGAAGTAACTTTCATCCTTTTCACATGAACATGAATAACTGAAAGGTCGTTACATAACTGAAAGGGAAATTCCATTACTCCAGAATAACTGACTTCACATGAAAAGGAAATTAACTAACAATTTTCCATTTTTTAGTTGCTGAAGAAAGGAAATCATTAACTGAAATAACTGTCAAAGCATAAACCATAGAACCTGATAAGCTTGATGGACTTTAAGCTCTTGATCTGTTCAGGGGGAAAAGAGTATCATCAGAGGTTTTACCTCCCAACCTTTGATCTTACAATCTCAACCTTTGATGATCTCCCACACAACTTCCTAACGGAAGTGGCCCAACTCTGCACAAGAGATGCCGACATGGATTCTAGTATTTCATGCCATCCAAGACTTGGTGTAGAACCCACAACTGTCATAGCCAGTCAACCTGTAGACATCTTTGCCTATTAGAATGACCTTCCTAGCTAGACATTGCCCTACTGGTTCTAGTGACTGACAGTTATTACCCATATGCATAGTACAACCTTGACCAAGGTTTTAAAGGTGCAAGCATTGTACTTTGTGCTGTCATTGTCACCGCCAAACTCATATAAGAGTCCTTGACTTATTTAACTAGGTCTCCATGACCCTAAGGAGTTGTTGTCCAAATGGCACTAAAATTTTTCAGGGTCATGTAACCACATACCTAATTCTCTAGGCTGATTATGTTTTACCCTGATTTCAGATTCTGCTATCATACAAATAAGGCAATTTCCTATACTTAGCAGATAATCCAATCCACCTTAAGCTCAGTGCCTTTTGTCTACCAAAACCTAAGGATAGTTTAAGATTACAGAATAAAAGGGTTATCTTAGTATCTACATATCCCAGTCTCAGATTTCATCTACAGTTTAGACAAAGACTCAGTTTTCAGTTTGATACTTGACTGATAATTAATAGAGAAATGCAGATATAAACTGATCTGGCATATAAATTCCTCTCTTCTTGCAGGTATGAAAGTTCTTCCTCTTGAGTAGATAAAGATACTATTGTACTTTAAACAGGAAAATAATGATTATTCAGTTGAGATAAATGCAGACCAATGCATGGTTCAAAACAGAGCATGTTTTCTCTTTGATGAAAAAAATGAATTATTCCGACAATTCTTCACCTACATGCAGATGCACAGCAATTTAATTCGAAAAGAAGATAATCAGAAGTATGATCTAGGAACATTGGTATAATGAGAATCGAATGGCATATTTATATATACTGCAAACAGTTCAGCATAATACTAATTCCCTACTATTCACAGCTATCTTCTTTTCAATGAATACATAGCTAGCTATCATCCAACAAAGTCCCAAGAAGAATGCTACTGCATTTAACCCTAATATGCAGAAATGAAATTACTATACATTCACATGATTGATTGATTCAATTAACAAACAATATACGGACATGATTCACAGCAATGCATAATATATTGTTATCCTTTCTAAATCGATAGCATCAATTAGATTGAAGAACAACTATTTGATTGACTTATCATTATGAAAAGTATTTAGCATCATAGATGAGAACATGCTTGGTAAATCTAGTTGGTGATAATACTGTCCTAGACTCCTTTATGGCAGCTGTGATGACTCCAGCCGAAAACGATATGTCAGCACAATAAGTATTCCCCGATTTGATTAAAGTTTCCAAAGATGAAGATAATTGCAGAGCGCTGGTTACCAGTCAAATGCCAGAATGAAATCAAAATGAGCCGATGTGCATTAATGAAGAGTGATTGAACAAATAGGAGGCAACTCCTTGTAAAGAGGTGGCAAGAAGAGTTACATTGCCACCCAAGAGATATCCGATGAGAACGATCAATTATGAATTAATCAAAAGTTGGGTTAAACCAACAATATAATAATATAATAGTAATAATAATATAAAAGCTCAAGATGCTCACGGTTGCATATAAATTGCATATACTTATGTGTATTCATTTGTGTGTGTGTGTGTGTGTGTGTGTGTATATATATGCAGACGTGTTATTAATTTAGTTGCCAAATTTACACTTCATGTACTCAATTGCCCAACCACCATAAATACATACACATTGTCACTTATGGAACACAACTATATGCATGTGTCTATGTATGGTTGTATAAATGGCATTCATACTCTTAATGGTCATGGGCACACAAGTATCCATTTATTTGTATATATGCATATATTTGTCTATGCTTATTTATATGCTATGTATTTACAACCAATCAAGATAATGATGAGATGCCATGGTTGTTCCTTTAAATTTATAGGAAAAGATTACAATGCACCACTATTAATTGAGAGTCATTAATTCTTTATTAAAGAACAAGGTTAAGGAACAACAACCAACTCGACACAACCAAGGCAACAACCTAACCCATAACCTGATGACCAGATACTTAGTTGTGGATTCCTACTCGGATGGCATTTCCGACCTTCATTCCATGTTCACACCTTCTCTTTCTAATGATACTCTACCCCTGTTGCGGGACTGACGCACTCCTGCATCCATTGAAAAGGAAGGATTAGTCATCTTCATTTTCATAAACTCATAAACAATAAAATATTTGTATCATCATAAAACATTATTCATTCATGAATATAATCCCATGTCAACAATATTGATTAAACAGTCAACATAAATGAAAACATGACCATATTAAATATAAACTTCTTAATTAAATATCCAAAATCCATATAACTAACTTCATACTTCACATGAAACAGTTATTATAGTTATTAAAAGTCCTCGAGGAAGGGATGTTACATATTCCCCCCCCTTGTGAATCATCATCCTCGATGATTGATATTCACCATTTTCTCAAAATAATAACAAGAGGTTGTTAGCATATATCAAAATTCTTTAAAACTAATGAGGAAATTTTTGGAGGATTTCATCATAATCCCCCCAAGTAGCAATGTCCTCTCCATATTGGTCCCATTGGACCTTGCATTGAGTAACCTTGTGGTTATGTAAGTGTAGCTTATGTACCTCAAGCACCTTGAGTGGCTTGATCATGACCAACCCTGGATCCTGCACCTGCAAGGAGTTCCAATTTCTTTATAACTTTTGGGCCCATTTTAAAATGTGCCAATTGTACATCTCACAAACAAATCTCTCCAATTGAAAGGTCATTTTCTTGCTAATCATTTACCAACAAACCTTTGTGAAGAGACGAAGCCATCAAGCTGGCTACTTTACAAATTAACTGTCAAGTAGGTTGTTCTATAAGATCCCAAGCATCCTGTGGTCACCCATCTTTGTATTGAAGAAATCCAGATCTCAACTGTCATGTAGCCCACACTTCTAAAATCACGAATGCCTTTGAATTACTGATAATGCCACAAAGTTTAAAGGGGGCCTTGATATACTGAACATGCTGCGCAACTTGGAGCCTTAGGGTGCAGAAGAGTCAGTAGGATAAAATCATGTGACTTATGCCCTTGATTAGATAGTTGTTATTTTGTTATTTCTCTGAAATAATTTTTATTCCTTAATCTCTAGGGTGGTTCCAATTGAGGTTGAATGCAGGGTATTGATGAACTGCTAACTTATGGATTTTTGACATCATGGTGTTAAAATCTATATAGTTTATTTGAAAATCATTCATTTAGATGTCGGTTTATTGTCTCATGTTCTTAGCAAGCACCTACATTGACATAAATATTTTAAAGGCATGGTTGAATGTTGGGTTTTTGATCATGTCTATGGCATAATTTACTTGATGTTCTTGCAGCTTGTAATGGGTGCTAACTCATTCACACCTTTCACCCTTTTCATGTAAGTTACAGGGTTCGCTGATCCTAGGGCGTGGTACTGGTCTGGTTCGAACCAGGTACTGGTCGCGGTTTGGTTTGACTTTGGGTTCAACCAGGGTTCGCTCTTAAGTGGACCAGTTCATCCAGGACAAACCTAGGACCAATCCAGGACGAACCTACACATACTTGGGCAGATTGATGGCAAACCAGGGGCGAAAAAGTGCGGAAAACAGCCACTTATCTATGATTTCTCCATTATTTATGATTGCTCCATTATTTATGAAAACAGAAAAAAAGGTGCAGAAAACAGCCCTCTCAAACTTCTGTGCAATGTTGACCATTTCAAAAAAATGAAAAAGATTATTCACAAAGCTTAAGCAAGCCTGTCTTATTTCTGATAACATTTCTATAGCCAAAGCTGTTTTTGTAATTTGTGGATTTGAGAAGCCCAAATGATGCTGCTGAATATATGACGACAAAGAACTGTTGCCTCTCTTCGTCCTTCATTTTTGAGGTATCTATTGCACTTATTTTATTGAAGTATGTTTTTATTGATCCAATTTACACAAATAATTGTCTAGACAAATAGTTTAGTGGTTGTAGAATATCAAGTAATAGTGACAATACTAGTTTATATATTTTGATAGTAATATTAGTTTATATGTTTTGACAATAGTAGTTTATATATTTTGATATTGAACTTGAAGTATATGATGCTATGATGGTATGATCATGATGCTATGATTACAAGTTTATGGTGTTTCTGTTGTTTATATGATACTATGTGACATTCTAATCTTTAATTCATGCTTCTAGGCCGCACATGCGCGCGCACACACATATTTTGGCATATTGGTTCCTCAAACCCGTATCTGAACCCGAATCCGAACTGGCAACTTATTGATGAGCTGAGCACCTCTTCATTTGGGAGTCAATTATTAGAATATCCTTGTACGTGCTTCTTGCGTCAGTGATCCTAAAAAGAAGTGATGTGTAGCCATAATCTTGATGTAGATGTAAAACATTCCTCTGTATGGTAAAACGATGAAAATATCATTGAATAATGGATATGTATTAGACAATGGTAGTGATGGCTATAGGTTGAGAGGAGAAAAATCTAAGTTACCGGATTTGGACCTTGGACCCTCGAACCGGGTCCAGATTCATGGATTGGTTGTGCTTGATCCACACAGGGTCTGTGTTCGGACTTGTGGGTCTATCCGGGTCCTCATCACTGCGGATCTGGACGAACCCTGTGCGGACTGAGCGCGGACTTGTGGGAATTTAACGAGGACTCGGGAGGACCGCTAGGGACCTACGGCGTCCAAATGGGTAAAGTGGGCCCAAACTCACTTAAAAAGCATTTTTTTACTATTTTTTTTCTCCAAACCCTAAAACAACCCTAATATGGAGCCTCCAAACACATTTCATTTCACATTTTCTCTCTCATTTTGTTCTCTCATTTGCTCTCCATCTTGCAAGTTTGAAGTGAGGTGATTCTATTTGAAGGAGATCGATTGTGAAGTGGCAAATACCTTCCAAAAAGCAGATTTGAGTGTTTAAGGTATGCATTTCAACTATATTCTTTAGTTTTTTGATAGATTATTTCAAGTTTTTTGTAATGTCCCCTGTTGGGACCTTTCTTAATTTATCCTAAATTTGTCAATTAGGGTTTGGATTGTAATGTCCATGATAGGATTAGTCATTTATCTCATTAGATTTAGTTATCTTTAACATTCATATCCAACCTTATTACTATTTTAACTCCATGAAGGGAAGAGTAGACGCTATCCAAGATGCCTACAAACCAACTACAATGGGCTCCCTCAAAATTTACAGGTCCAAGCCCATATCCTATCTTGGGACTTTCCCTCAAGGCTTCTGGGACGCTGACCCCTACCCTATCTTGGGACAAATAGCCAGGGAGAGATAGCCATTGCTTAGATCTAGACAAGCCCCTCCTTGGTAACATTACAATCTTCTCTTCTTAAGCCAAATAGTAAAAGAGATCTTGTATAATATAATTGATATAATTCCTATATATATTAAATAAATTAGAATATATAAAGACCTCTCGTTTTGATAGAATGTAAATATAATATTTTGTTATTATCATTGATCATAAATACTTTCCATAGTCGCAATCTTATTCCATCTTCTCTTCCTTTTGTAGCCATTATATTCCTTAATTAATTCTTCTATTTCCTAATTCTTTTAATACTAAAATATAATTCAAAATAACTAAAGCTTTGACATTTATTTTATTTAATATATAAATGAAATGGAACTAAATCCCATATATTTCATCTTACTAAGAGGACATACCTTTATTTTTATTTGTTGTGTTGGTTTTCTATTCCATAACACCTTCTTGTTCCTATGTAATGAATGAAATAAGCTTATTACTTGTGTTAATGTTGGTTTGATCTTGCAAGTAATAGTTTATACTTTATTTTTATATTTTCCTTCGATGGTCCCAATATAAGGTCTTAATATTTTCTTACTTTCCTTTTATACTTTTTTCCTCCCTTAAGTTCCTCCTACATTTCCTCCTTCATTTTCTCCTAGCTTTTCTCCTTCATTTTTTCCTATCTTATTTTCTCCCAAGTTTTCCATATTATTTCTTAGTGTCCCCTTCTTTTTCCCCGTAATTGTTTTCTTATACCCTTTTTTTTTCCAAAAGTCATGTCTTTTGGATTATATTATGTTATTTTGTTTATTTATATTTATTAAATGAATAATATATTATAATTATAGTGTGATTACTTATTTATTATTTATTATCTTTAATAATTTATTAATATTATTATATTGATTCATCAATATATTATATTATTTTATATTAATAATATATTAGTATGCTTATATATTATTTTAATTTTTTTAATAATAGATTATATTATATCATTTTATTTATTAAATTTTCTTTTATTATTTAAAAAAATATTAATTTCTATTTCAAAATGGGGACATCACATTTTTGAAAGGTTTTAAATTTTTTTCAAGTTTTTGTAGAAGTTTTGAAGTATGTTTTTTTTTTACATTTTTGTTATAGATTGCAACAATGAGTAGTCAAAGCTCAATGGGTGGGGAGGGGTCTCAAAAATTTAAAATTGATAAAGCTAGATATGATCACATCTTTTGGACACCGTGCACCATCCGCTCCCTCAATTTAGTGATGAAAGCAATTGGCACCCAAATAGAATGGGTAAAAAAAATATATGAGGGTGAGGAGATTCAATTGTTTGTGACAAATCACCATATGTCACAAGCAATTTTCAAAACCTTCTCGACATTGGAATTATTGAAGGTAAACTTTAAAATTTAATTTGTTTAGTTTCATTTATCATTGTATGACATGTTTTACATAATTGAATAAAATATTGTTTGTGTTGTTTACATATTTTAAATGTGTTATGAACTCACTATTAACATGTTCTTAGGTGATTGAAACCCGGTTTGCGTCTCACACAATTGTGCTTAGACGACTTGTAAAGGTGAAAGAGGCATTGTCACAGATGGTTATTAGCAACCAATGGGGTATCTGGAAGCAATCTAGTACAGCGAGGGCCCAAAAGGTGAAGGCATTGATATTAGATGATGATCGGTGGGCTCATGTGGATTATGTATTGGAATTCACCAAACCTATCATGTTTATTCTTCGGTTTGCCGACACTGATGAACCATGCATGGGGGATGTCTATGATAGCATGGACACAATGTTGGAGAAAATAAAATTGGTAAGTTATAATACATTCCTATATCCTTGTTTATTGAGAGAGATCTAAATTGACATGACTTACATCAAGATAACTTACATGAACATCATTTGATATCCCAGGTCATACAAAGGAGAGAAAATGATCCTGAGGACACCTTATACAAAAGGATGGAAGCAATTGTTCCTCATTGTTGGAACAAGATGACCACACCTTTGCACCTCCTAGCATATGCTCTATCTCCTAGGTACTATAGCGCAAAAGTACTTGCTATTCCAGGCAGAGTGGCACCATAAAGAGATGCTGAGGTTGCTAATGGGTATAAGAGGGCATTTAGTAAAATCTTCCGCTATCCAAATGTGGGGGCAAGTGTTAGGAGTGAATTTGGATTGTTTATCTCAGGAAAAGATATCCACCCTACTGTTGTCAATGACCAAAGCAAAATGGATGTTGTTAGATGGTGGTACCTTCATGGGCAAGATTACATAGACCTCCAACCTCTTGCAATTAAGATTCTAACACAAGTTTTTAAGTTTTTTTTCTTTTATTTTTGGCCACTTGCATTTTAGAATTTAACAACACTCTTGAATTTATCTTGTATTTTTTGTTTATAATTTTGTTTGTTTTCTCTCTAGGTTGTGAGCTCTTCTGCCATTGAGAGGAATTGGAGTACATACTCCTTTATCTACTCAATGAAACGTAACCAGTTGGCTGCAAAAAAAGAAGACTTGACATTTATTCACAACAACTTGCGTTTCGTGGCACGTAAGGATCCAAAATACAAGAAGGGGCCAGAGAAGCTTTGGGATGTAGCACTCGAGTCTGCTGACTTGGATTTGACCATTCAGGATCTTGCTAGAGCCACTTTGGTTGATGTGGATGATGGTGATGATGAAACGACACTCTCTAGTGCTAGTGGAACCGGTTTGGGTTCCAATGATGATGTTGATCTACCACTTGCAGCTGCTGAAGACCCCATTGATCCGGATTTTTTTGATAATCCATATGATGATTGATGAACACTTTCATGATTCACGAACATTGAATCATGTTTCAAACTTCAATGAACTATATTTTGAATTTTCATTTTGTAATTCAATAATTCAATGTGATGATTTTCTTTAGAATCATGAACATAGATCAATGATCAAGTATTTAAATTTTTAATGTTTATCTGTGACATTTGGTATTGATCAATGATCAAGCATCATAGATTCATACTATGAAATGATTTCATTTTACAATTATATATATTTCTCTTATTTGTTTGTGTGTGTGTGTGTGTGTGTGTGTGTGTGTATATATAGACACACACAAACCCATACGAACCATAATGGAAAAAAAAATTCACGAACCCACGAACTGGATTCTCTTAACCCAAACCCATCCCCGAACCTGAACCAATAATTTAGAGAAAAATCAATAACAATAGAGATATGTTAATGATGACTACAATGTCAGTGTTACTTCAAGGCTCGAGGTTTAAATATTGAGTATATTGTGAGTTATGCAACATAAGATTTATTTGAAATTCAAAAGGGTCCATATGGAATTTCCAAATTGTTTCCTTGTGTATGAAGTTGTTGATCGTAGTGAAAATGTGTCTTCATAAATTCTAGCAGTTCTGGCAACATTCCACCAAAAGGATCTTAATATATTTGCTATGCATTTTATGTGCATGTTACCTTGCAGATATTAGGTTGTAGATTGGCATTGTTTTTATGTTAAATGGTCAACTGAGTTGAATTTGTCAAGTGCTTGAAAATGATTTGTGGCCATTTATGAAGTTGTTGAGTTGTATATTTGTAGCTAGCAAAAGGTGGGTTACCATGGACAACATATTTCAAGATTGAACCAATCTTAAGCTCCATCTTTAACGTTGCAATCGCCAGTGCTTCCAATGTACATAACCCATCTCATATGTTATCCAAAAGAATTTCCGTTTTCTTGTTTTAGTTTGCATCTTGATGTGGTTCAATTAAAAAAATATTATTTGGAGCAAAAGAACAAATTTCTGGAATCACCAACAGAAAATTGGCTAGATCTTCAACAGTGACAATGCTGAAGATTTTGTAGAATAAAACCTATATAATTATCACTTCATATGTAGGAGCCTCATGTGCACAGTACCTTTAAAAATTTCACAGCTTCAACTCTTTTCCTCCATAGAAACTGCAGCAAAAGTCAACCCCTTTTATGTTTTCGAATGGGTAAATAATGTACCTTTTTTCTTTTATTTATATCTATTGAGACGCTGATAATCTGATTACAATAATGCCAGGGTTTCAGTTCGTGTGTAATTTGGGCAAGGATACTGATAAGAGCATTGGAAGTGGAACCATGAATTTGAACCAAAAAGGTTTGAGAGGAAAGGAGAAGACCAGGAAATGCACCCTGGAGAAAGGCATCCAAGTATTCAAAGGCAAAATATGTATTGAATTCTATGACGAAATATCGAGGGCATATCATCTAGCAGCTGGTAAATTTTCCTTGGACTTATTTTAAGAGAATGTGTCCAATTTTCTGCAGTGATGAACTGTTTCCTATGTTTTATATATTTAATTATATTTGATTCTTAATTTTCTTCAATATCTTATAGTAGATGAGATGAACTGCAACAACCATGTTTGACCATGTAGATCAGCCACATTGCTCTTGTAGTGATTTGGCCTTAGTGGCTTTGTAGAGTTTGGTTAACAAAACATTTCAAAAGTGATGTGCTGGGGTAGGTTGTGAAATTAAATGCTATTATGAGAGGGTGTATGATGAGTTATGACATTCTAGAGGATATTGTCCACTCATATATTTATGGCTAAATGTTTTCTCCGAGTTTCTGGTGCGGGGATGCATTTATTTTTTCAAAGTTTGGGGACAGCAGTGGGGTGCCATGGAGATGGTTATTAAAATTAAACCATACGCTGCTGAAATATTGGAAATTAAATACAATGTGCTGAATTTGCAATGACTGTCCTCCCCTCTTTTAGCTTTCTGGGGGTTTTAAGTATTGTTTCCCTTAAAAATATACTTTTTAAAACATTTTAGCCACCAAATTGAATAGACTATCTAGTTTTGAAAAAGGGAGCATCCATTCCAAGTCCCCATGTCCCCAAGACATCAGCACTATGTTCCACAGAGTTTCAGGGATGGGAACAGCAGGGGATGGCGGTATGTTTTTCCATTATGAGGTATTTCTGGGCTATTTTTTGGGGGACAGCAGGGGATGGCCGTTTAAAAATTCAGGGAGTTTTAAAAATTTAAAGAAATTTCAAATATGCATATAAGCATTGATAAAGCATTCATCATAGACATTGTGGAAGCTTAATACATAGCATCAGACTTAAATTGAGGTTTCACATGAGAATCAACAAACAAGCTAACAAAATTTAAATGCTTTGATTGTCAATGTGCATGCATATTATACTTTCATTGCTGTTGTGAGTTAAATAGGTATATTGTTTTTCAGATTTTCTATGTTTTGACATTTTGTAGTTGTAGCCTTTTGGCCTTTTGTTGTATAGACACATTGACAATAAAAACAATGAAACAGTCTGTCAGTTCTCACATGAATTCCCAATTCAGCTCTAATGTTATGTAGTATGCTTCTACTATGTGTATGACAAATGCCTTATAATCAAATAATTGAAATTTCTTATAATTTTCCCTATTTTTCTAATTACTTTCCCCAAATGAAAAGCTTCCATCCTCTGCAAACACATCACACCATCTCCGCCATTACTGTCCTAGACACTCCATGAAACATAGACAAAATATAAAAAACTAAATAAAGCTTTAAAATCTTAAGGATAACCAAAGCAACTTGTCAGCTATCAGGTGGCATTGCGATGAATGTTCAGAATGGACAGAAACTATTTTAGGGAATAAATATATGTTTCTGGACCCTTAATGCAGCAGATACAAAGGGAAATCAACGGTACTGATTTCTTGAGATCATTTGAAATTGATGAGCTTTTTGAACACACAACCCGTCAGGCTGAAAAGGAAATCTGAAGTGTTGGATTGAAATTGATACATTGTAGTTGCAGTGTTGGATCAAAATAGGTATGTTGCAGGCAATGCATGAGGACTTGATGCATTACAAAATTTGTAGAATGATGTGTATGCAGAACTGCCTAGCTATGTCACAAATAGCAATGAAACATCAATGTCCAGCCTTTTATTGAAATAAAAAAATGTGTTTTTTTGGCCGTCCAAAAGTGGCCTGGACCATAGGGGAAAGCCAGAAGTCCCCAGGGCAGCCAGGGGCATTCTGGGGACCCAGGGACATCTGGCCACTATGAGGCCCAATTTCATTACCAGTTTATGGACCATTCAGAATGGCATCATGTCTTCTTTGACTATAACCCATATACGTAGTGGAAGGGTTGTGAAAATAATGTTACTTGATCCTGTAAAAAATGCTCATTATTTGGTCTAGACATCTAAAAACGTTTCCATTATTGACTGGCTAAAATATGAACTGCCAATCAGAGTGACATGAATCTTTGATAGATGACTTACACACACACTAGACATGCATATGCATATAGATATCCAAAAAATGCATACCCATGTATTTATATAAAATATGCATATATATACTGTATATTTGCATGTGCTTATATTTAGCTGAACTTGTGTTACAATGGGAGCCATTTATTCCATTCACATTCTCAGTGTGATATCATTCCTTCCATGAGATGGTTTGTTTACTTCCCAGTTAAGGCTAGTTTTTTAAATTCCAAGCAGCCTTCGTTCATGTAGAGTTTTTTGCTCCTGCAGTGAAATATTTGCTTTAACATTCAGGCATTCAGCTATAAGTATCCGAACTTTCTGCATTAACAAATACCTATTTGATATGTTTCAACAGATTTTGTATACTTCGGCATCATTTCTAGTTCAATGACTGTAGAAGTATTATCAATGATTGTTTTCTTTTATTTGTGTAGGCGGGAATGTATTATAAATATAATGTGTACCCCACTGTGCAGAAAACTATAGCTGCACAACTCTACTGACGAGGGACAGTATATGCTTTCTTTTTATAACAATTGATGACATTTTTGTTTCTGATCGATATGTTTCAAAATTCACCAGCATACATAGACAAATGGTTATGGAACGGAAGGCAGGTGAGGTCCTTCAGATCTCATTAAATACCCTGGAAGAGCAATGAATGGGAGCAAGGATGGACAGTAATGAAATTTTTAGGGAAGGAAATTAAGACGCAGGAAAGTCCAGTACATATTTTTCTACATAGAATTATGACATTCTGGAATGCCAATGGAATGCAAGAGCCAAGAGGTATAAACTTTAAAGTAGAGGTGTAAATGCCTACTCAAATGAGATTAATGCGAGTCATATAAAGTATAATGTATATCTTAGCAATTAGCAGACTTTTGAATGAAATCAAAATGAGGCTTTGAAGATTATGAAACTGATTGGTTGTAGTAATGGCCAGGCAGGTATCTCAGGACCGAGTAAATGGGTGGAGATATGAAAAGGTGGTAACTGGTAACAGTCAACATAGAGGGAAGAGGTTATCGGGCCTATCTAGCGAACAAGGTGAAAATTTTTCCTGGCTTTGGATCTCAGCATAGTGCAGGTGTGCAATCTGTTACAATGTGGCTTGTTCCAGGCTTAATAAGTAAAAAGATCTTTACCTATTTGTCGAGATGCTAATCCTGTAGCAAGCCAAGAAGCTCTAGATAGACTTGGTTGCAAAGGGATGACTTAAACTGAGTGATGGGACAATGGTGGATGCATGAAAGTTGTATAGCGATGATCAATTTAGGTAGCAAAATGGATCGGTATCCCCACAAGCTGGCATAGGACAATGATAGGTCATTTTATGGTTTTTCTTAGAGGAAAAACATGGATATTAATTTAGGAGGATCCCAATGATCAGATGTATAAAGGTTGTAAATAATTTCTTGACTCAAACCAAGTAGACTGAAGTTTTTAAAGAGCAAACACCATTGCAAAGATACAATATTGCATAATATGATGATGTTCATCTTTGTATTCTAATAAGCCCAATCCAACTAGGAGGTTTGCTAGAAGAATCTTGTGACCATGATAATGTTATGGACATTTATTAACATTTTGCAAATCCTGTATCCTTTAGTAAATTAAACATTATATCTCAAATTATGAATCATGTTGCAAAGACATTTAAATGAGCTTGATAATTCTACTTAAATTTGCAATTTAATTTAAAATTACTTGGGGCAATCTATCGAACTTAGTCTATAAGATATTTAAAATTATATTTGATTACTTGTTTCGATATAGTTGGAAATAATGCAATTAATTGTGACACATAAAATATGTTTCACTTCTTAGACAGTCCTTGTCATTTTCCTTTTGACAAATGCAACATTCAGATATAATAAATTATCATTCATTTATGGTCTGGATATCCAAAAAGCGTTGTCTTATGATTAAGTCTCCAAAATTTGTAGTTTACAATAACATGAGAATGATCAAGCCACATTGCGAGTTCTAGTGATAGTTATTTTTAACATGCCAAAATTTAAAATTTATGGCTCCATTTAAATCTGCAATATTGACAATTCAAAATCCTCTCTCAAAAAAGCATCGACATCAAAAACACTGATTGCCAAAGCCTCATGTTCACTATTGTCCAACATGTGCAACATCTTAGTAAACTACAAATCTCCTCAACTATCAGTTAACCGTGCTATGCATGCAAGATAGAGCATTGGCCCTTCAAGAGGCAAAAGGAGGATCATCTACACAATATCAGTATTAAATTTCCAAACCCTTCCCTCAATCATGTACTCCACCTCCTTAAGTGTGCAAAATACAAAATGGCTACCATTGCCACATACAATGTTATTTATTTTTCTTTGTAGTCTTCAAATTAATTCAAAATTGGAATCATTGTAGAACCTATCAATGTAGCCATTGCACATTACAAGCAATTGATAACATATAACACTTTCACATAATCATCATAGTTTGTCTTGTGATTCATGGGTCACACCATCTTAATTGAGGATTGGTAATGACTATCACAAGTAACCATAACAATTGATATGAGCTGTAGATCATGTGGAATCCAAGGTGGACCTACATAATGTTGAAACTTGACGAAAAGAGTGGAAGATTTAGCGGACTGCTCTCACTTTTGTATTCAGTACCAATAACTTTTTTGAATGCTTCGTTGACAAGATCTATTGCAACTCATAAATTTAAAATGTGTATAACTTGTTGTCCAATGCACAATGGCACCTAGACACAAGGATCTTCCAATTGGAGATTATTGACTCAACATTCTTGAAAGTGGATAGAAGGCTATATATTGCAAGTTGAGATAGACCATCACCATGTTAATGGAAGATTGTATTTAATGTAGCATTTGTGTAGAAGTGATAACAAATGTTGTTGCATAAGATTTCCTATCAAATATAATAGTGTCTTTTATATGTTGTAGTTGAACCAAATCACCAATGAAGATGGACTAAGCATGAAAATATACACAAGAAACTATTTCTAAGCATAATCAAAATTATTTATCCGTGTCTAGCAATGGCTCATTCCAAACTAGTCATACCAATGACACACCCACCTCCCATGGAGAAACTGACCCTCAAGTAGCCTCCATAGATTTCATCGTTCTTTCATCCTCTAAAGTTTCACAAGACCACTCTACACCATCTCTATCAAATGATACATCCAATGATGAAGCCTCACAAGGGCCATCTATAATAGATTTCTAAGTTGATATAGTTCATGATGCAAATTCTAGACCCAGTGCCATCATATGTTCCACTCCCAACATCCACTTTAGAGAATCCCATTCAAAGTCTATAACTCTCATGTCAAAACTTTGAATCCTTCCCAAAATCCCCCGAACATATTCAAAATCATACCTCATGTCATGAATAAGATCTAAAGAGAGAAGAAATGAACCTTGAAACAAATCAAGATCAAGATACTGAGAATGACCAATCCCATTCAATTGTTGACCAAGATCCCATCTTCCCAAAATCTCATGATGATCCACTTTCCATCTCAAGACCAAATTGTCCTTCCAAGTCTTGTTGACACTCCAATATTTAAGAAAGATCATGGCATCCCTTCCATTCTTCCTAATGATTCCATTCGAAGTTGAGAAAAACACCCTTAAAATGGAATGCAGTGATCCCCTTCCAAGTCAAGATCAAAGTATCCTTCACCCTCATATCCACCACAAGATCCTATCATTCCTCCAAATCCTCCTCAAGATTCCTTCATCCCTTCATCTCCATGTCCTAATCTTTTATGTCCCCACAAGATCTCATCTCCCTAGATGATACCTCCATTCCTCCCATTCCACCTCAAGATCTCATTATTCCGTGTAATCCCCCTCATGATCCCATCATCTTTGCGCAAGTTGTTCATGAACCCCTTACATATCAAATGGGTTCCTGCACTCTCATCTGGTCTAGTCTACTTTGTGATTCTATCATTTCTTCCATATCATATCCACCTCAAAATGGACTCTCATCTTGTTTCCAAAGTAACAAGTATCTCATTGGTAGAAAAGTTTGTCAAAGCATGCATTATCAAGGCAAAGGGTTAGGTCTCCATGAACAAGGTATATTAGAACCCCTCCGTATCAAAGCAAATCATGATGATCATAGCCTTTGTTACATGTCACACTGTCAAGATGTTGGTATCCCTACTAAATCTATATCTATACACCTTCCCCTTCACCCCTTCCATCCATCTTAGGTCCTTATATTCTCCCAACCATTAGCTCAAAATCCACTTATCCTTTCATAATCAAGATCAACAAAGACACATATCTTTGAGAACCTTCCAACCAAACCACCCATCCAAAATACCTCCATTTCATCCTTATTCACCCATGAATCACATTGCTCTTCCAACCAATTTGAATGCCATGCATAAAATTTGTAACTCCAAAAATCCACTCGCATTCCAAGATCAACATGTCCCATCTAATTGACATGTAAAAATAAAGCAAAATGTAAGTAACATATTGAGGTAGATCTATAAGTAATTCATAGTAGAATCAAGGAAGCGTGATGTGCGTTGTGTGAGCGTTAAAATTACAATCATATGCATTGATGACATTGATGAGAAGAAACAATGCATAATTTATCTAGAAGTTTATTTCAGACTTGTATATACTTTGTGTGATGTGTAAGTGTGAAGACAATCTATACATATACACCAACATTGTAGACTTGTGGGAAGGTAAATAATGAATTTATTGCAGATCTAAAAGAAGAGTTTAAAGTAGACATTGAGAGAGAAAGGTTGATCATTTTATGGCAGAAGTGTGAACAAGATAGCATAAAGAATTTCATTATAGCAAAATAGTGAAGAATTTTTTATAGAAAACTTATAGTCATTCATAGCAGAATTGAAGGACATTCTTAGTGAGTGCCAAAATCAAATCACGAACATTCTTAGTGAGTGTAAACAACGATCCAAGTCATGCTTGGTGTGGGGGGAGGCGGAAGAGGGTAGGGGAGGCATTCTTAGTGAATGTCAAGAATGATCCAAGCCATGCTTGGTGGAGGGCATTCTTAGTGAGTGTCAAACAACGATCCAAGTCATGCTTGGTGGGGGGACAATCTTAGTGAATGTTAAGAATGATCCAAGTCATGCTTTGTGGAAGGCATTCTTGGTGAGTGTCAAACAATGATCCAAGCCATGCTTTGTGGAGGGCATTTTTAGTCAATGTCAACAACAATCCAAGCCATGCTTGGTGGAGGGCATTCTTAGTGTATGTCATGATTCCAAGTTTGGAATCTAAGGAAAGATTTTGATAATCTCTTAGATACCATATATATCGGCAATGAAAAATACATATGCATATGTGGCAGAGAGATACTCCTTGGTGGGTATCCATAAGGCTTGTGAAGAGATGGAATCTCTTCGTAAGACTTATAAACAAGGAATAAACCAATGTTGGTTATCCTTGAGGCCTTAGTAGAGATTAGTCAAAATAAGATGGTAGAATAGTTGAGGATCATTCTAGATTGACCATTAGGCAACTAGAGCTCCTGGAGGTTCTCACCAAAGAGCTAGGAACTTGATTTTGAACTCTCCTTAAGGATTATGTGGGAACTAGCATGTGATTAAGGTGTATATATATATATATATATATATATATATATATATATATATATATATATATATATATATATATATATATATATGGAATCAACTAACCCATGTGCATGTTCATCTCTCAAGGACTTTTGTAAGCAAGTTAATACTGGAGTTGTACAACAGAAGCCACTCCACATTAAATTGACAATTGCTTGGGAACAAGTAATTTTGGGAAGGATGAACTCTAATGTCCTTATTTTAGAATGGAATTTAATAATAAATAATAAATAATAATTAAATATTAAATAAATAACAAAATGAAAATGAATTTAATAAATAAGAAATAATTTTAAAATATAAATAAATAATAACAAAATTAAATATGGACATATAATAGTTTAGTAAACGGTAAATATATTATTATTAGTACTTGCCGATAGGCTAAGCAAGTACTATTGTAATGATTTTTAGATTTCTTGGTTTAACTCGTGATTAAAACAATGTGTATGGACCAATTAGAAATTATGATATTTGTTATTTTATTATATATTTAATACTTTGTATAGTGATATTGCAATATTTTTAAGTTTATAATATGTAAAAAATATTTATTGATAATTTGATTGACTAAATCATTTGAGCTCTTATACATGAAATTTTAGAATTATTACTAAAAATATTTATTTTAAATTTAAATTATTTAAATATTTTTATTATAGATTATAAAATTATATAAATTATATTTATAATCTATAATTATATTTTTAATTTTAATATGATTTTTTATTAAATTTAATATAGATAGCAAATAAATTATAATTATTATATTTTTTCAAAATATATATTAACTATTTCATAATCCAATACACCTATCTATTATTCAAACAATAACCATTATTAATAAAACCTAATTAATATTTTAAAGCTTTAGATTCTAAATTTCATAAATTTGAAACAATTTGTTATATTCTATATTTTATTCTATTTTAAAAATATTATTCCAACAAAACTAAAGACAAGTACGGCCACTAATAGCACTTGTTAATTTATAAACTTTAAATTTACTAGAATTAATGATTTATGTATATACAATAGATTACCAATATTAATTATATTTTTATTATAACTACTATTAATACATTATTGATATTAAATATAATATCTATTGTAACTATATTTAATGAATCACTAATTATTAATATTAAAAATAACAATTAACATTAGTATGAGAAGGGTGTAATCTGGTCTTCATACATGTCCATGGGACATCAGAGAGTTGCAACCCATTAATAAGGAGAGCATAAAATTTGAATCAGAAGCAGCATTCGAGTATTGGGAATTAAAAAATAAGGGACATTACATGCTGAGCAAACTGAGTTGGGTATTCCTCTCTCAGCATGGTCTTCATGGAACGCATTCCTAACTTTCATTGTGTGGCTTAATCTGCTATTTAGGCAATCTTTTATGACATGAAGACATTTACTCTGCCACCTGAATTCAGTGCATGTGTAGTCTGATTACATTTGAATACCATCACTGAATGTTACTTTCGATGTTTAATATAAATCTGCAATTTTCTATTTTGCTGGGAACAAGATCATATTTGAACTTCCTATCTTTGTAGCATTGTCTATTATCTTTGTTTATCTTTGCTTGTTATACAATACCTCTGCAAGCTTAAGCTAACCGAACAACAAAATAATATAACGAGAATTATTTTCTGAAACAAACAATTAGAGAACAGATCTTTGTTTTGATGGATAGTCATCAATTTGTGAATAAGAAATTAAGAGCAATACTAGAGCATATTATGTAAAGAAAATGCTTAGTTCTGGTTTATACCTCAAAGGTTCGTGTTCTTTGCCATTCGATGATTGTATTTAATTTGTAAGTAAAACTTCAGAAACTATACGTGTGCAACGATTATCAGTAATCGTTTACTGGTGCTCCCAAATATTTGTACAGGTACAAATACAGATAATGACAAACATTGGAAGGGCAACAAGATTCACAATTTACACCTGCATATTAAATAAAAAGAAATAAAAAAACCCTGTGCTCAGATAGCATGCAATATGTTTGATGAAATTTGGTTGTAGCCAAAGTGAAAGTTTTGGCAATTAACAGTAGGGGATTATACAATTACAAAGAGTAAAGTGAACTTTGGAAGCTCCCATTTAGGGGACATTACAGTCACAAAGGTCTATCGAGCAAAAGAAAGAAAAGTGAAAAGTCATATGGATTCCTAAGTTGCTGGTAAAAGCAGTGCGTTTCAAGGAATCAAAAAAGAAAGAAAAACCAAAAGCAATATGGGTTCGCAAGTAGCTCATAGAAGCACAACGCCCCCAAAGAAAAATCAAAGATGACATTCAAAATTGCTATTCTTCTATCGAATTGTTTTCCATCTTTCAAATGTATTTTGGGTCCTTAATGTCCCAAAATTCACATCTACTCCCCCATTAAAATCCCACAATCTAAAATTTTCTTCTCCTGCATCACTCCACCACCCCTCAAGGTGTGCTAATGTTGCTCCTACTCGCATTTTCTTCCACTAAAAAACAAGTCTTCCTACGCTCCATCTGTTATCAACACTTATTTTCCAGCCTTTCATCTAACTCATCTAATATTTTGCATAAATTCTTACCTCGTTCCATTCGATCATTCAATTCATCTTCCTTTATTATCACCCTAACAACGTTTTTTAGCATACCTTTATAACCATGGTCCATTCATCTAAAGAACACGACAATTGAGTCCTTCCTTCATTTCCTATCATGCATCTATTACCTTTCTAAAAATGTCAAAAAAAAAGATGAGAAAAGAGAAAAAGAAAAAGAAATAATTCGCTTGACAATGAAAACTTAATAAATAGACACTTTGGGTAAGTAACATGATGAAAACTTGACAAACAAACATTGTGTAATTCATTAATCCTCTTGCATTCCACACTTGGAGGCAAGTTTCATCCATGTTATTCTGTCACATCCTACCCATCACATCCTTAGTTATCCTTCATCCCTCATATCTATCATCCTTCTTTATATCGATATTTTCTTTTCCATATTTGATCTTGACAAAGTTAAGGATCTTCATAAGTATCATGCATTTTATATGCTTCATGTTATCCATACCCCTTTAGTCCATATCGCTTATCTTATCACACCCTTTAGTCCATATCTCTTATCTCATCTATTATTTTTTATCTTGCTAGTTCTATCCATCTCCTATCTTTATCCATATTGTAAATTCATTGCTTGATCTTGATATAAGATAAGGATGTAAAATGTAAAACATGTTAAAAAAATTCTTGACATGTCCATTCCTATGGACCACATGCCATCCATTATGTCACACCACTAGTACTTTTGAGACTTTTTTTCGACGGTTGACTGTCGGAATTCTGATAGTATACCATCGATTAAGTGACACCACCCGCCGTCGCAATTTTGCAGTTGAAAAAAATGATGGCTTTGATTGGCGTTGTAATTAAAATGACTATGGCCGTCGCAAAAAGGGGGTGCCAACATGGCGAACATACCGTTGGGCCTATTTGTTATTGTTGCAATTACGATGCCCATCTGACGTAAAAAGTAAAAATGACGGTGACCCGTCAGAATATTCCGACGGGTAGCCATCGTTTGTAGTTTGTTTGCCGACGGAGATGTTGTTCATGTGATAGATATCCATCGAAAGTTTATGGCAGATATCCGTTGTTTGTAGTTTTTTAACGACAACGATGTTGTACATGCGACAGATACCCGTCGAAAGTTTACGATGGATATCCGTCGTTTATAGTTTTTTACCGACATCGATGCTGTACATGCGACTGCTGGATGTCAGATGTTTTCGATAGATAGCCGTCATCGTTGTATGTTGTCGTAGTTGCGACGAAAATTAGTTTTTTTTTTGTAAAAAATATATTTATTGATCAAGTTGGTATCGATTCAAATTGGTGTTCTTACAAATCTAGTTTGAGCTGGTTGCAGATCTAGTTTCAGCTGGTTGCATTACTTTCGGATCTTGATCCACTTGTAAGGTGGTTTGGTGAGTCGAGGTCTTTTATTCCTGCTCGTGATTTGGTTGTCATTCGGAGATGACTTTGCACTAGATTTGGTAGCAGCTCATGGATTATTGAGTCGAGTCTAGAGACTTGGATTTTGAATGATCCAACCGAATCAAGATTTGTGACAATGACTGCTCTAGCACAAGAAGCTAGTGCGATGATCAGAGATGCATTCTTCCTGATGTGTTCGTGGGATATATGTGGACCTAATTGCATTCAGATCTGATTCGAGTGACTTCTTGACTTCTTTGGTCTGAATGTGATGTGCTTTGTTCCTATGGAGTGTAGCAGTGACTTGACTTGGAGTTTGAGTAGACTGTGCATTGATCGACTTGAAGGCAAAATCGAGCTACTCTTTGCGTTGTTGTTGAGATCGGGTTGTGACGGATTGCTAGGATCATCTACCATTTTTGCCACAGTTTCGAATGAGTTAGATGTGATGTCGAGAGAGTGACTTGTAGAACTTGCACATTGGAGATTCGTAGATCACTATGGTGTCCGTGATGACTTGGGAGAAGTCTTCTTCTTGGTGAACCGAGTTGAGAGACTTGAATTACAGAAAGTGGGTCATTTGATGCGACTCATGAGATAGTGAATGCCTCTTCACAGCGGGTTCACGGTGTGGTCTGTGGTGTTTCTTTGCGACTGGGTTCTTGGCAGAGATTTGTTGATTTGGTAGTCATTGAGATGGATCGATATGACTTGATCTTGGGTCAAGACTTCGTAAGGCGAGCTGAAGTGATCATTTCTCCTTGAAGTGATTGATATTTCCGACAGATAGCCATCGCTTTTAGTTTTGCCATCAGTTATTTTGTGGTTTCTGTCGTAATCGTGACGACTCACTATTTTTTAAAAAGAAATATATATTTGTCGTACGTGAATTGAGATATTAAATTATTGAGCTTCTCTTTGTTTCAAGAATAGTTTAACATTCTCTACTTAACAGGGCCAACCATGTGAAGGTGGAAGCTCATCTGGCCCCTCCTAGGATCCTCTTATGACCCTTTACGACACTTTAAGACCTCTAAGATGTATTCTTAGGGATCGTAAAGGGTCATAAGGGGTCCTGGAACACAAAAGCTAAGAAACATAAATGTAGGCATCATGGTCACAATTGTTTAGAGACACAACATAATTGAATGCTACACATGCAACACAACCACTACTCCTGCAATTCTAAGTTGACACTACGGGATCCAAAAACCAAAGATAAGGAATTTATATATGGTTTTTGGATCCTACAGTATCAACTTAGAACTGCAGGAGTAGTGGTTTGTAAGGAAATTCAGGTGTGGAAACAACTCCCTACACTAATCTCTAAAGGAAAGTATTGTGCAAATTCTTTTAAATCCTTACAATTTCAAATTTGTTAACTACTTTAACAATGATATTGCAGCCATATACCATGCATACAGAAAATAGAGAATGACACAATGATTTACCCTAGGGAAAACCTTTCGGTAAAAAACCCCAGCACTCCAAAACCTGCACAATGTATTAATCAAAACTATTACAATTTACAATACACTTGCAATGCAAGTTCTTTTAGAAGATTTTCAACTCTTGAAGACAAATCGCGGTAGCATAAAAACATTCCAAAAATACACTAACTTCACCTATCTTCACAACCCTAAAAAATGCTTATATCCTGTGCTTCCATTTTTAGGGCAACTTCCAAAGATAGCCGTATTAGGGTTTTACAGTACTCAACTTTATCAGTTGCCACATGTCTTGCATGTCTTCACCCGTCATTGAATCTTCCAGACATAGCTCTTACGTGTCATAAGAATCCGTCATAACCATTTCAACGATGATCTCCTTACACACAATTTAAGATGCCAACACATCAAGTGGAGTGACATATCAACATGCCAACTAGACATGTACACTCACACTTAATTACATTATTTGCAAGAAATACATTTTACAAAACAAATAATAAGAATAAGAATTATCCAAGGTTGAGACACCTTATTCCTAACATTCTCCCACTTGTCGAACACTTTGTAAGAGCCACAGGTGTATGCACCCTAAAATGGTCACCTAGACTTTGGGCCCCCATTCAACAATTTATCAAATCCCTGAATCAATATTTTCAAATATCAACAATATCAATTATATCAATTTCTTTGATCAAATCATAATCAATTCAATATTTCCTAAGGTTTGAGCCTTATTTAATTTAAAAGAGAAAAAAAATAAAAATCTTATTTAATTAAGAGAACATGCTCCTTTTTAATTAATTAAAAATTTCTTTTAATTAAATAAAAATCTCTTTTAATTAAATAATAAAATCACTTTATCCTAAGTCTTTATTTAATTAAAAGGAATTTCCTCCCCTTTTATTTAAATAAAAAATTTCCACTTTTCTTCTTATCCTATGTTGCACAAATAAAACATTATTCTTATTTTATAAAAAGAAAAAAATACTTTTTGTCTCATATGGACATTAAAGTCAACTTTTATTTTCCTATTGGAGGATATTTGTGCACAAAGATCAAACTTCTATTTTTCTCCATCGTTGATTAAGTCTTTTGCCTCTTAATCTCGATCGTCCATTGATTCTCATTCTCTATAAAAGAAGAGCTCTCTTCCTTCATTTTCATATCTTAGGTTTTTATGCTAATGTTATGCTGTAGGTTTTCAGGTCATTTGGAGCTCTTTGAAGACATTATTGCATTCAAGCTTTGAAAACATTGTTGTTGCATTTTATTTAGCTTATTTTCTTACATCATAGTTGCATAATCATGGCATTTTTAGTATAGATTTCCTTTATGCAATAGATTTAGCTCACATAGCTTAATTAGGAGTTTGTAATCCATTGCAATTTCCTTTCATAGATTAGTTTGCATTGTCATTTGATAGATTAATTTTGCACTCATACTAGTTTCATTTGCATTTGCATATTATGATTCAATTTGGAGATTTTGGCACTCTTGCCCTAGTCTTCAATTTTATGAATCTTTCATTGTGTGGTTAACTAGCAAGGTCATTAGTTTGTAGCTCTAGCTGAGAGCAAATTTATCAAAGTCCCTTGCAACTCCATGCATAAAGAGCTATGAGTCGCTTTGTGAGGCTTCATTGTTGAGCAACCTTGCATGTAATGATTCATAGAAGTGTGGTCACATTTTCACTATACATTTCTGGCGCCCACCGTGGGGCAGAGTAGATAAACTTTGTCTTTTAGATTTGTTGCATTTTTGTGATTTTTTGAATTAATTTGCGCATATTTTGCATTCTTTATTTTCTGTCTCAGAATATCGCGCAACACTTCTCAGGATTATCGCACAACAGTTCTCAGTATACAGGTGCGACACTTTGCGCAGAGGAAGAATCGCATGTCTGTATTCTGGTCTGTTGCCTACCATCGTGCAAAGTATCACCTGACTGTTCTGCAGAGTATGGCCCAGGTACAAGAAACTATGTCGCACGATTCTGGTGAAGTCTGAGGTATATCACTTATACCCGACAGTGAGCTATTTTTGAGCTATTTTTGTATCTTGCAAGTTTTAGGTTCTCTGCTATCTTTTTGAAATTTTAAAAAAAAATTTCACAAATGGTATCAAAAGTTTAAGTGTGATATATCGTTGGAAAGGTCTTTCCGAGCCTAATCCAACCATGATGATTTCATTTTTAAATTTTGTCATTTGATCAGTTTTTTTTTGTTTTTTTTTTCAAATTATCTGATTTTTCATGTGCTAACCATTGTTAGATTTTAGATTTTTCTAACCCTTGTTGGTCTAACAAGTTGTTTTGTAGGTGCTCTTGCTTGAAGGAAATTGATACATTGCATGCATAAGGGCTACTAACGGTTTTTGCAGGGCTGCCCAAAGCATAATCAAAAGCAAAAAAAAAAAAATTTCAAGTGTTTGTGATCTATTTCCTTTCAAGTGTGGCATCTACTAATTGTTTTAGGAACTTTAATACCTTGATGTAAGAATTTTGAGGTGGTAAGAGAGTATGCTCTTCACCCTTGTGGTGAAACAAAAATTTTGACCCATCTTGGGATTTTAAAAGCAAGGGGGTAATTGAATTTGCTTGGTGTGTTTGGGAAAAGTTTTTGAGATAGGGGAGTATGCTCTTCACCCTTGTGGTGAACCAAAAACCTTGAACTTAAAAAATCATCCATTCTTTGTTTAGTTTAGGATCCTTTAATGGGCCTAGTCTTGAGCAATCAAGAGGAATGACCCAAGTGGGGACAAGTTTTTTGCCGGCTATTCCGACTCACTATAATCTCAAGGCTACCTCGGTCACTAAAAACCTTGGTAGACATAACACTTGTCTTCGCTTGATGTGAGTAGCTCATGGGATTGCGACCATGGGGAAAGCATTGAGCAAGAATGCTTAAGGTACTCTTGAGGCCACGAGGTCCTAGTCCTTTATGAGGAGCAAGAGAGGTGTTATGAACAGAAGCCCTTACTAAGAACCATAGGTTAGAAGCCACCTTCATTTAGCCACTTATCTTCTTAGTGCAAGGATTGATCCAAGTGGACTAACCCGGATCACCCCAAGATACTCACCATATGTGTTCCTTTGGTTGTGTTGTTTGACACTTCCATGACAAAGCCAATATCTCTTGTGGGCAACCACTTGGTGTGAGGTAAGGGGGCATCAAGTTGTGGGCTAAGTTGGTAAGTATTGAGCCTTGTCTTGTAGGTAGATATTGCTTGAAGTGTCCTTGAATGTGTTAAATTAGTGTAAACGTTCTCAACATACAAACAATCAGTAGCATTCATAAAGTGCTTTTTCAATTTTGATATCACAAGTGTTTGTCTTGGCAAGGTTGCTTTTGCCCTTGTTTCAAGTGTTTGGAGACATGTTTGATCCCCTACTATTTGCAAACCTATACAAATGCTGTTAATTATGATTGACATCAGACATTTTCGCCCTAACATTCAGAAAATCCAAAATCAGACCTTAAAACTCAAAATTTTGCACAAATTGGTCAAAATCAACATCAGTATCGCCTGCACTTAAGAGAAATATCGCGTGATATATCATTCTGAATTGTATCACCTAACTTGCTTGGTGTTTATCGCCTGGCTATTGTCAGGTATGTCGCCTGATAAAGGATGAAGTATCGCCCAGTTACAAGTATATCACCTCGTTTGCCTGGAGTCTGTCGCCTGGAAGTTTTCAGTAGTATCTCTAGTTTCAATCATTAAGTTGATGTTAGTGAGATTCGATCTTTGAGTAGGTTGTTTGACCCTGCCGTCAGAGACTTGTTTTGGTTGCAAATTCCTAGTTTTTTCTTTCTAGGGGCAATTTCAATTGATTTATAAGGTTACCTTGAAAACAATTTGCCAAGTTAGAAAGCTATTCTTAGTGGAAAGTTTATCTTTAAGATTGTTGATTACACCCTTGGAGAATTTTGGTCCTCTTATTGTCCAAATTATTTTTCGTCTATCTCAATTTCAATTGAATTTTGGCCTAGTCCAACCTCCTAATTCAAAGTGCAAGGATATTCATCCTTTGATTTAAAGCACCTTTTTGACATTGTTGGTAAAGCCCTTTTATTTTCTATCTTTTCATTTTTCTCTTTGGACAATAGAGAATCTTAATTATCTTAGATTGGCATTGGCACTTTGAGAGATTGACTTATCACCTAGATTTTCTTTCTTTCATATCAGTTACAACAAGATACCAAGTTAGTCAAAGGAAACAACCTCCAGTTGTCAGATCCTGGGTGCTGTCATGTTGCTCAACATCTCAATGAATGTTATGGTATCAATTGCATAAGATGACTCTTAGTCTTCTTCTTCCTTCTCCATTTTCCATATTCTTCTAAAGTCTTCTATTCCCGTGGGAAATTCTTCTTC
The DNA here is from genome assembly GCA_027943335.1 of Chamaecyparis obtusa. NCBI lineage: Eukaryota > Viridiplantae > Streptophyta > Pinopsida > Cupressales > Cupressaceae > Chamaecyparis > Chamaecyparis obtusa. The sequence goes on along the minus strand of BSBK01004932.1, from coordinate 951,850 downwards.
TTCTTCTTGATTCTTTTCCTCTTATTATCTAGTCTACCTTCTTCTATTCATCTCTTCTATTCATTTCTTCTACACTTGATTCCTCCTCTTCTAGAACCATGAATTTCAATTATCTTGTTAAGGAACCTCTCTTGAGAATAGATGATCTTGAACTCATTGCTCAATTTGAAGAATTTTATTCCTCCAATAGCCCTTCTAGATATTGCATGGGTGATAAACTTATGGCAAAAATAAAGGAAAAGATGATTAAATTAGATGCCTTTGCTAGGATCATAGACATGATCATATCACAACCTCCTTCTTCTAAGCATTCTTCATCATCTAAGTTTTCTCATTCTTCCTCATCTTCCAAATCTTACCATGACTCTTCTAAACATTATTCGCATTCTTCATTATCCAAGTCTTCTTCTTCCACTAAGTCTTCAATTTCCTCTTCTTCATGATCTTGTTCTTCTTCTACTTCTCCCAAGAGTCTTACTTCTCTTCAGAAGACATACCATAAAGAGCAACGTGATAGTCCTTGTGATGTCTCTTCCACAAAGAGTGATACACCCACCTATGATGACTATGATGACTATGATGATGAGCAATGTAGTGATGCCCATGAAACTTCTATTCCTAAGCATCATCCTCATGGTACACTTGTGATTTCTAAGGGGGATTCATATTGGGTAGACTGTGATGGTGATCCATATGACTCTAAATTTGAAGAATTCTTTGATGATTTTTGCGAACAATACAATATTCCTACTGAGGAAGAGAAAATCTACTGCGCTGATTTCAAACATCAAAAGAATCTCTCCTCTAAAAGTTCTCATGCTAAAAATAAAGGTTGTGCTCTCAAGCAAGATCATATTAATGTTGAACCTTTGTCTTGTGATGGTTCGCTTCCATCCTCTACTTCCTCCAATACCCACACACTTCCTAAAGCTTCTGAGTCTTCCAAATCTTTCATAAATCCTTCATCCAACAAAGATCCTAAGGCTTTCCATGTGGTTCCCTATAGTTATTCTCAAGGGCCACCTCTTAAAGATACTCAAGCTAACCTTCACTTGGCTGCAAATACTTTCAATAATACTAAACCTAAAGAGCCTAAGCCTTTAAATGCTATAATGCCTATTTCAGCTAGTCTTTCAGCATCTCCTCCAAAGTCTTCCATACAATTCCAACATGCTTCCTTGTCCTTAGAAGTGGCTCCATGTCAAGAGGACTGTAAAAATGATAAAGAAAAGAACATAAAGAAAGATCAAAATCAAGAACCCTCCATGTCATCCAATCCTATTCATAATATCTCTCATTTGTTTCATGGTTCTTTCGATCTTTTATGCCCTTCCTCATTCATTCCACCATGTCTTAATTCTTCCTCTAAGCAAGATCAAGCTACTACTTACACCATTGAGCTTATTGATAATCAAAATAACCTTACCACACTTGCGCTTTCCAAAGATGATACTTCCATTAAGGTTATTAAAAATGGTGTTGTTACTTCTGATGTAAAGCCTATTGAAAATCGAAAGAAAGTTGATACGCTTATGCTACCCAATGATCCTTGTCAAGATCAAAGTCTTCCATCTTCTTGTTCTACCACTCCATGTTCACTTCCACTTTCTTCTCTTCCTAAATCTTTGCAAGCTATGAACGATCCTGTCAAAGAAGTTGCTCCTATTCAAGATGTGTGCAATCCTATTGAAAATCCTAATGCTCACTCTGAAGATGCTGATATCCTTGGTTGTCATATAGATGTTGATGAACTTATTGATTATCCTTTTGCATCTTCCTCATCCATCCTTGGACTTCCTCCACCAATACTAAGGGCTTCATGTCTTCCTTCCATCTTGGGCCCTTATGTCCCTTCACTTTCCCCTCCTAATTCTCCTAATTCATCATCTATTTTGGGTCCTTACGTCCCTCCATCTCTTATCTTCCCTCAAGATCAACATAGATGCATACCCTTAAATCATTTTCATCCATCCACCCATCTAAACCAGTCGTATTTTCCTTCTTCTTCCACAAGTCCCAAGTCTTTTGGAAGCAACTTGAATGTTCAATACAAGAAAAAGAAGCAATACAAGAATCCATCAAAAAATGAAGATCACCATGTCTCCTCTAACTGACATGGAGGCATAAAATCAAAAGAGATATCTAAGAAGAAAATTACAAGACAAGTATGGATTCCAAAATCTATCATTGAAGATATTCTCTCTAACACATCAAAAGAAAATAAAAAGCTTAAAGCTATATGGATTCCAAAGTCTCTCTTGAAAGAGTCTTATGTTGAGCAAAAAGTGAAGTTGACATTCAAGCTTCCAAAGGCTTCCACTTCATCTTTTTCCAAAAATATTCTTCCATTCCATGCACCTAAACCACAACCTCTGCTACACATTTGTCATATTCCTTCTCGTATTCCTTCATTCACATTTCCTCCATCCTCTCGTCACCCTTCAAGGTGTGTGTTGATGTTGATCTTGCCTTATTTTCCATCTACCCTTTCACAATCCTTCCATCCATTATCCTTCTACCTTCTCTCATTTTTCCTCATTTGCCTATTCCTCATATCTTCCAACCTCACTTGCTTTGCATAAAAACCTTATCCTCCATTTTTCTCTTCCATCTTCCTTTCCCTATCAGCATCTTTGAGCATATCATTTTGAATCCTTGGCATATCACGGTTTATCCTTTCAAGGAGCATTATCTAAAAAGCTTGTCTTCTTCCAAAAAAAAAATAAAAAATAAAAAAATTCAAAAAATCAAAAAGAAAATAAAAAAATGATGAAAAAATTAAAAATGTGTCTTGGTGAAAACTTGGAAACAGGCACCTTGGTAGCAAAAGTAAAGAGAAATAAATTCATCCTATGGTGAAAACCACTCCCTTGTGGCGCCTTGGATAAGTACCATGATGAAAACTTGACAATCAGGCATCATGTGTAGTTCTTCTACATTTTTCATCCATTTCATCTTCACTCTTTGATCTTGACAATGTTGACCTATAACAATGAACATTTGGCTATCTTGTGAGCTATCTTAAGATGATCTTTCTTTCATTCCTTTCATTTTTAGACTTCATATCTATTTTCCTCCATTCATTCTAGTCTTTCGCTATCTTTTTCCCCCTTGATTTTGATCTAATAAAAAGAGTAAAATACGATGCTATGAAGCCTCTTGACATATCTACTCATTTGGATTGCATCCTTTCCTTCTTTTGCATTACGCTTTTGAGGCTTATCCTATGCTATCCTTTCATTGCTTGTCCAAATGCGCTTTACATAATTTTTTTTCCCTATCTTGGGTACTCTTGAGAAGTTTGCCTTTGAGGATTTCTTCCCTTCATTCTCCTTCATTCTCTTATTTTCCATCTCTTCCACCAATTTGCAAATCCCTCTTGTTCTCTACCTTGCTTGACATTGGGACTACACGATGTGATCTTACTTGGGAGTTTGATGCCCATTCTGTCTGGGGCCATCTTTTGTACATATTTTATGATCTTGAAAAAATACTAAAAAAATTGATATATGATGCTGAAAAATCCTAAAAAGTATAAAAAGTCCTGAAAAATATAAAAAAATTTAAAAATGTAAAAAATTCAAAAAATTAGAAAAAGTGCCTTGGTGAAAACCTAGAAACAGGCGCCTTGGTAGCAAAAATACAAAAAAAATGAAAAAAAGAGAAAAATTGCAATAAAAATCCAAGTGGTGAAAACTTAGAAACAAGCGCCTTGCTAGCAAAAATACAAAAAAAAATTTAAAATTTTTTTTAAAAAAATCTCCAAGTGGTGAAAACCTGGAAACAGGCGCTACTTGATGCTTTTTGCACCCTTGTATTTTAGCATGCGTCCTCGACACTTAGCCATTCTTCATCATGACTTGACCTTGTTGCCTTGGTCTGGAATTGGTCTTTATTTTTGTCTAGGGGGCATACCTGTTAACACAGGTCCTTTAGGTACGTTTGTCTCTTGGGGCATTTTACAAACTGGTGTTTTTCAACACCACTCCAAACAGTGTTTTTTAACACTACCCTTGCGTCGAGTGTTTCTTAACACTTATCAGATGTCTACCCAACAGTCTAGTATGATGCGATATTTTTCATTGATAGATGTGATAACCAGAGTCTAGCTCTATGACCAACACACACACACTTAAACAATCAACTCGCTTGAGATATGTTGACTTTATTTTTCTTTGTGTGCTGTCTGTGAGGATTTCTTTGATGAGTGGTCTCTCCCTGAGAAGTTTTCGATGATGCATAGCTAAAAGACTGAGGGTATGAGAACATGTTTTCTTTCTTTATCTACTTGTGGGTATATTTCATTGATCCTAACTGTCATGAGCATTTATGCTAGTCTTACTTGACACTATGGATTGACAAGGTATTATCCTTGACTGTTTTGCGAGTGCATGCTTCTAGTTATCTTGACTTTCATGTGTCTTGATACAAGCATAATCTTGTCATATCAAACTTAGGTAATCTCACTACATTAGTCATCTTGACCTCCATGTCTTTGATGCCTAGGTGGGATTTCCACATTTCTATCTGATAAAGATCTTATTCATATCCCCATAGTTATGCTAGTGTGCATTGTATGATCTTATGACGCTACCAATAATGCTCGATGATGATAATTAGATGTTTATAGGCGTTGTGACCTTGCAAGTCAACCACTTTCATAGTAGCTTGCATTCTTAGGTTCATCATAGTTTAGTTTTTGCATTTTGCATATGGAGAGAGCTCTCCTTTTTATCATCTATGAGTTGGTCAACTGTGCTCATTTTCTTATTCTTCTTGATCATATCTTTCATTTCTGGTCTTTCATATCACATCATTTTCTATCCATTTTTAGACTCAATCAAAATGTGAGTCACGTTTCCAAGTTTTCTCATTCTTCTACGCAGTTGACTGACCTTTTGAGGCATAATTCTTCGATCTTTGATGAAATTTCTTCCTTTCCATGTCTTCCAAACTTTTAGTCTTTCATTTACCCCTTTTGCTTCCTCTCTCTAAGGTTTGACTTAATCTTTATCCTATATCTTTTTCAGTCAAACCTCATCAACCTGGGGCATATCTTCATTGCTTGATGGTTATCCTATCATGCTCCATCCTTTGATTATGATTTATTGTGACTTGATCAGGTTTATCAATTTGTTGTTTTCCTCTATCTGATTTCGATTTTGATTCCAAGGGGGCAGTACCTATCAGCTTTAATCTTTGATTTAGCTTTATCATTTAGCTCAGCTTGAGATTCTTATTTTTAGAAATTGATTATCACCTAGCAGCAACGGTGGTGATTTTGTCTTTCAATTTTTATCTCTTATTTTTCAGACTTGATTATTGCCTAGCAGCGACAGTGATAATTTTGTCTAAGGCTTGATTTGCACCTAGCAGCGAAGGTGTTGGTCTTGTCTTTCAGCTTATGCTTATGCTTGTCCTGATGTGTTCCCATCCATCGAACACACATCTGGATTGTTTTGTGATCCCAAATCGATTTCACATTTCAATTCTTCTTTGACTGCATGTGTTTCCAAAATGATCACACATTAGTCAAAGAGGGGCAAATGTATGCACCCTAAAATGGTCGCCTAGACTTTGGGCCCCCATTCAGCAATTTATCAAATCCCTGAATCAATATTTTCAAATATCAACAATATCAATTATATTAATTTCCTTGATCAAATCGTAATCAATTCAATATTTCCTAAGGTTTGAGCCTTATTTAATTTAAAAGAGAAAAAAAATAAAAATCTTATTTAATTAAGAAAACATGCTCCATTTTAATTAATTAAAAATATCTTTTAATTAAATAAAAATCTTTTTTAATTAAATAATAAAATCACTTTATCCTAAGCTTTTATTTAATTAAAAAGAATTTCTTCCCCTTTTATTTAAATAAAAAATCCTCATTTTTCTTCTTATCCTATGTTGCACAAATAAAACATTATTCTTATTTTATAAAAAGAGAAAAATTACTTTTTGTCTCATATGGACACTAAAGTCAACTCCTATTTTTCTATTGGAGGATATTTGTGCACAAAGATCAAGCTTATATTTTTCTGCATCGTTGATTAAGTCTTTTGCCTCTTAATCTCGATCATCCATTGATTCTCATTCTCTATAAAAGAAGAGCTCTCTTCTTTCATTTTCATATCTTAGGTTTTTATGCTAATGTTATGCTGCAGGTTTTCTAGGTCATTTGGAGCTCTTTGAAGACATTCTTGCATTCAAGCTTTGAAGACATTGTTGTTGCATTTCATTTAGCTTGTTTTCTTACATCATAGTTGCATAATCATGGCATTTTTAGTATAGATTTCTTTTATGCAATAAATTAATCTCACATAGTTTAATAAGAAGATTTGTAACACTTGTATTTTCCTTTCATAGCATAGCTTGCATCTTTCATTCTCATAGATTAGTTTGCATTGCATTGCATCCATATTGATTTCATTGGAAATATTGGCATTGTTGCCCTTGTCTTTGATTTGGAATCTCTCATTGTGTGGTTGACTAACAAGGTCATGAGTTTATAGCTCTAGTTGAGAGCAATTTTACAAATCTTGTAACTCCATGCATAAAGAGCTATAGATTGATTTGTGAGGGCTCATTGTTGAGTTTTCTTACATGTAAGGATTCATAGAAGTGTGGTCACATTTTTACCATACAACAGGAACATAACAGGAACTAACTGCTATAGGCCAAAAGACCCATAGACTCCGAACACCATCTGAACTTCTCAGTGCCCATTGGTTTCGTTAATGCATTTGCAACATTCTTCATAGTATCTACCTTCTCCAAATTTACCTTTCCATCTTCCACCATATCTCTCACAAAGTGAAACTGCACATCAATGTGCTTCGTTCTGGCCTGAAAAGTTGGATTCTTCGCAAGAAAAATAGCGCTCTGACTGTCACACCAAATAGTAATATGTTCTACATCAACACCAATATCATAACACAATCTCCTAAGCCAAATGGCTTCCTTACAAGCATGATTAGCAGCCATGTACTTAGCTTCTGTAGTGGACAAAGCAACCACAGGTTGTCACTTACTCATCCAACTGATAGCACCACCAAACATAGTGAACACATAAGCACTGGTGGATCTCCTGCTGTTAATATCACCTGCCCAATCTGAATCCACAAACCCACGAATACAAAATGAATGCGGAGATCCAAAAGAGTTACCATGGTAACATATGGAGTAATTTGATGTACCCCTCAAATATCTGAATACTCGCTTAACTACATCCCAATGTACCTGTCCAGGGTTAGCCATAAACCGACTCAGGACTCCCACTGCTTGGGCAATGTCTAGTCTAGTACAAACCATAGCATACATAAGACTGCCAACTGCACTAGCATAAGGTACTCTACTCATGTCCTCCACCTCACTAGGAGATTTTGGACAATCATCTATAGATAATTTTGTTCCCACAAAAATAGGAACACATAGTGGTCTACAATTTGCCATGCTGAACCTGTCCAACACAAACTTCACATACTTACTCCGACTCAACCAAAGTTTTCTGTTAGACCTATCTCTACTGATTTCCATACCCAAGATGTACCTTGTTGCCCCAAGATCTTTCATCTCAAACTGTGCTGACAACTGAGATTTAAAATAAAAAATCATACTCTTACCCTTCCCAAACAGCAACATATCATCAACATATAATGCAACAATAAGAAGGCGATCATTTTCAACTCTAAAATAAACACAATGATCTAATTTTGATCTTACAAACCCAATTGACAACACAAAGGCATCAAACTTAAGGTACCACATCCTAGGAAATTGCTTCAAACCATATAGAGATTTCTTTAATCTACAAACTAAGGATTCTTTACCTTTAACAATGTAGTGCTTAGGTTGTGACATATAAATCTCTTCCTCCAAATCACCATGAAGGAAAGCTATCTTCACATCCATCTGTTCTATCTCTAAATCATATGATGCAGCAAGAGATAACAAAAATCTAATGGATGTCAACTTTGCAATAGGAGAGAATATTTCACCATAATCTATTCCCTCTACCTCTGAATACCCCTTTGCAACCAATCTAGCTTTGTACCTTTCAACACTGCCATCTGCGCAGAATTTCTTCTTGAACACCCATTTATAGCCAACAGATTTTCTCCCTTTAGGTAAAGGTACAAGGTCCCAAGTTTTGTTTTTCTCCAATGAAGTCATCTCATCATCCATAGCCTCAATCCAAGAACCTGCATCTTCCATGCCCAAAGCCTCTTTCACAGATCTAGGCTCATCAATGTTATTAATCAAAGCAAAAGCACAACTGGAATCTAACATAGAATAACCAAACCTTTCTGGTTTCTTTCTTTCTCTTGTGGATCTCCTCAAGGGCTGAGGTTGAGGTTGTTCTTCCTCTTCTTCTGAACTATCAGAGCTCTCCTCATCATTAGTCCTAACATGGTCTCTTTGTTCAGTCTTCTTAGGGGTAGGAGGAAACTGAACAACATCTTTTTCCTTTTCTTTTTCATCTGGTTGTAGCACAATAGGAGGTGTTAGCTCTCTAAAAATAACATTTCTACTATGCAACACCTTACTAGTCATAGGATTCCAAAGCCTATATCCTTTCACACCAACACTGTATCCGATGAAAATACATTTGACAGCTTTGTTTTCCAACTTAGATCTTTTCTCCTTTGGAACATGTGCATAAGCTTCACAACCAAAAACATGAAGATGTCTAATTGAAGGCTTCTTACCAGACCACACCTCCATGGGTGTCTTACTAACAAGAGCTGATGTAGGAGATCTGTTAACCAGACAGCAAGTTGTGGCCACAGCTTCGGCCCAAAACCTTTGTTCTAAACCAGCTCCACTAAGCATACTCCTAGCCTTCTCCATCAGTGTCCTATTCATTCTCTTTACAACTCCATTTTGCTGCAGGGTATAAGGAGTTATCTTATGCCTCTTGATACCTTGTTCTTTACAGAACTATTCAAACTCTGTGGAAAAAAACTCACCACCATTATTAGTTCTCACACACTTGATTCTTTTACCAGTCTGATTGTCCATGAGAGCCTTAAATTCCTTGAACCGACTGAAAACTTGTGTCTTACTTTTCAGGAAATATATCCAAGTCCTTCTACTGTAATCATCTATAAAAGATACAAAATATATAGAACTAGAGATAGAAGGAACTTTTACAAGACCAAAAACTTCAGAATGAATAAGATCCAAAAGTCTAGAAGACTTGTGAGAACTGGAGTAGAACTGAACATAATTTTGCTTAACATAAACATAGTGTTCACATAAATTAAACTCGAGATTACAATCATTTAGCCCCTCGATGAGATTTTTAGTTTTCAAGGTCCTAAGACCCTTCTCACCAATGTGGCCAAATCTCGTATGCCACAACATTGTCTTTTCTATAGGAAGCTTTCCTTCTAAAGTGTTTGCACCCTTAGGTACACTTACTGCACTGCCATCGGAACCCATTGCCACAGTCTTCTTTACTACTCATTCAAATGGTGGGGATGAAGTGATAGCTGCTCTCTTCTTTGAAACAGAAGAACTATTGCACTGAGAAATGCATGCATCAAGCTGAAACAAAGTACCTCTCCTAGTACCTCTAGCGAGTACCATAGAACCTCTCATCATCTTGCATCCATCTTTCGAAAAGATAACTTGCACACCTACATCATTCAGCATACTTACAGATAATAGGTTTCGTGCCAAACCCAAAATGTGCATAGCTCTGTTGATTCCCTTTACTCATCCATCAGGAAATTTGATAGTGACCCTTCCGCGTCCAACTATCTTTAGGTGAGAATCATCACCTAAGTAAACCTTTCCACCATTGAACTCTTCATATTTTGAGAACCAATTTCAATGAGAGGTCATGTGAAAAGAAGCACCCGAGTCTACCAACCACACATCATTAGATGCATGGGCTACCAAAGCTGTAATAAAAGCATCTCCATCTTCTTGAGATTTTTTGGAAGCTGAATTTGAGCCTTTCTTCTTCTTCTTCAGTTCTTTGCAGTCCCTCCGGAAGTGCCCAAATTTATCACAGTTCCAACATTTCACCTTGGACTTTCTAGGAGTCTTAGAACTCCCATGGGATTTGGATCTACCCTTCTTTGACTCGTTGTCATTCTACTTTCCTCTATCGTTGGATCTCCCGTGAACAACAAGGGCTTCCTTAGATGAATCCAAAGTCTTTATTTACATCTCCTTAGATAGTAGCGAAGACACCACATCATCCATACAGAATGTGACTATAGTACTTCTAAGAGCCATCAAAAGATGGTCCCATGAATCCAGCAAGGAACAAAGTAGGGTCATACAATGATCCTCCTCCTCGATCTTGGCACCGAATGATGCCAACTGTGCAATCAATAAATTGAATGCGTTGAGATGATCAGTTACAGATCCACCTTCCTCCATTCCTAAAGAATACAACTTCTTTCTCAGGAACAACTTATTCACCAAAGATTTGGCCTAATAGATAGACCCAAGCCGTTTCCACAAAGAATTTGCAGTAGTCTCATCAAGAACATTAAGAATAACGACATCTGCTAGATATAGTCTAATGAGACCCTTAGCCTTCTGATCCTTGATCTCCCAATCTGCTTGAGATATCATTGCAGGTTTCACATCAAGTGAAGCAGCCTCCCATAGATCGCGGTCTTCAAGCATGTCTTCCATCTTGAGTTTCCACAACTCGAAATTAGTGTCATTAAATTTCTCCACCTCCATTCTACTATATGAGGAACTTGCCATCTCAATCTGCAAATAAGATTCAGAAAGCTCTGCACAAAACTCCCACTCAACTTGAGATTAGCTCAAAAAACCCTACCCAACAACTAGGATCAAAAGTTGATCAGGCTCTGATACCACTTGTAAGGAAACTTGGGTGCGGAAACAACTTCCTACACTAATCTCTAAAGGAAAGTTATTGCAAATTCTTTTAAATCCTTACAATTTCAGATTCGTTAACTACTTTAACAATGATATTGCAGCCATTTACCATGCATACAGAAAATAGAGAATGACACAATGATTTACCCTAGGGAAAACCTTTTGGTAAAAAACCCTAGCACTCCAAAACCTGCACAATGTATTAATCAAAACTATTACAGTTTACAATACACTTGCAATGCAAGTTCTTTCAGAAGATTTCCAACTCTTGAAGATAAATCGCGGTAGCATAAAAATGTTCTAAAAATACACTAACTTCACCTATCTTCACAACCCTAAAAAATGCTTATATCCTGCGCTTCCCTTTTTAGGGCAACTTCCAAAGATAGCCGTATTAGGGTTTTATAGTACTCAACTTTATCAGTTGCCACATGTCTTACATGTCTTCACCCGTCATTGAATCTTCCAGACATAGCTCTTACGTGTCATAGGAATCTATCATAACCATTTCAGCCATGATCTCCTTACACAAAATTCAAGATGCCGACACATCAAGTGGAGTGACACATCAACATGCCAACTAGACATGTACACTCACACTTAATTACATTATTTGCAAGAAATACATTTTACAAAACAAATAATAAGAATAGGAATTATCCAAGGTTGAGATGCCTTATTCCTAACATGGTTGTGTTGCATCCTCTGGGTATAGCATTCAATTATGTTGTGTCTCCAAACAATTGTGAGCATGATGCCTACATTTATGTTTCTCAGCTGTTGTGATACCTACATTTATGTTTTGTAGCTGTCGTGTTTATTTGCATGTTCTTTATGTGTTTGGCTTCTCTCCCTTGTGCATCAAAAATAAGATTTTCCCACTCTGAATCGAGAATGCGCATGCAACACAAGCAGAATATGCACGGATAGCAAGTGGAACTGAGAAAACACAACACGTATACATTTTTTTAATAGGTCAAAATTACAATGTTCTCTATGGCTTATAACTTAAAATATGCAATTAAAGACCTCTATAAAAAATGCAACCCTGTTGTGTCTTTCAGCTCCACCTAATATCATATGTATATGAATTGAGATTGCATATTGAACTAAGCATCTCCTTCTGCATTGCTTGAAACCAAGTGATTGTCATAGTTAACATCTAAAATCATTATTGAACTTTTGTTATTATTAAAAAGTACACTAGCACTTGCACTGAAAGAAGGTGCAAGGGATACACGGATGATTTGGATGTAAATTCAATCATGCATCTTTGTAGTGCTCATCTTATAGGTAGCCTTTGACTAAGGTTCAATTCTAGGTAGCATTCATGCTCCTTTGTTTCTTGTACACCATCTCTGTCGGCAAGTTTCTTCATGGATGGCCTCCACTTTCTTCCCCACTACAACTGTAACCACTATTCATTCTCCTGCGGTCATTACTATCTTCTCTATTGATCAGACCTCCACTACAATTTCTCTAATGAAAATTTCCAAATTCATTGTTTGGTATTCCTTCATCTCCCCTCAACTCCATCACTTATGGCTACAAATCAAGCTCCAAGAATCAAAATGGTGTGTCTCATCATCACAACTAATCCACCTTAAACAATTGATTAACCATTCTAAACAAGATGATGATTTAAGGTTTTTTGTGAAGCTTCTAACTCGGTAGTTGCAATCAACATTTGTATTACAATTTTTGTTGTTGTTCAAGTAGTGTGTTTTAGAAAAGAACCCATTGAACATTCTAATACTAATTTCTCCCAAAATATGAAATCCACTAAAATTTAGCGAAAACCCCTCTAACATTACAACAATGTATAAAAGGAAACTCAGTGTTTCTAGTAGTGATAAATAGAGTTTTTGAGAAGAGTAGAAGAAACAATACACTTGGAGGGAGAAAACCCTATAGACTTACGACATACCTTTGTATGCATCCCATTAACATTTCAAATACAAGAATGAAAGAAAACATGGAACTAAGCTCAAACATGTGTAAATAAACATCAGTCATTATCAAATAAACATCGAGAAATAAACATCAGTCATTATCAAATAAGTTGCATAAATGAGAATCATTTTTTTTTTAACTTTTTCTTTTTTTCTGCTTCCCTATATTCTTGCAGAGGCATATCCATGTCCACATCATCATTTCTTCTCGATCGTGCACGTGATCTCATTGTCCTTTGCAAAGGTGGTGTTAGGAATAGTCCCAAGAGATAACCGAGAGGCGGGGTGTGGGGTGAATCAGTTATCTACAAGTTTCAATTCTTTATCTAATTAAGTATACTTAAACATAAAGCATAAACATAATGAAAGAACACTTGAACACAACAACAATATTTTGGTTACAGGGAAACCCAAATAGGTAAAAACCCTAGTGGGAATTGACACCCACTAATATTCTGTACTAGTGTATTATGATCCTTGTTAGAAGATCCTTAACCCTGTTAGGAGTTTTTTTACAATATGTTTAGTACAGTAGACTTGGTCAAGGGTCGGACCCTATTAGGAGTCTTTTACAATTAATCCTGTTAGGGGTGAGGACACATTGTCCGAGAGCACACTACTCAAAGGGTGAAGGCTATAACCTTCTGAATGACAGATACACACTATATCTGGATCTTTGTGAGCTGCACTTTGACCTACTATTTGGATCAGTTCCAATGTATAGCACACACTCTTTACTTGGTCACATAGACCTTCTTCTGATGGCTCAACACTTCGCACACTCTGCTTTTCTTTTTCTAATAAACTCTAAACCACACCTTAGCAATAAAAAATGATTGCATATAAATATCTTTCCTCCAAATGATATAATCAAGTCAGCCTATTAGAACCACCTTAAAATCATATTAGAGAAACCATAACATACTCCAAAAATGATTTTGTCAGCTCTACTAAGCACGCAACACATTCTGGGACCTATCCAATAATAATAAATGTAGACGCACGCTACACACTGTTGGCTCTACCAAAGTAACTGAATCTTTCTCCTCAAGATGAATTACATCATGTGCTCTTAACCAAATATTACTAACTCTTCTCTGATCACTAATCCAAGGGTGCATATCGAGATGATAGGCGCAACTCCTGTACTAATAAATTCTCTGTCGGCTCTTCTGGATAAACATAGGAAACTGCAACTGGTGAATAGAGACTTCATAACTTCACTTCTACTAATCATCAGACTTTGGATCCATGAATGAAACATCACTAACATGTCTTCATCACATATCCAAGCGCGTAAGGCTTCATGATAATTATACGGACAATCACTCATAGAACACTGCATGTAACTCTATAAGGAACACTGCTGACACAAGCTGCTACACAACTATCTGTACACACTAAAATATGCACTTCTATGAACCATTACATGCAAGGTTGCTCAAGAGTGAGGCCTCACAAAGCGGCTCATAGCTCTCTATGCATGGAGTTGCAAGGGACTATGAGTTTTGCTCTCAGCTAGAGCTACAAGCTTGTGACCTTGCTAGTCAACCATACAATGAGAGATTCAAGTGAAGACAAGGGCAACAATGCCAATATCTCCAATGAAATCAATATGAATGCAATAAAATGCAACCTATATGAGTATGCAAATTACTCTATGAAAATGCAAGTACAAATTAAGCTATGAAGGGAAATAACAATGGATTACAATGCCTCCTATTTAAACTATGTGAGCTTATTCTATTGCATAAAAGGAAATCTAATCTATGATGCCATGAATGTAACTATGAAAGAAAAACTATTATGAAATGCAACTAAGAATGTCAAGGCTTCAAAGCTTGAGTGTCTTCAAAGAGAGCTCCAAAACCTGCAGCATAACAATGGCATAAAACAAGGATATGCAAATGAAGGAGAGAGCTCTCCTTTTATAAGAAATGCAAAGGAATGGACCATGGAGATTAAGAGGCAAAAGATCTTAATCAGCGGTGGAGCTTGAAAGAGGAGCAATCCATGTGCACAAACATCCTCCAATGAGAGTGAAGTGTTGACTTTTGAGCCTCATGTGAGACAAAAAGTGCTTTTTCCCTTTTTATGAAATAGGAATAATGCTTTATTTGTGCAACTTAGGATAAGAGGAAAGGTGGGCTTTTTATTTAATTGAAAGGGGAGGAAATATTCCTTTTAATCAAATAAAGACTTAGGATAAATGGTTAGCCCAAGGATAAAAATCCAATATATGATCGAAATTAGGATTTGATCAAGAAATTGATAATGTTGAAAATATTGATAAATGATCAAAATGATTCAGGATTGATAAATTGAATAAATGGGGCCCAAAGTCTAGGCGACCATTTTAGGGTGTATACATTTGCCCCTCTTTGACTAATGTGTGATCGATTTGGGAACACATGCAGTCAAAGAATGAAGTTGCAATGTGAGATCGATTTGGGATCACAAAACAACTCAGATATGAGGTCGATTCGGGATCACATCCGGACAAAGCATAAACAAAAGCTTAAACCAACACCGTCGCTGCTAGGTGCAAATCAAGCTTTAGACAAAACCATCACCGTCACTGCTAGGCAATAATCAATGTCTAAAAATGGGAGATAAGAATCTCAAAAGCTCACAAAAGATGTCTGAATCAGGAAAATCAAGAGAATTAGGGATGAGAATCCCATAAGTACTGCCCCCTCGGAATCGAAATCGAAATCAGGTAGAGAGGAGAACAGCGAATTGATAAGGATTGATCAAATCATAATGAAATCACAATTGAATGTCAAAGGTCAAAAGGTTAACCATTAGGCAATAGAACATGCCCCAGCCTGACTGGAAAGATGTAGTCAACGCGAGAAATGAGGGAATGAAATGGCTATGAATGAAAGACTAGAAGTTTGGAAGACATGAAAAGGAAGGAATGATGATGCCCCAGCAAAGATTAAAAGATTAGGCCTCAAAAGATCAGCCAACTGCGCAGAAGGGGGGAAAGAATTTGAAACGTGATTTTGACTATGAAGATGATCTCGGATTTCGATTTCGAGTCCGAAAATGGATAGAAAATGATGTGATATGAAAGATCAGAAATGAAAGATATGATCAAGAAGAATCAGAAAATGAGCACAGTTGACCAATAGGTCCACGTAGGATGAAAATGAGAGCTCTTTCCATATGCAAAATGCAAGACTAGACTAACATGAACCTAAAAAATGCAAGCTACTATGAAAGTGGTTGACTTGCAAGGTCACAATGCTTATAGACATCTAATTATCATCATCGAGCGTTATTGGTAGCGTCGTAAGATCATACAATGCACACTAGCATTACTATGTGGATATGAATATGATCTTTATCAGATAGAAATGTGGAAATCTTACCTAGGCATCAAAGACATATAGGTCAAGATGACTAATGCAATGAGATCACCTAGATTTGATATGGCGAGATTATGCTTGTATCAAGACACATGAAAGTCAGGATAGCTAAAAGCATGCACTCGCAAAACAGTCAAGGATAATATCTTGTCAATCCATAGTGTCAAGTAAGACCAGCATAAATGCTCATGACAGGTAGGACCAACAAAATATACCCACAAGAAGATAAAGAAATAAAACATGTTCTCATTCCCTCAGTCTTCTAGCTATGCATCATCGAAAACTTCTCAGGGAGAGATCACTCATCAAAGAAATCCTCATAGACAGCACACAAAGAAAAATAAAGTCATCATATCGCCAGCGAGTTGATTGTTCAAGTGCGTGTGTGTTGGTCATAGAGTCAAATTCTGAGTATCATATCTGCTAATGGGAAATATCGCAGCATGCGAGACTGTTGGGTAAGACATCTGATAAGTGTTAAGAAACACTCGACGCAAGGGTAGTGTTGAAAAACACTGTTTGGAGTGGTGTTGAAAAACACCTGTTGTGAAATGCCCCGAGAGACAAACGCACCAAAAGGACCTATGCGAATAGTTATGCCCCTTAGACAAAGACAAAGACCAATTCCAAACCAAGTCAAATAAGGCCAAGGCATGATAGAAAGTGGCTAAGTGTCGAGGATGCATGCTAACAAATAGGGGTGCAAAGGTCGCAAGTAGCGCCTGTTTCCAGGTTTTCACCACTTGGATTCTTTTCAGTTTTTCATTTTTTTGGTTTTTTGCTACCAAGGTGCCTATTGCTAGGTTTTCACCAAGGCACTTTTTCTATTGTTTTTTATTTTTTGAAATTTTTTTTTTTTTTTTGTATTTTTTGTATTTTTTGTATTTTTTCAGGACATTTTATGCTTTTTAGAATTTTTTCAGCATCATATATGAATTTTTTTTTGGAATTTTTTCAGGATCATAAAATATGTACAAAGGATGCCCCCAAACAGAATAGGCATCAAACTCATGAGCAAGATCACATCGTGTAGTCCCAATATCTAGAAATGTGGAGGACAAGATGGATCACCGAGCTGGTGAAAGAGATGGAAGACATGAGAATGAAGGAGAGTGAAGGGAAGAAATCCTCAAGGTCAAACTCCTCAAGAGTACCCAGGCTAGGGAAAAAATTGTTGTCATGTAAAGCGCATTTGGACAAGCAATGAAAGGATAGCATAGGATAAGCCTCAAAAGTGTAATGAAAAAGAAGGAAGGAATGCAGTCCAAAGGAGTAGACATGTCAAGAGGCTTCATAGCATCGTGTTTTATTCTTTTTATTAGATCAAGACCAAGGGGGAAAAAGATAGCGAAAGGCTAGAATGAATGAAGGAAAATGAATATGAAGGCTAAACATGAATGAAAGCAAGATCATCGTAAGATAGCTCACAAAATAGCCAAATGTTCAAGTATAGGTCAACATTGTCAAGATCAAAGATGAAAGATGGAATGGATGAAATATGTAGAAGAACTACGCATGATGCCTGATTGTCAGGTTTTCATCATGGTACTTATCCAAGGTGCCACAAGGGAGTGGTTTTCACCATAGGATGAATTTATTTCTCTTTACTTTTGCTACCAAGGTGCCTGTTTCCAAGTTTTCACCATGGCACATTTTCAATTTTTTCATTTTTTTCTCTTTCTTTTTTTCTTTTAGAATTTTTCTATTTTTTGAATATTTTTTCTATTTTTTTGATTGTATCTTTTTTTTGGAAGAAAGCAAGCTTTTTAGATAATGCTCCTTGAAAGGATAAACCATGATATGTCAAGGATTCAAAATGATATGCTCAAAGATGCTGAAGGGGAAAGGAAGAGGCATGAGGAATAGGCAAATGAGGAAAAATGAGAGAAGGTAGAAGGATAATGAATGGAAGGAATGTGAAAAGGTAGATGGAAAGAAAGGTAAGATCAACGTCAATACACACCTTGAAGGGTGGCGGGAAAAATGGAGGAAGCGTAAACCATATTCTAGTCCAAATGTGAACCATATTCTGGTTCATTATTGCTATTTGACTCCTCAAAGAGTGGATTGGTGTACTTGTTATAATTCTCAAATGTGAATGAAGGAATATGAGAAGGAATATGAAAAATGTTTAGCAGAGGTTGTGGTTCAGGCACATGGAATGAAAGAATGTTTTTGGAAGAAGATGAAGTGGAAGTCTTTGGAAGCTTGAATGTCAACTTCACTTTTTGCTCAACATAAAACTCTTTCAAGAGAGACTTTGGAATCCATATAGCCTTAGGCTTTTCATTTCCTTTTGATGACTGAGATAGAATATCTTCAATGATGGATTTTGGAACCCATACTTGTCTTGTAGTTTTCTTCTTAGATATCTCTTTCAACTTTATATATCCATGTCGATTAGAGGGGACATGACGATCTTCTTTTTTTGATGGATTCTTGTATTGCTTCTTTTTCTTGTATTGAACATTCAAGTTACTTCCAAAAGACTTGGGACTTGTGGAAGAAGAAGGAAAATATGACTGGTATAGATGGGTGGATGGATGAAAATGATTCAAGGGTATGCATCTATGTTGATCTTGAGGAAAGATAGGAGATAGAGGGATGTAAGGACCTAAAATGGATGACAAATTAGGATAATTAGGAGGGGAAAGTGAAGGGACATAAGGACCCAAGATGGAAGGAAGACATGAAGCCCTTAGTATTAGTGGAGGAGGTCCAAGGATGGAAGTGGAAGACGCAAAAGGATAATCAATAAGTTCATCAGCATCTATATCACAACCAAGGATATCAGCATCTTTAGAATGAGCATTAGGATTTTCAATAAAATCATGAACATCTTGAATAGGAGCAGTTTCTTTGATAGGATCATTCAAAGCTTGCAAAGACTTAGGAAGAGTAGAAAGCGGAAGTGAACATGGAGTGGTAGAACAAGAAGATGGAAGACTTTGATCTTGACAATGATTGTTGGGTAGCATAAGCGTATCAACTTTTTCTAGATTTTCAATAGGCTCAACATTAGACGTAACAACACCATTTTTAATAACCTTAACGAAAGTATCATCTTTGGAAAGTGCAAGTGTGGTAAGGTTATTTTGATTGTCAATAAGCTCAACGGTGTAAGTAGTAGCTTGATCTTGCTTAGGAGAAGATTTAAGACATGGTGGAATGAATGAGGAAGGGCGTAAAGGATCGAAAGAACCATGAAATGAATGAGAGATATTATGAATAGGATTGGATGACATGGAGGGTTCTTGATCTTGATCTTTCTTTATATTCTTTTCTTTATCATTTTTAGAGTCCTCTTGACATGGAGACACTTCTAAGGACAAGGAAGCATGTTGGGATTGTATGGAAGACTTTGGAAGAGGTGGTGAAGGACTAGCTGAAATAGGCATTATAGCGGATGAAGGCTTAGGCTCTTTAGGTTCAACATTATTGAAAGTATTTGCAGCCAAGTGAAGGTTATCTTGAGTATCTTTAAGAGGTGGCCCTTGAGGATAACTATACGGAACCGCATGGAAAGCATTAGGATCTTTGTTGGATGAAAGATTTGTGAAAGATTTAGAAGACTTAGTAGCTTTAGGAGATGTGTGGATATTGGAGGAAGTGGCAGATGGAAGGGGACCATCACAAGACAAAGGTTCAGCATTAACATGATCTTGCTGGAGAGTGTAATCTTTATTTTCAGCATGAGAGTTTTTAGACAAGACATGCTCATAGTATCTTCGTTTATAATCAGCACGGAAAGCTTTCTCTTCCTCAATAGAAGTAGATGTATCATATTGTTCACAACAAATATCATAATTTCTCTCAAAATCAGAATCATATGGATCCCCATCACAATCTATCCAATAGGATGACCCTTTAGTAAGCCTAAGCACACGACGAGGAGGACTATTAGGAATAGAGGTATCATAGGTATGGCTAAATTGTCCATCATCATAGTCATCATAGTCATCATAGGTGGGTGTATCACTCTTTTTGGAAGAGACATCACAAGGACTATCACGTTGCTCTTTATGGTATGTCTTCTGAAGAGAAGTAAGACTCTTGGGAGAAGTAGAAGAAGAACGAGATCTTGAAGAAGAGGAAAATGAAGACCTAGTGGAAGAAGAAGATTTGGATAATGAAGAATGTGAATAGTGTTTAGAAGAATCATGATAAGATTTAGAAGATGAAGAATGAGAATGATGTCTGGAAGAGTCATGATAAGACTTGGAAGGTGAAGAAGAATGAGAAGGTTTAGATGATGAAGAATGTTTGGAAGAAGAAGATCGTGATATGATCATGTTTATGATTCTAGCAAAGGCATCTGATTTAATCATCTTTTCTTTTATTTTTTCTATAAATTTATCACTCATGAGAATTTTGGAGGAACAACACTTTTCGAATATGTCAATGAGCTCAAGATCGTCTATTCTTAAGAGAGGTTCCTTAACAAGATAGTCAAGATTCATGGTTATAGAAGAGGAGGAATCAAGCATGGAAGAAATGAATAGATGAATAGAAGAAAGTAGACTAGATAATAAGAGGAAAAGAATCAAGGAGAAGAAGAAGAAGAAGAATTTCCCATGGGAGTAGAAGACTTTAGAAGAACATGGGAAATGGAAAAGAAAGAAGAAGACTAAGAGCCATCTTGTGCAATTGATACCATAACGTTCATTGAGATGTTGAGCAACATGACAACACCTAGGATCTAAGATCTGGATTGACCAAGGAAGACTAGTAATAAGATGACCTCGCAAAATGTCAACACCAAACTAGGATAATCAAAGTTCTCTATTGTCCAAAGAGAAATGAAAAGATAGAAGCAGGGGCTTTACCAACACTGTCAAAGAGGTGCTTCAAATCAAAGGGTGACTACCCTTGCACTTTTGAACCAGGAGGTTGGGCTAGGCCAAAAGATAATTGAAAAATGGAAGCGATTTGGACAATAAGAGATCTGAAATTTTCCCAGAATATAGCTAACAATTTTAAAGATGAACCTTGGCACCAAGAATGGCTTTCTAACTTGACAATTATTCCAAAGTGACTTTGTAAATCAAATGATGCTATCCCGGAGAACTAAGAACCAGAGATTTGGAGTCAAGACAGATCTCAAACGTCGGGGTGAGAAGCCTGTTCTAAGACCTGGCCTAATTGACAGCAACTGAAACTGACCAAAATTTAAGCACGACAAAAATGAACCAGGCGATATACTCCAGGCTACTGGGGCGATAAACCTCTACCCGTGCGATACTTCGCCCTAAGACAGGCGATACTTCTTAATACTATAGGGCGATATACCCCAGGCAGGCAGGGCGATAGTCCGTCAGGGGCGAACTATCGCGCGATATTTCTCTTCAAAGGGGGCGATATTTCTAGCATGTGTGAAGTATCGCACGATACTTCGCCTTACAGGGTGCGATACTGTTACAGAATTATTCAACTCTTGACCAGAATTGTGTGAAATTTGCATTTTTGGGTCTGTTTGGTCAAAATTTTCAGTTTGAGGGTTGATGTTCTTGGTTTCAGTCACAAATTCAACAGCATTTGGACAGGTTTGCAAACAGTAAAGGATCAAACATGTCTTCAAGCACTTGAAACAAGGGCAAAAGCAACCTTGCCAAGACAAACACTTATGATATCAAAAATAAAATTGCACCCTATGAATGCTACCGATTGTTTGTATGTTAAGAACGTTTACACTGGTATCACACAATCGAAGACACTTCAAGCAATATCTACCTACAAGACAAGGCTCATTACTCATCAACTTAGCCCACAACTTGATGCCCCCTTGCCTCACACCAAGTGGTTGCCCACAAGAGATATTGGCTTTGTCGTGGAAGTGTCAAATGACACAACCAAAGGGACACATATGGTGAGTATCTTGGGGTGATCCGGGTTATTCCACTTGGATCAATCCTTGCACTAAGAAGATAAGCGGGTGAAAAAGGTGGTTTATAATCTATGGTTCTTAATAAGGGTTTCCGTTCACAACACCCCTCTTGCTCCTCGTAAAGGACTAGGACCTCGCGGCCTCAAGAGTACCTTAAGCATTCTTGCTCAATGCTTTCCCCATGGTCGCAATCCCATGAGCTACTCACATCAAGCGAAGACAAGTGTTATGTCTACCAAGGTTTTGTGTCCTCGATAGCCTTGAGATTATAGTGAGTTGGAATCACTCGCCACCAAGGAAAATGATGACAAGGTTGTCCCCACTTGGGTCGTTCCTCTTGATTGCTCAAGAGCAGGCCCGCTAAAGGATTTCTATACTAAACAAAAAGTGGATTAACTCTTGAGGTTCAAGGTTTTTGATTCACCACAAGGGTGAAGAGCATACTCCCCTATCTCAAGAATCTCTCCCAAACACACCAAGCAAAGAGATCAATTACCCCCTTGCTTCTAAAACTTTAAGATGGGTCAAGATTTTCTGATTCACCTAAAGGTGAAGAGCATACTTCTCCTACCACCTCAAGATCCCTTTCACAAGGTATTAAGATTCCTAATACAATTAGTGAATGCCACACTTGAAAGGAAAGCAAATAAACAAGCAAGAATTTTTTTTGTTTTTATGCTTGGGCAGCCCTACAAAAACTATTAGTAGCCCTCTTTGACATGCGTTCTTTTGACAAATTTCAAGTAATGAGAGCACCTACAACCACAACTTGTTAGACCAACAAGAGTTAAGAGAATCAAAATCCAAAATCTACCAATGATTAGTACATAAAAAATTAGATAATCTGCAAAAATATCTAATCAAATGATAAAATCTAAAAATGAAACCATCATGGTTGGATTAGGCTCAGAAAGACCTTTCCAACGATATATCACACTTAAACTTTTGATACCATTTGCAAAATTTCAAAAAAAAATGGGCACCCGTTTTCCAGAGTGGCGCGGATTTGAAAACGCTAAAAATTTTAGAAAATTTCAAAAAGATAGCTAAGAACCCAAAACTTGCAAGATACAAAATAGTTCACTGTTAGATCAGGCGATATACCTCAGACTTCACCAGTATCGTGCGATACTTCTTCCTATAGCCAGGCGATACTTCCCCAGTCGAGCGATACTTCGCACGATGCCAGGTGATACTTCGCCCGATGCCAGGCGATAGACTTCAATATAGGTGTGCGATACTTTTTCCGCGCGAACTATCGCACCAAGACAGGAAGTATATCGCGCGATATTTCTGAGAAGTGTCGCGCGATAATCTGAGACAGAAAACCAGAGACGCAGATTTTTCCGAAAATTAATCCGAAAATGACGAAAAATGCAGAATTAAAGGGACAAAGCTAATCTACTCTGCCCCACGGTGGGCGCCAGAGATGTACACACTAAAATATGCACTTCTATGAACCATTACATGCAAGGTTGCTCAAGAGTGAGGCCTCACAAAGCGGCTCATAGCTCTCTATGCATGGAGTTGCAAGGGACTATGAGTTTTGCTCTCAGCTAGAGCTACAAGCTTGTGACCTTGCTAGTCAACCATACAATGAGAGATTCAAGTGAAGACAAGGGCAACAATGCCAATATCTCCAATGAAATCAATATGAATGCAATGCAATGCAACCTATATGAGTATGCAAATTACTCTATGAAAATGCAAGTACAAATTAAGCTATGAAGGGAAATAACAATGGATTACAATGCCTCCTATTTAAACTATGTGAGCTTATTCTATTGCATAAAAGGAAATCTAATCTATGATGCCATGAATGTAACTATGAAAGCAAAACTATTATGAAATGCAACTAAGAATGTCAAGGCTTCAAAGCTTGAGTGTCTTCAAAGAGAGCTCCAAAACCTGCAGCATAACAATGGCATAAAACAAGGATATGCAAATGAAGGAGAGAGCTCTCCTTTTATAAGAAATGCAAAGGAATGGACCATGGAGATTAAGAGGCAAAAGATCTTAATCAGCGGTGGAGCTTGAAAGAGGAGCAATCCATGTGCACAAACATCCTCCAATGAGAGTGAAGTGTTGACTTTTGAGCCTCATGTGAGACAAAAAGTGCTTTTTCCCTTTTTATGAAATAGGAATAATGCTTTATTTGTGCAACTTAGGATAAGAGGAAAGGTGGGCTTTTTATTTAATTGAAAGGGGAGGAAATATTCCTTTTAATCAAATAAAGACTTAGGATAAATGGTTAGCCCAAGGATAAAAATCCAATATATGATCGAAATTAGGATTTGATCAAGAAATTGATAATGTTGAAAATATTGATAAATGATCAAAATGATTCAGGATTGATAAATTGAATAAATGGGGCCCAAAGTCTAGGCGACCATTTTAGGGTGCATACACTATCTATACTAATAGTTAACCTCTATGTCCATGATATCATGCTAATAACATGTCCATGCTTCATATACTCAAGGCTTACTACATAAGTCTTTCATGCATGCTACTTACCATATGTTGTCATCAATGACAAACATACAGTCAGCACTGGCTTGCTAGAAAATCTCTAACAATCTCCCCCTTTGGCATTGATGGCAACATATGGAATGAAAAACCACCACCAATCCAATGAAAAATTATTTTATAACATTCTCCATTTCCTCATCAAAACTCCCCCAAGGATGGATCCTTCATCTACTGCAATATTCTTCAATATTCTTCATTTCCTCAACTGAACTGCTTCCATAACTGAATACTACTCCCCCTTAGTACATAACTAATTTTCTTCTATTTTTCATGAATCTATATATTACTCCCCTTTGACATCAATGGCAAAGGGCACCATTCATTTTAAGCACCGATACTACTCCTGAGGTAGAGTAGTTAACCTTCCATCAATCCCTAAGGACTAATGTCATTTCTTCTTTCTTCTAAGCAGAATCAGGGAAGGGAATTATTCCCAACTTCTCCCTGAGATACTCAAAAGTATCCTTTGGCAAAGGCTTTGTGAATATGTCTGCCAATTGATCTTTAGTACTCACATAATCCAACTTAACTTCTTTCTCTGCTACTTTCTCTCTTAGGAAATGATACTTGATCTCAATGTGTTTTGTTTTTGCATGCATCACATGGTTCTTTGACATATTGATAGTGCTAGTGTTATCACAATGGATAACAAAAGGATAATCATTTTGAATTCCAAAATAATTTATCATCTGCTTGATCCAAACAATTGTAGAATAATTCAAGGCCATTGCTACATACTTCACTTTTGTTGTTGACTAAGAAATGCAATTTTGTTTCTTTCTTGTCCAAGTGAAAATTCTGTCACCAAGAAACACTGCTCCACCTGATGTACTCTTCCTATCATCAACGCATCCTGCCCAATCTACATCAGTATAGACATGAAGCTCAACATTTTCTGAATTGGGATACCATAAACCATAGTCTATAGTGCCTTGCAAGTATCTGAATATCCTTTTTATTGCCATGAGGTGACTTTGTTTAGGCTCTCCTACAAATCTTCCAACTATGACAACTGCATTGGAAATATCAGGTCTAGTTTGAGTAAGATAAATGAGTTTTCCAATCATAGACTTGTACAATGTTGTATCAACTATTGGTGAATCATCTTCTTTTGTAAGCTTGCATCTAGTTATCATAGGTGTTCCTACTGGTTTTCAATCATCCATCTTGAATTTCTTTAATATCTCTTTCACATACTTGGACTGATTAATGAAAATTCCTTTCTCTATATGCTGCACATTTAACTGCAAAAAGTATTTGATAGGTCCAATCATGCTCATCTCAAATTCGCTCTACATCTCCTTAGCAAATTTAGCACTTAGTTTGTCATTACCTCCAAAGATAATGTCATCAACAAATATAGCTACAAGTAGTAAACCTTCAGATGTCTCTCTTATGAATAGATTACAGTTTGCTACTCCTTTCTTGAATCCAATTTTTGTTAGATATCCATCAAGTCTCTCATACCAAGCTCTAGGGGTTTGCTTAAGTCCATAGAGGGATTTCTTCAATCTGCATACCATATCAAGTCTGTCTAATAGGGTAGATCCTTCTGGCTACTCAATGTATACTTCTTTTAATTCACCATTCAGGAATGCTGACTTAACATCCATCTGATGAAATTTGAAGTTTTTGAATGTTGCATAAGCTAGAAACAACTTAATAGCTTCTAATCTACTCACTGGTGCAAAAGTTTCTGAATAATCAATGCCTTCTCTCTGCGCATATCCCTTACACACTAATCTTGCCTTGTTTCTTACTATTGTACCATCTTCATTCATCTTATTTTTGAATATCCATTTTGTTCCAATCACATTCTTATCACTAGGTCTTAGGACAAGTTCCCAAGTGTCATTCTTGATAATTTGATCTAGTTCTTCTTTCATAGCATCATGCCAATCTGAATCATTGCATGCATCTTCAACACTTAAGGGTTCAATCTGAGATAGTAAACATACCGCCTCATTGCTTGCAGAACTCTTTGCTTTTGATCTTGTTGTGACTTTTCCGCTCTAATCTCCAATGATGTCATCCTTAGAATGGTATCTAGATGTGAACTTTGGAGCTTTAGGTGATATTATCTCATCTACCTTAGGAGTTTCTTCTTCACTTGTCTCAAGGTCATTAAATAAGACATCAACACTGTCAATTTCTTCAATAATTGTCTCACTAGTGGAGGGTATGGGTTCTTCTTCAATCATAGGTGAGTAATCATGATATCTTTCTTGAACCATAAACTTTTCATCAATCTTAAAATGAGCACTTTCAATGATTTTCTTTAATCTTAAGTTAAAACATCTATAAGATTTGCTTTTAGTAGAGTAACCAAGGAAAATACCTTCATTGCTTCTTGCATCAAACTTTCCTACTGCTTCATCCCTCTTGATGTAGCACTTGCTTCCAAATATTTTGAAGTATTTTACTCTAGAAACATTACCAAACCATAGCTCATAAGGTGTCTTGTCCACGCCAGGCCTTAATTCAATTCTATTGATGGTATAGACTGGTGTATTGACTGCATTTCTCCAATAGGTGTGTGCAACTTTTTCTTCAATCATGATGGTGTGCGCTATATCAAGGATGATCCTATTCCTTCTCTCTGCAATCTCATTCTACTGAGGGGTTCTAGGTGCACTTAACTATCATTTTATGCCATGTTCTTCATAGTACTCATAGAATCTATCAGAGGTGAATTCTCCTCCTCTATCTTATCTTAGACACTTTATCTTTAGTCCAAATTCATTCTCAACCTTAGCTTTGAATATTTTGAACTTCTCAAAGGCTTCTGACTTATCTTTCAAGAGCAACCCACATCATTCTAGAATAATCATCTACAAACAAAATGAAATACCTTTCACCATAGTATGATCTTGTTTGAGTTGGTCCACATAGGTCTATATGAATCAGATCCAACTTGTTCTTTGCTGAGTTATGTTTGATCCTGAATGAATTCCTCACATGCTTTCCCATTACACATTCCCTACATATAGTATCAACCGACTTTGCTATGCTAGGTAGGTCTCTTACTGCCTTAACATTGCTAATCTTTACTATGTTATCAAAATTGATATGACATAGTCTTTTGTGCCATAACCAACTATCATCTACTTTAGCAATAAAACAACTTGCTTCTGGATTAAGCTGAAAAACATTACCTTTAGTTTTTTTATCCCGATGCAATCATTTCTTCTTCTTTGTTGTTAATGATGCACTTGTTTTCATTGAATTCCAATATGTAACCTTTGTCAAGTAACTTCCCAACACTTAGTAGGTTATGTTTCAAACCATTAACATAAAGAACATCATCAGTGTTGTTCTTTCCATCCAAGGGGTGATGGCTCCTCTACCAACAATGGGTTTGGGAGTGTTATCTCCAAATCTAACCATGCCACCATTGTACTTGTCTAAATGAACAAACCCATCTTTATCACCTATCATGTGATGTGAACATCCACTATCTATGATCCAATCTGTCCTTATGTCTGCTTGTGAGATCAATGCTAACTTTTCTTCCTCTTTCTCATCTCCATTATTGATTTTCTCTATGATAGCAATGAATCCAATTTCATCTTTGGCTGAATCATCATCTAATACTCCATCTCCAACATAGTAGCATTCCTTTGAATACTTAGGCTTGTAGTCATTTTTGAACTTTCTAGCTCTTGTAGGACATTTAGATGCAAAGTGACTAATCTTATTACTTGAAAAACATTTAAATGGCAATTAACCTTCATATTTCCCTTTTCCTTTATTTTCTCTTTTAGCAATCATAGCAATGAAATCATCTAGTGCTTTCTCTTCATCATCATCATCAAAATTACTAGAATTGCTTGCAGATTTCTTACCATGGACTGATGCTTTGAAGGCTATTTCACTTTTAGGTTCTATCTTCAATCTTGAAATCTGAAAAGCTAAAATTTTACTGATCAAGGTCTCTCTCTTGAAATTTGATTTAAGCTGCATGGTCTCATCAAGGATGTTGATCTTGTTTTCATACTCTACTGTGAGAGTGGTCATCAACTTATCCATAATGTCTTCTTCCGAGATCTCTCCACCATTGTTTCTGATTCCTGCAACTGCTTCATTAATCCTTTGGTTGTAAGCTCTGATGTTCTCTTTAGGTAGCATCTCTAATGCATTGTATCTTTTCTTCCAAGTTTTTTTTGTGCACATCCTTTGGTTATTTGTCTCCTTCAAATATGTCTTCTAGGCACTTCCATATTTTGTGGGCTATATCTACTTTCTTTATTTATGAAAACTCACTATGAGATAGGGTGCTGATAAGGGCTTCTTTGGCTATTGCATTCTGATGAAACAATTCCTTTTTCTTTTTAGTAGCATCATCCTTTGCAAGGTCTTCTAAAGTAGGGATCTTGACTTCTTTGATAGTTACATCAAAAACTTCAAAAGTAATGCATTACAAATGTGTCACCATCTTGTTTTTCCAGTCAAGATAATTCTCTCCATCAAACTTAGGACTTTCTTTTCTGATGAATTCCATCTGATCAACCTCAAGCTGTTAAACTTTCTCTCTAAGGCACTTGGCTTTGATACCAATTGTTAGGAATAGTCCCAAGAGATAACTGGGAGGGGGGGGGTGAATTAGTTATCTACAAGTTTCAATTCTTTATCCAATTAAGTATACTTAAACACAAAGCATAAACACAGTGAAAGAACACTTGAACACAACAACAATATTTTGGTTATGAGGAAACCCAAATAGGTAAAAACCCCGGTGGGAATTGACACCCACTAATATTCTGTACTAGTGTATTATGATCCTTGTCAGAAGATCCTTAACCCTGTTAGGAGTTGCTTTACAATATGTTTAGTACAGTAGACCTGGTCAAGGGTCGGACCCTGTTAAGAGTCTTTTACAATTAACCCTGTTAGGGGTGAGGAGGCACTGTCTAAGAGCACACTGCTCAAAGGGTGAAGGCTACAACCTTCTGAATGATAGATACACACTATATCTGGATCTTGGTGAACTATGCTTTGACCTGCTGTCTAGATCAGTTCCAATGTATAGCACAAACTCTTTAATTGGTCACATAGACCTTCTTCTGATGGCTCAACACTTCGCACACTTTTCTCTACTCTTTCCAATAAACTCTGAACCACACCTTAGCAATCACAAATGACTGCATATAAATATCTTTCCTCCAAATGATATAATCAAGTCAGCCTATTAGAACCACCTTGAAATCATGTTAGAGAAATCATAACATACTCCAACAATGATTCTGTCAGCTTTACTAAGCACGCAACACATTCTGGGACCTATCCAATAATAATAAATGTAGACGCACGCTACACATTGTCAGCTCTACCAAAGTAACTGAATCTTTCTCCTCAAGATGAATTACATCATGCACTCTTAAATGAACATTACTAACTCTTCTCTAATCACTAATCCAAGGGCGCATACCAAGATGATAGGTACAACTCTTGTACTAATAAATTCTCTGTCAGCTCTTCTGGATAAACACAGGCAACTACACCTGGTGAATAGTGACTTCATAACTTCACTTCTACTAATCATCAAACTTTGCATCCATGACTAAAACATCACTAACATGTCTTCATCACATATCCAAGTGCGCAAGGCTTCATGATAACTGTACGGACAATCACTCACAAAACATTGCCTATAACTCTGTCGGGAACACTCCTGACACAAGCTGCTATACAACTATCTGTACTACCAGTTAACCTTTGCATCCATGATATCATGCTGATAACATGTCCATGCTTCATATACTCAAGGCTTACTGCATAAGTCCTTCATGCATGCTACTTACCATATGTTGTCATCAATGACAAACATATAATCAACACTGGCTTGCTAGCAAATCTCCAACAGGCGGGTCCTCTACAATAACAAATAAAATGATTCAATTGAAAACATATTATCATAATTGGGGTGAATTTAAAAATATATTCATTATTGTTACAAGCATTTCAATACTTTAAAAAACATAAATGTGACGCTCTTTACCTTATCCAACCACATCATCTTGCCTAATGGCTTGAACCTCAACACGCTAATCGAGAACAACCTCTACATCCCCTGCAACTACAATACAAAATGTTTATTAATCCCAACAAATTATAATTAAATTTTTATTACTACGCCAAATTCAATTTAACATGTTTACTTGTATTAAATATTCATTAATCAAAATTTGAATAGAAATTGTATACCTTGAGTACTACAATTCACATTCGAATTGATGCCTCTGTCATGCTCGGCTGGTGCAGTATCAATATCAGTAGGCTACATTCCAATGTAAATAATTAGTGCATTTATCAACAATATATACATATAAATACAAGACAAATGCTGAGAAATGTTAATCATTCATTTTAATACATATAAATATATTCACTTTAAAGTTTTAAACAAATATATAATCATTGTTTCCTTACTTAAAACAAATATATTCACTTTATGTTGGAACTTAACATCAAATACAGTAATTGGTAAAGTATTCAACTTGAAATAACAATCAATTGGCTTATTTACCTGATCAACAGATCTAGTAGAAGAACCTTGTGCACTCATTGCTCGATATCATTCAGCCATGACTTTATAGCCTTGTTTGTAGCCTATTTTCTTGTCCTCTTCAGTAATCGGTTTTTTGAACTCCAAGGCCTGCATTTTTTATTGGTATCATGAATTTTTATTGTAGTGAATTTCATCAAAACTAAATTGATTGCAATTTATAAATATTTGCATATGATTTTTCATTTAATAATACTTACAACTTGTACAGCAAGTTTTGAATATCCACCCGTGCCAAGCTTGTGTTGCCCATGCTATTATTTTCTTGCTTCTGTTGCCTTTGTTGTGTCAAGAAACCTATGTGATGTTTGAAAGGTGTTAGATCACATAAGTACAAAGAGTAAATAGTACATAATTTCATTATTAAGATTATCATGTACCTTCTTTCCTCAAGTGATAGTACTCATCCATTATGTCTCGCATGTCTCTCAAGTGCATCCTTTTTAAGATTCTCCCACTTATTGATAGGAATATAGGGAGGTCGCTCGTAACAAGAGTTGTGTTCTATTTGGGTCCTATAGTTGTCCCTAATATACTTCAAAACTTGACCCACTTTGTCAAGGAGTCTAAGTCTATGAAAGACTTCAGGTCCAAAAAGTGTTGTCATAGAGTCAATGAGTTTATTCTTTAACCCTTTATCTTGTGATGACCACCTTTTAAGGAAAACAATTGTTAGATTCATAAATGAAGTGAAGCTACCTTTTAATATACTTGAAGAAAGGGATGAAATGAAATCTGATCTTGCAATGAAATCAAAATATGAAACCATGTGCGTATGGTCGGCCCAAAAATGCGCAAACAGTCATCATTAAGTTTTTCATAAAATAGATTATTCCCTGCAAGATAATAATGGGATTATTATAATTAGTTATTGCAAGGGACCACACAGGGGGTTAGTGCATTACATTATGAGTATTATATTGTATATTAAAAGAAAGGATCAATCTTTAAAGTACTTGGAAGTTGGGCTACTCTCAAGGGAAGTCCATCTTCATCGCTCATGAACAATTGATCACAATTCTATATTGTTCTCATACATTTAACATGAGTACATATAGGAATTGCGTCATCGCCTCCTACATAAAATGAATCCAATATTAAAAAATGCCCCCTAAGAAAGAATATATAGTTCAAGTGAAATAAACACATGATAAATGAGAGAGAAAAAGAGGAGTCTACTTGCCAATAGTAGGTGTTGTCATCACATCTGTGGTCATGCTACGTGTTGCCAACATTACAGATGACACTACCTCTATGGATCTGATCTTCATACCAGACGGTGTACTCAACATAGGATCAATAGCAGGTGCTGAACAAAAATATTGTTAGAGCATAAAAAAATATGGATAACCATGGATAAGATGGAGGATAAAATATGCGATGTACCACCTGAAGTATTTGCGTCTGAGATGTCATCCTTTAATGTATTTAGCATCCTCTGTAAAGAGAACACATATATATTTTAGTTAATGACATAAATAAAATAGTATACTATAAAAATCATTATTGAACTTTTGTTATAATTAAGAACTACATTAATACTTACTCTATAATTCTGAACATGAAAAATCAACACATCCTTTGTCCTCTATATTTTAGGAGTGTGAGGTTGAATATCTGTCATTCGAGCTAACTCTTTTGATAGTGCACGAAGGACCCTTTGCAATGCAACCACAGGATTGACCTCTAATAAAAAATCAACATCGAATGGATCCTGCTCATCCAAAATAGTAGAACAACAAAAAATATGCATTAACATAACAAAAAATACACATTAACATTTTTCTTGTATGTGCATTTGTACAACAACAATGAGTTTTACCTGTCGGGAAGAAGAAGTCCCATGAGAACTATCACCGCCATGCGTATCATGTGGTTGTTGATCCATACTATAGCTTTGTATTTCAAAAAAAATCATTCAAACATGTTAAAACACATGTTCTTATTCTAAGTTACATTGAATAATAGACAATTATCAAAATGCGTACCACCTCATCCATGATAGTGATGGGGTTTTTTGTATCTATGCAATTCAAATTGTAATTGATAAGCAGCTCCTCACCTCCATGTATTGATTTGATCGCACATACAAATATGCGATTTCCCTCGCGCACCTCAAATATGCAATTGGGTTGCTTCTTAGTTGATGCAGGCTGTGTACTATTTATAAAACTTGCAAAATTCCCTAATGCTTTTGGTCTTCCGTCAATGTATATGGCTATTGTTTTACTTTGTTCACTGACTTTTTGTTATATATAATTTGCCGCGAGTGCATACCTACACATACTTTTTTTATATTTAACAATCTGCATCCAACTACTGTAATCATAACAAGGTCTGACATACTCCATCAATTCGACAACTTTGTTATAAGAGACCTTTATGTCATCCATGGAAAATAGGCCCAAACTATGTAATGAAGACAGTGCTATGCGATATATCCTCTCTTTAACACAAAAATTAGTGTTTATTGAAGGAAGTTCATCGGGGACCCATTGTTTCTATAGATGTTTGTACCTAAAGGGCAGCTCGGACTCGCCTTTGCTTTCATCATCATAAGAACATGAGCTCCCTTGAGCAAGGAAAAAATTCATGCATTTATTGAATTTCTTTCTGATCTTTTGACCTTGAGTCGATCTCATTGAATTAAATGT
Source organism: Chamaecyparis obtusa (assembly GCA_027943335.1). Lineage (NCBI taxonomy): Eukaryota > Viridiplantae > Streptophyta > Pinopsida > Cupressales > Cupressaceae > Chamaecyparis > Chamaecyparis obtusa. Next base: position 918,017 of record BSBK01004932.1, on the reverse strand, counting down.
AGTAAATGTCTCACTTTCTTCTTCCATTCCTACATTTTCCTCGCTCGAGGAAAACAATTTTGACAAATACCTATTCGCTGGTACCTGCACTTCATGCAATGAGAAAGACAGGTGGCAATGAGAGATATTTTACAAATGGTAAAAGACATTAATCTCTATGGGGTGTATTGACTTGTACCTGACAATCCATGAGACTGTGTGGGATACCTAACATAAGATAATAGTTATATAATCAGACAAACATAGTTCACTCCATAGTTTTCATTATATCTTGTGAAGGACATTATGCATTGTTAAAATTATCTATTTATCCAACAATATTTTGAATATATCAACATTGCATATAACTAAACATCTCAACATTGCATGAGACACCACTATTGTGGCATTTCATCAAACAATTCTCATGCCTTGCCAATGTTCTTATTACATCTTGTGAAGGACTTTATACATTGTTAAAATTATCTATTTATACTTTCAGAATTAGCTCACTCCATTACAGGGAAGAAAGATAATCCCCTGTGATTTAACATCATTGAGATGCCTCATTTCATTAGCTTCATGTCACCTTCTCATAGCTTCTCATAGCTTCTTATGTGTTTCATCCTTCATTTATACACTTACTTCGACCAAACTTTTAATTTTCTGATAGATTTCGCCAAAGGCTTTGTAGGAAAGCAAGTAAGGGGTATTCTTGAGTTCAAACACATTCAGCTGCTACAACTAAATTATAAATCATGAATTCACTATAAAATTAATTCACTATAAATCAAAGGGCATTATAAATCATGAATTTGCTATAAAATTAATGTATTTCTCTAGATTTCATATGGACATTTTGTCAAATAGTTGGCATGTATGTTTATTCAAATGAAGTTATATCATTTGGAATGGATATATGATAGGTTGATATTGAATTTTATGTCAAGATTTACGACATTAAATTGATCATAGTTAGAAGACTCAGACACAAAAAGAATATGAGTATAGCCAATTTTCAGAAGAATATGAATGAATGCAAACATACATAAGTGGATGAACATAAATAATGAAGTTACCAGATATTGCCTGAAGTAATGAAGTGTTAACCCAAGGTTCAATCTAGTATGCTCATGTATGATCCAGAAACTGCAAGGAAAGGATGGGGTTAGATCCAAATGATTTAAGCAATGTTTGACACCTTATTATTAATCCTCATCTACAATTATGCATGTGCATAGTTAAGCCATACACTTCTAAAAGGAACTATGCTACGGAACATGTGCACTCAGGAACATGTGCAGTGTATAGGCACTGGAATCCAAATGAAGCCCTGCATTTATGTCTCTATGAACACTTGGTGAATTACTGTTGTAACTGCATCATCCAAATAGTGCAAAAACAACACTAGATATTGTTGTTCCATCTGGTGTTGCTATGACATCATTTCCAAATGATGCATCCACAACAGTAACCCACCATGCCCATCAACACAAGGCAATCATGATCAAGCATAAGTAGTGGAGGGGACATTATCAAGGTCAAATCAGAGGTCAAATTTCATTCCTTAAAATTTTATATTTGTACAGTTATAAAATTTCATGCTTTGAAATTTTATAACATAGTTCCTTAGCATTTGATCTTCATATTGCAGCCATGACTTGAGGTAGGCATTCAAGCTTTGTCTTCTCATTAACTCAATTTCATTTTGATGGCATTTGTTGATTTAATGGCACAATATCAATGTTAATGCTAACATTGTTTACATCTTTGCATTTGGAATGCTCGATGACCCGCGAGCTTTGAGAGCTAGGGCATCTTTGATACAATATCAATGTTAATACTGACATTGTTTACATCTTTGCATTTACATGTTTGTGTTAATATATATATATATATATATATATATATATATATATATATATATATATATATATATATATATATATATATATATATATATATATATATATATATATATATATATATATATATATATATATATATATATATATATATATATATATATATATATAGTCAAGTAATAAAATTTTATAAAACAACATACATTGTGTGAAGTGTTTGATCTTTCTTTATTTGTTTTTTTATTGATATTCACTATGTGGTAATCTCCGTTTATGATCATTTCATGAGGAAATGTCTTGATGGCTTGCGGGTTGCAAGCTACAACATCATGCATTGTTTATGAGCTCACTTTTTGAGCACCTCATGTCCCTATTTGATTGGTCAGTGCTCTATTTGTTATATTGAGTTTACATCATATATTTAGTCTTAATAAATATCTTATAAAACAACATAAAACTAACCCAAAATATTGTCTTAATAAAATCTTAATAAAATAATATATTTAGTCTTAATAAAATCTTAGAAAATAACATATATTGTGTGAAGTGTTTGATCTCTCTTTATTTGTTTTGTTGTTGATATTTACTATGTGGTACTCCCCATTTATGATCATTTTATTAAAAAATATTTTGATGGCTCGCGGGCTGCAAGCTAGGGCATCATACATTGTTCATGAGCTCACTGTTTAATACTGACATTGTTTACATCTTTTCATTTGGAATGCTTGATGACTCGCGAGCTTTGAGAGCTAGGGCATCATTGCTATTCCCTTCAAGGCATTGTGTGAAGTGTTTGATCTCTCTTTATTTGTTTTGTTGTTGATATTCACTATGTGGTACTCCCTGTTTATGATCTTTTCATGAGGAAATGTCTTGATGGCTCATGGGCTGCAAGCTAAGGAATCATGCATTGTTTATGAGCTCACTATTTGACCACCGACCAATCAAATAGGGACATGAGGTGCTCAAACAATGAGCTCATAAACAATGCATGATGCCCTAGTTTGCAGCCCGTGAGCCATCAAGACATTTCCTCATGAAATGATCATAAACGGGGAGTACCACATAGTGAATATCAACAACAAAATAAATAAAAAGAGATCAAACAATTCACACAATATATTTTATTTTATAAGATTTTATTAATACTAAATATATTATTTTATTAAGATTTTATTAAGACAAAGTATTTTGAGTTAGTTTTATGTTGTTTTATAAGATTTTATTAAGACTAAATATATAATGATGTAAACTCATAATTATACTTGATATATATAATACAATGGTATGTAGTATAATCTATACATTTGTGAGATGTGATTAATTTCAATTATATGATGTTTTGGGATTAAATTGGTGAGTTTGTATACTTTCTCCATTTTAAACTAACCTATGACTTCAAAGGAGAAATTATGAAATATAGTTGTAGGTAGTTATCTCTTCTATAATGATGGAGGAGTGAAAGGTAATGATCAATGAGGTTACTGCTATTAGATCATACATTAATACACTTACTGTTTTGAATTTGAGCCCAGGCATCATGCAATGTTATTGTTGTCATTGCATGCTTGTTGATGTTGTGCACCATATATTATTTTATACACTGTTTATTTCATTGAGACCGTGAGCTTGACATTTGTAATGTATTTTATGTTATTGGATCAATGCTACCATGTTGTTGAGGCTATAGATGCATTGAATCACCACTGTCATTCTATTTTTATAGTAGCAATATAACAAACAGAGCACCGACCAATCAAATAGGGACATCAGTAAGACATTTAATGCATTATTATTTCATCATGACAATAAAAAATTTATTAGCTCAAAGCACATAGAATGTGAGTAGATGCATTGAATCACCACTTCCATTCTATTTTGATGAAGAGGAACTATGTTATAAAATTTCAAAGCATGAAATTTTATAACTGTACATATATTTTATGAGTATAACTATATAACAAAAGAGCACCCACATGCCTTGGTTTTTATTGATCTATGAAAGGTTTCGGTTTGCCTTTCCCTATTGAGATGTCATCCTAAGCTTCAAAAGGACCAAGGTAATAATAAGTCTTGAACATAAATGCATGATTGTGGATCTTCAAGTAGGAGTTGTGATGCAAAGGAAGAACACTTATATGAGTTTACCCACATAAGGACAATGGTTTCATTCATCTTTCTTTCAAGTGCTCTTGGGTACTTTCCTTGGCCTCTAGGCTTGGGCATCCTATAGGGGTTGAACCAAAATTACAAAGACAATAAGGACACATAGAACAATAGGTTTGGGGACTTAGACTTATGTTCAATCATTAGTAATGGTTTGGGGAACTAATTACTAGATGAGTGACTATAATACCCTAGTTTGCATTATTAGATTATCTTGTTTAATTTATGTTCATTTTATGCAAAGATACATGTAAAAGAAAATAAATTTTTACATCTAAAGATTACATGTATATATGTGAAAAATAACTTGTATATACTATACAAAGAAAATAACTTTCAGAAGAAAATGAAAGAGTACATGCATACATAAGAGGATAAACATAAATAATAAGGGTGCCAAACATTGCCTGAAGTGATGAATTTTTGACCCAGGTATGAATCTAGTGTGCTCTTGTGTGATCCAGAACTTGCAAAGAAAAGAGAGATGGGGGTTAGATAAAAAATATCATCCTATTACTGATCCTCATCTACAATTATGCATGTGCATAGTCAAGCCATATACTTTTGAAAGAAAAATCAGGTTATAGGACATGTGCACTCAGAAGAATGTTGTAGAGAGTAAATGGCTGCATTTATGTCTGCATGAACACCTGGTGAGTCACTATTGTGACTACATCATTCAAATAGTGCAACAACAACACCAAATGTTATTATTTCATCTAGTGTTGTTGTGACATCATTTCCAAATGATGCACCCACAATAGTGACAAACCATGCCCATCAGCACAAGGCAGTCATGAGCAAGCATGAGTAAGCAATGGAAGGGGCATACATCATCATCAAATCAGAGGAGAAAAGGATCAAATCTGCATATTAAGAGAGGAGTAAATCATGGATTTTAAGTAAAGATCATAACATCACAACATGGTTGGCAGCCCCAAGGATGCCCCATTGCATGCAGTGAGTAAGCTACATCAAAACAAAGAGGTACACAAATCTGCATCATCTATACATTAATGCTATGGCATGGAGTATATTTGAATCTGTATTTTAAAGGATAAGTAAGAAAGTTGCATGATGCTAGTGAAATTAACAAAGGTACAGATCTAATGAAGTAATGAAGCTACCCACATTCTATGTGCTTTGAGCCAATGAAATTTTTATCATCATGATGAAGTAATAATGCATTAGATGTCTTACTAATGTCCCTATTTGATTGGACAGTGCTCTATTTGTTATATTGATGCTATCAAAATAAAATGGCAGTGGTGATTCAATGCATTTATAGCCTCAACAACATGGCAACATCAATCCAATAACAAAAAATACATTACAAATGCCAAGCTCATAGTCTCAATGAAATAAACAATGTATAAAACAATATATGGTGCACAATAACAAGAAGCATGCAATGACAACAATAACATTGCATGATGCCCGAGTTTAAATTCAAAATAGTTAGTGTATTAATGTATGATCTAATAGCAACAACCTCATTGATCATTACCTTTGACTCCTCCATCATTATAGAAGAGATAACTACCTACAACTATATTTCATAATTCCTACTTTGCAAGATATATATATCAAGTATAATTATGAGTTTACATCATATATTTAGTCTTAATAAAATAATATATTTAGTCTTAATAAAATAATACACTTACTGTTTTGAATTTGAGCTCAGGCATCATGCATTGTTTATGAGCTCACAGTTTGATTATCAGCCAATCAAATAGGGACATGAGGTGCTCAAACGGTGAGCTCATAAACAATGCATGATACCCTAACTTGTAGCCCGCAAGCCATCAAGACATTTCCTCATAGAAATGATCATAAATGGGGAGTGCCACGTAGTGAATATCAACAACAACAAAAATAAAGAAAGATCAAACACTTCACACAATGCCTTGAAGGTAATAGAAATGATGCCCTAGCTCTCAAAGCTCGCGGGTCATCAAGCATTTCAAATGAAAAGATGTAAACAATGCTAGTATTAAACAGTGAGCTCATGAACAATGTATGATGCCCTAGCTTGCAGCCTGCGAGCCATCAAGAGATTTCCTCATGAAATGATCATAAACAAGGAATACCACATAGTGAATATCAACACCAAAACAAATAAAGAGAGATCAAACACTTCACACAATATATGTTGTTTTATAAGATTTTATTAAAACTAAATTTTTTTTTTATGAGCTCACTGTTTGAGCACCTCATGTCTCTATTTGATTGGTCGGTGTTTTGTTTGTTATATTGATGCTATTAGATCAAATAGGGACATCAGTAATAAAATAAGGACATTTGTAATAAAATTATAGACTTAGTGTATTGAATTTGAGCTCATAAAGATTAAGATATCCCTATTTTATTACTAATGTCTCTATTTACATCTTTTCATCAAATGACCCAAAAATATCAAGAATGGTCCTATATGGTCACTAATAGCCAACTTTTAGAAGAATATGATTGAATGCAAACATACATAAGTGGATGAACATAAATAATGAAGGTACCAAACATTGCTTGAAGTAATGAATTGTTGACCCAAGGTTCAATCCAGTATACTCTTGTATGATCCAAAACCTACAAGGAAGGAAAAGATGGAGTTAGATCCAAAGGATCTAAGAAATGTCTAGCACCCTATTACTAATCGTCATCTATAATTATGCATGTGCATAGTCAAGTCGTACACTTCTAAAACAAACTAAGCTACATAACATGTGCACTCAGGAAACATATGCATGTAGTGAGTAAATCAAAACCAAAATAGAGCAAAAAGTATGATGTCAAATGTGTTATCAAGCAACACCTCATGGGCTGTGAGTCAACATGGTATATATGTTGTTTATACAAGATCAATAAAAAGACATCTACAACCTCAACAACATGGCAATATTAATCCAATAACAGGAAATACATTACAAATGTCAAGCTCACGGTCTCAATGAAATAAACAATGTATAAAACAATATATGATGTCCAAGCTCAAATTCAAAATAGTAAGTGTATTAATGTATGATATAATAGAAACAACCCCATTGATCATTACCTTTGATTCCTCCATCATTATAGAAGAGATAACTACCTACAACTATATTTCATAATTCCTCCTTTGAAGTCATAGGTTAGTTTAAAATGGAGAAAGTATACAAACTCACCAATTTAATCCCAAAATTTTATAACATTACATTCTTGTTGCTGTTATGGTGCACAACAGAGGGAAGCATGCAATGACAACAATAACCTTGCATGCTGCTTGAGCTTAAATTCAAAATAGTAAGTGTATTATTTTATTACTGATGTTCTTATTTTATTACTGATGTCCCTATTTGATCTAATAGCATCAATATAACAAACATAGCACCAGTCAATCAAATATGGACATTAGGTGCTCAAACAGTGAGCTCATAAACATTGCATGATGCCCTAGCTTGTAGCCCACGGGCCATCAAAATATTTCTTCATGAAATGATCATAAACGAGAGTACCACATAATGAATATCAACAACAAAACAAATAAAGAGAGATCAAACACTTCACACAATGTATGTTTTTTTATAAGATTTTATTACTTGACTATATATATATATATATATTATGACAAGTTTTTCAAAAGTGTATCATAATTAAAGGCATGTGAATTCATATTGTACTTAATCTGAATGCCACTGTGTAATGTTTTAATTCATATTGTAATACCTACGACTTCAAAAGAGGAATTATGAAATATAGTTTTAGGTAGTTATCTCTTCTATAATGATATGGAGGAGTCAAAGGTAATGATCAATGAGGTTGCTGCTATTAGCTTATACATTAATACACTTACTATTTTGACAACAATAACAGTGCATGATGCCTGAGCTCAAATTCAAAATAGGAAGTGTATTATTTTATTACTAATGTCCTTATTTTATTATTGATGTCCCTATTTGATCTAATAGCATCAATATAACAAACAGATCACCAGCCAATCAAATAGGGACATGAGGTGCTCAAATAGTGAGCTCATAAACAATGCATGATACCCTAGCTTGCAGCCCGTGAGCCATCAAGACATTTCCTCATGAAATGATCATAAATAAGGAGTACCACATAGTGAATATAAATTAAAAAACAAATAAAAAGAGATCAAACACTTCACACAATGCCTTGAAGGTAATAGCAGCAATGCCCTAGCTCTCAAAGCTCGCGAGTCATCGAGCATTCCAAATGCAAAGATGTAAACAATGCCAGTATTAACATTCATATTTTACCATTAAATAAAAAAATGTCATCAAAATAAAATTGAGTTAATGAGAAGACAAAACTCGAATGCCTACCTCAAGTCATGACTGTCATATAAAGATCAAATGCTAATGAACTATGTTATAAAATTTCATGCCAAATTTCAAGACATGAAATTTTATAACTGTACATATATTTTCTTCGACTCCCCCACATTGTAAACTCAATGCTAAGGAGAAAAAAATATAATGTCAAAAAGCATAAAATTTCATGCCTTGAAATTTTATAACATAGTTCCTTAGCAGTTGCCATATGAAGAGCAGTGCAAACTGGCAACTTTCCCATTTTACCACAGTTAGGGCCCTCTTTTACCATGCTTTATGAGCTTTATATTTTTACCATGCTTTATGAGCTTTATGTTTTTTTTTTAAGTGAAGACAAAGATTATCTTAATTTGTTATCTTTAAATTTTATTCATTTTATGATTTTAAAAATTGAAATAAAAAATAACTTTTTTAAAGAAACTTTTACATCTTTTCATCAAATTACTCAAAAACATCAAGAATGGTCATATATGGTCGCTAATAGCCAACTTTCAGAAGAATATGAATGAATGCAAACATACATAAGTGGATGAATATAAATAATGAAGGTACCAGACATTGCTAGAAGTAATGAAGTGTTGACCCAGGGTTCAATCCAGTATGATCTTGTATGATCCAAAACCTGCAAGGAAGGAAAAGATGGAGTTAGATCCAAGGGATCTAAGCAATGCCTGGCACCCTATTACTGATCCTCATCTACAATTATGCATGTGCATAGTCAAGCCATACACTTCTAAAATGAACTATGCTACAGAACATGTGCACTCAGGAAACATGTGCATGCAGTGAGTAAATCAAAACCAAAATGGAGCAAAAGGTATGATGTCAAATGTGTTATCAAGAAACACCTCATGGGTTGTGAGTCAACATGGTATATATGTTGTTTATACAAGATCAGTAAAAGGACATCTATAGCCTTAACAACATGGCAACATTGATCCAATAACAACAAATACATTACAAATGTCAAGCTCACAGTCTCAATGAAATAAACAGTGTATAAAACAATATATGGTGCAAAACAACAGCAAGCATGCAATGACAACAATAACATTGGATGATGCCCGAGCTCAAATTCAAAACAGTAAGTGTATTAATGTATGATCTAATAGCAGCAACCTCATTGATCATTACCTTTCACTCCTCCATCATTATAGAAGAGATAACTACCTACAACTATATTTCATAATTCCTCCTTTGAAGTCATAGGTTAGTTTAAAATGGAGAAAGTATACAAAATCACTAATTTAATCTCAAAACATCATATTGTACACACAAAATAGTGCACTTCTATGGATCATTATAATCAAGAACACTCAAGAATGAGGTCTCAAAAATTGATCCATAGCTCTCTATGTATGGAGTTGCAAGATTGTAAAATTGCTCTCAGCTAGAGCTAATAAACTTAGTGACCTTGCTAGTCAACCACACAATGAGAGATTCAAGTGAAGACAAGGGCAAAAATGCCAATATCTCCAAGAATCAAATGAAATGCAATGCAAGTAAGCTAAGAATGAAGATGCAAATATGCAGCTATGCTATGAAAATGAAAGTACAATCTCAACTATGAAATGAAAATAGCAAGTGTTACAATCCTTCCTATTAAACTAGATGAGTTATTCTAAAGCATGAAAGGAAATCTAAACTATGAAAGCATGAAATATGAAGCTACTATGCAATAATGAAAACTAAACTATGAAGCAATGAAGAAAGCCAAGATGTGATGCCACAATGATCTCCAAAAAGCTTCAAAGTCTTCAAGAATTCTTGCAGCATAAAGTTAACATAAAAGTGAATGACCTAGAATGAGGAAAAGAGCTCTTCTTTTATAAGAAATGAGGAGAAATGGACCATGGAGATTAAGAGGCAAAAGACTTAATCAATGGTGGAGCATCAAAAAGGAGCAATCCATGTGCACAAGTATCCTCCAATGAGAAAATAAGAGTTGACTTTTGTGTCCATATGAGACAAAAAGTATTTTTTCCCTTTTTATAAAATAGGAATAATGCTTTATTTGTGCACTTTAGGATAAGAGGAAAAGGTGGGGGCTTTTTATTTATTAAAAGGGGAGGAAATATTCCTTTTAATTAAATAAAGACTTAGGATAAAATGGTTAGCCCAAGGCAAATAATAAAAAATGATGAAATAGGATTTGATCAAGGAAATTGATATAATTGATAAAATGCTGATTTTTGAAAATATTGATTCAGGGATTTGATAAATTGTTGAATGGGGGCCCAAAGTCTAGGTGACCATTTTAGGGTGCATACACATATAACTGGAATTAATCACATCTCACCAATGTATAGATTATACTACATACCATTGTATTATATATATCAAATATAATTATGAGTTTACATCATATATTTAGTCTTAATAAAATCTTATAAAACAACATAAAACTAACCCAAAATACTTTGTCTTAATAAAATAATATATTTAGTCTTAATAAAATCTTATAAAATAACATATATTGTGTGAAGTGTTTGATCTCTCTTTATTTGTGTTATTGTTGATATTCACTATTTGGTACTCCCTGTTTATGATCATTTCATGAGGAAATGTCTTGATGGCTCATGGGCTACAAGCTAGGGCATCATGCATTATTTATGAGCTCACTGTTTGAGCACCTCATGTCCCTCATAATCAAATAGGGACATGAGGTGCTCAAACAGTGAGCTCATAAACAATGCATGATGCCCTAGCTTGTAGCCCGCGAGCCATCAAGATATTTCCTCATGAAATGATCATAAATGGGGAGTACCACATAGCTAGTGAATATCAACAACAAAATAAATAAAGAGAGATCAAACACTTCACACTATGCCTTGAAGGTAATAGAAACGATGCACTAGCTCTCAAAGCTTGTGGGTCATCAAGCATTCAAAATGAAAATATGTAAACAATGTCAGTATTAAACAATGAGCTCATGAACAATGTATAATGCCCTAGCTTGCAGCCTATGAGCCATCAAGACATTTCCTCATGAAATAATCATAAATGAGGAGTACCATATATTGAATATCAACACCAAAATAAATAAAGAGAGATCAAACACTTCACACAATGCCTTGAAGGTAATAGAAATGATGCCCTAGCTCTCAAAGCTCGCAGGTCATCAAGCATTCCAAATGAAAAGATGTAAATAATGACAGTATTAAACAATGAGCTCATGAACAATGAATGATGCCCTAACTTGCAGCCCGCGAGCCATCAAGACATTTCCTCATGAAATAATCATAATTGGGGAGTACCATATATTGAATATCAACACCAAAATAAATAAAGAGAGATCAAACACTTCACACAATGCCTTGAAGGTAATATAAATGATGCCCTAGCTCTCAAAGCTCGCAAGTCATCAAGCATTCCAAATGAAAAGATGTAAACAATGCTAGTATTAAACAGTGAGCTCATGAATAATGTATGATGCCCTAGCTTGCAGCCCGGGAGCCATCAAGACATTTCCTCATGAAATGATCATAAACGTGGAGTACCACATAGTGAATATCAGCAACAAAACAAATAAAGAGAGATCAAATACTTCACACAATGTCTTGAAGCTAATAGCAACGATGCCCTAGCTCTCAAACCTCGCGGGTCATCAAGCATTTCAAATGAAAAGATGTAAACAATGTCAGTATTCAATAGTGAGCTTATAAATAATGTATGATGCCCTAGCTTGCACCCCGCAAGCCATCAAGACATTTCCTCATGAAATGGTCATAAATGAGGAGTACCACATAGTGAATATCAACAACAAAACAAATAAAGAGAGATCAAACACTTCACACAATGCCTTGAAGGTAATAGCAACGATGCCCTAGCTCTCAAAGCTCGCGGGTCATCGAGTATTCCAAATGCTGAGATGTAAACAATATTAACATTCATATTGTGCCATTAAGTCAACAAATGCCATCAAAATGAAATTGAGTTAATGAGAAGACAAAGCTCAAATGCCTACCTCAAGTGCCAGTGCCCTCTTCCCACACGGTACCGACCTCTTTGCGCACGCCAAACTTGAATGCCCTCTTCGCGCCACACAAAAGTGCAGTGCCATTTTCGCGATAGCTCTTTGAATTCACAAAAATTACAAATGACACTTTCTTTTTCTTTTTTTTGTTTATAACCAAGGGGGTGTCACAATTACGACGTCATCTTTGCTATTATGATACTGTTGGGGGCACTTGCAAAAAAAACACTAAAAACAAACACAAATGGTAGTGGCATCGCAAATTGGTGTCAAAATTCGACCCCAAATGTTGTAGTGCACCATTATCTTATCTTGTCATGTCAATCCCTTAGCTTGAAAAAATATGTTATCGCATTGTTAGAGAGTCCTTGGAAATCAAATCGACTGTGATGCCATACTAAGTGACCACCATCTTTCCTCTATCCATTTTCATCTCACCAGTTCATTCATCCATTCTTTTTGTTGCATGCATTGCTAAATGTTGGGGCAAATAAATATATTTTGTTTAAGGAAAAAACCTCTTAAAATTAGAAAGAGTCTTGAAAAATATCCCTAAAAATAAGAAAAAGTCCTTAAAAAGATTTTTTTTTAAAGTCCTAAAAAGAACAAAAACATTTGTAAAAGTTCTTGAATTTTTATTTTTTTTGCAAGATGTGCTGTGAAATTCAAAAAAATTAAAAAATCCCATAAAAATTAAATAACCTAAAAATCTTAAAAAGTAAAAAAAGGTCAAAACCCAAAAAATTCATCATTTCATTAATAAATTGTCCCTTGCAAAAAAAGACATTTGAGAAGACACAGATGGAAAACATGTAAAATAGTGTGATTCACAAATCATGCAATTACATACTTTTGTCAACATAGTCAACAATCAGACATATCAAATTTGTCCTATCAAACTACATTATCAACCCATATCAATCATCTATCTTATACAAGGTTGCAATATACTTGAAACTAGACTGAATTTCTTTTAAACGGGGTACTTCATTCCTAAAACCAAACATCATCATCATCATCATCATCAATCGACATTGACAACAAGATTAGAATGACTGTTGACTCGCTTGGTCCAGTGAGTCTTATATTTTATTAATACATATTTTATCATGTTTTTATGCTACTCAAAAATATCCACAAGTGATTAGAGTGGTCGACATGTTTCATGGTCTTTTGTTTTTGTCTTCTATTTGTAGGGTATTTTTGTGAAATTTTATGACAAATATGTCTTGGATGTCTGTATTCACACATTCACTTTGGGCAAAAATCCTATGCAAACTTGTTAATGTTTGTAGCTTCAGTCATATAATCATTTAGAATACATATAATACTTAGATATTGATTAATAATATATATATATATATATATATATATATATATATATATATATATATATATATATATATATATATATATATATATATATATATATATATGTATGTATGTATGTATGTATGTATGTATGTATGTATATGTACATACATACATACATACATACATATATATATATATATATATATGTATGTATGTATGTATGTATGTATATGTACATACATACATACATACATACATACATATATATGTATATGTATATATGTATATGTATATATATATATGTATATATATATATGTATATATATACATGTATATATATATATATATATATACATATATATATATATACATATATATATATATATACATATATATATATATATATATATATATACATATATATATATATATATATATATATATATATATATATGTATATATAGATAGATATATATATACATATACATATAGATATATATATACATATAGATATATACATACATATACATATAGATACACACACACACACACACACACACATATATATATGTATGTATATGTATGTATGTATGTATGTATTATTATTAATATATATTATGCAAACTTATATTATTCTAATATATATGATTGATTAATGAAACATTATAATGAATAGACATGTCCCATGAAGGGACATGTCTCTCCTAGCCTCTTTCTCAATATAAATGAAAGAGAGATTGTTGCATTTGAAAAATACATAACATATTCAATTTAGGAAGTGCTATTACATTTGTAGCGATTCCTAAAACATCAATAAAACCTAAGGTCATAAATCATTATGCTTGTGACTATCACACATGTCTCAATCCTTAACATACAATGCTCTAGGATGGACAAAAAACATTCCTTATTTGCAATGTGTTTGCTTTTTGCAAAGGATAACATTTTAGCCCTAGTTTCCTGCACCATGGTGTAAAACATAGATTTACCACATTAATAAAGCTATATGATGATAAAGTGCATTTACAAAAGCTAGACATCACCACCACTAATTATTCTTCATTTTTCCTACTAATTTCTTCTTCCATCTAATTTTTCTTCTGCCAATCTTTATAGTCATTTTTGATAAATTAGTCTCACGTCAAGTTTTTTTGCCTAATGTTTCTAAGGGCCATGGTACCTCCATCCCTAGGTTCATTGAGGTATTTGATTTTTCTTAATTTTTCTTTGAAACAATACTTTGAATCACATTGCCTCAAAAAGGGGCAAAGTATAGACATTGAAAATTGTCCTAGGCTTGCAATGACACTTTTTACTAACTTTTCATCTAAAACTATTTAATTAGGACTAATTTTATTCTTCTAATTTCTCATAATTAAATAATTTTTAATTATTTAATTATATCTTATTCTAAAATATTGAAGTAAATAATTTAATATTATTTAATTAAAACTCATTTTATTTGTAATAAACCAATTTTCATCATTCTACTACAATTATATAATTATATCCTAATTATTTAACCCCTCTAACTATTCTTTCATGATTAAATAATTATTTTTAATTACTAATCCCTTAATCCAAAATTCTCATGATTAAATAAATTCTAAATTTATCTAATTATATATTTGTAAAATAAATAAATTTTATTTATTATTTTCAACCCCACTTAACTCCTCCACCTTCCCTTTTATCTCCCCATTTATCATTCAACTTACCCTATCTTCTTCCCACTTAACTTTTCCACTTTCTAATTTATCTCCCCATTTTAAGTCTTTCACTTGCTAATATGTGGAAGAATTAATAAAATTTTATTTATTAATTCTCTCCTCTTAACTCCATTTCTTTCCATTTTCTTTCTATTTAACACTTCCACTTACTAATTTTCTTTTCTAGCTAACTCTATCATCTTTCCTTTTCCACTCTTATCCTCCACTTAATAATATCGCTTTCCCATTTGTCCTCACTTAACTCCTCTTCTCATGGGATCATAGCGGTCGATTGTTTCAAGTTCCAAGGTGACCTTGTCTATAGAATTTATCCCAAATTGCCTATAAATTGGTGATCAATTTGTCCAATTTCTTTAACCACAAATCTTCACATCTTTGCTCATATCATATCATTATCATTTCTATCTTTCCATTATGTTCATGCATTGAATTTTTCACAACATTATAGTTGAAGAAAGAAGAAACAATTGAGGCTTGTCAAATTGAATGAATTGGGTTTGAATTTCCGTTTGCTATTTGCATTAAATTGTGATATCTCTAATAGGAAGATTAAGCTTTGTTTACATGGAATTTGACTTTCGTGGCATTCTTGTTTATTTCATGTCTTCTCCCTCTAATTTCCTAATTGACTATACGTACTAGTATTGAAAAAGAAGATTACAATACAATCTTATTTCCATTCTCCTTTTTGCCTCCAATCAAGTAGCACCAATGTTGTTGAGAATAATCTCAACATGTCTAACTCTTTATCATGTTCATGTAAATTGTTTATTACATTCCTCTCTTTCCAACTACACATCTCTACTTAGTTTGTGTTGTGATTACCACTATCCAAGCCACCAATTTATACAAATACATGCAAATATGGTTCCTAAATGTCTCTCTCCATTTCCAACATTTGAATTACCTATTGGAGCATGAAAGGTCATCACGAATCATCCCAAAAAAATTTATCTTCACCCTCTCAAGTGCCCAACCTAGAAATGATGAAGGACACATCACACTTGACTGTATCCAAAAAAAAATTCACCTTCACTATTAAGTGTCTAACCTAGGGAATGACAAAACACACAAGTGCAAAACTCAAGAATCATTAAATCTATCCAAGCACTCTTATGTTGGTGAAATTTTAATTAATACTTTTTTCTTCACAAATAATCTTTACCACTACCGATTGACTCCTCCCTTATGCATGTATTACACACAACAAAAGAGATTAAACATTACAAATTAATTTTCAAAAATACCTACTTCTTAAGGATGTTCACAACATGTAAAATGACATATGTTTTACAAGGTAGATGACACGTGAATCCTAACATTATGCATGGATTCTTAGGCTTATTTAATAGATTGTCATTCATGTTTCCCTACTTGTGAAACCTCTTACAATAGTGCCACCTACTCTTTTAACACCCTGTTGTCTTCTAGTAAAGACTGTTTTGTTGTTGTGAACCCACAAAGCTTGTAGTTCTTTTCTTGTTCCTTCCATATGTTCTAGCCCATTTTTGATATTTAGTTACTCTTGCATATATATAAGTGTGGACTAGGTAAGAGGAGTTTAAGTGGGCCTATATACCTTCCTTCTCCCCATGGTCCATATCTCTTTACATTTCAAATGTTTCTGCCATACCCTTGATTGATTAATTTTTTAACTTTTGAGTGCTTGTGCTAGTTTTCTTCTTTTGCACTTGTTCTTTTCTAGTGATTCTAATTTTACTTGAGATATTCTATATTTTAGAATACTTTTATATTGTTTTACATTTACCCTACCCATTTCCCTTTTCTTTTTTGATAGTACAATTTTGTACTTGATCTTGGTTGGCTATCTTTAGAAATATGACATCTCCAGTTTCAATTTTTAGGTTTGATGGTATATTTTCTTTCTATTGTAAATACCCACAAATATATTGTGTAAGAAAAAACAAAGCATAAAAGGTGAGCAAAGGGGGAACAACACTTGCTTGAAGGATCCCACATAAAAACTATGCCCTTAAATCCCTCATCTAATCTTGACCATTTTTTAGTATTCCATTAGATGCATCGTCCACTGCTTGTTAAAACTTATCACCGTCGAACTAACTTTTTATGTCACAAACAACACTAGAAATTTTTTTATACAATTCATTTATTAGCCTCCTCTTACTTCCATCCACCCAACAGTTTTGAAACCTACCTCAAACCTAAATAACTAAAATACCCACAAACTTCAAAAGATCCACACATAATCCAACCCTATATTGTTCTTTACAACAAATGAAGGTGACTAGTATAATATAAAAAATGTATATTATTTCCAATGTTCTCATGTAATAAAAGAAGCATATTATTTTCCCACTCAATTTAACAATCTAAACTTTATCAGCAATAAATTGAACCCGTTTTTATTTAATTCAATCTAGTTTACAGTTTATTTAAGGAAGTTAAGATCAAACAGACTGTTTGATTGTCGAGATTCAGAGAGATCGGTTATGGAAAAGACTGGAATTAAAATTGTTCATTCATTCATTCTTCTTATATTTTAAATAATTTCTATTGAACTGCAACTGGAAAGGAAAAGTTGTTGCGGGTAGCAATTGTCTGGGACTCTGGAGGCGCAGAGACAGTTGGGAGCAAACCTTGGCAATCCAAGTAACAAATATTTGTTTATCTCATCCATAAGAGTTGAAGACAAGTAATGCTACTCACGTCTAAAACTTAAGAAGCAGCAGCATCATCATCAATGGCTGCCGCGGGTGCCCACCATGGTACCTCATCTTCCTTACCTCCCTCTACTCTTCACGTAATTTCCCATTAATTTTCTCGTGCCTGAAATAGCTTTAAATCTTTTCTAATGTTAAGCCGGTTTCTTCCCGCAAATTTCTGACATAACTGTTCTAGACTAATTAAACTACGTTTCAACGCCATTGTACCTCCATATGAATGCTAGGTTCTTAGGTCTATGGTATCTGGTGTACTAGGCGTGCCAGAAACTTTTCTCTCTTCAGAAAATAGGTTAATTGCTAAACGAACACATGCATTTTTGAGCCGTGTACTAAAATATGTCGAAGATATCAAATATGAGTTTTCGTTCCCCGCTGCAATTTTATTTCTTTTTTCCTAACCTAAAACAACTCAGAACCTAATATCTTGAATTTGACTCCATTTTAAGAGACCAAATCAGGCTTTTCATAAAGAAGTCACTATTTAAGGATATATAAGTCATGTCAGACAGAGAGGTACCAGACCACGAGATTATAACTCAGAAATGAACACTTGTGAATCTGAGTTCACATCAAAAACTGAATAAAGGTCTTCCGTAAATACATGGCTGAGACGGATTCTTGCCAAAAGTTATATTCAGAAGATTTGAGATAGTTTATTTCATTTGCTTATCCCCCAAATCGAAGTTTCAGCATTAATAAATCACTAAATTAAGACCTCTCATTCATATACGTGCTGAAGAAAGATGACCTTTTTGGCCTAAGATACGTTCATGTGGAAGAGAGGCCAACTGTAGAAAATCAGCATAGAATTGCAAAAATGGAATCTCTGAAGACAAAAAATCTGTTCTTGGCTAAGAGCTAGTGCAACCTTGCGAAAAATGGCATTATAAACCCAGATGAATCAGACAGGTCTGACTGCACGTTAGCAATATTTGCATATACTTAAAAACAGTATCCTGTGCAGGTTGATCCTTTAGCTACTTAGAACGAATGGATTTTTTTAGAATGAAGCTAGCTTGTATTGCTTTAAATCATTTTACACATTTTTTGCAAATCACTTTGAGAATCAAGCTAGCTCTTAAATGCTTAAAACATTTCACACATTTTTAGCAAATTCTAATCAGGTTTTTTCTTTCATGATCTCTTAATAAACGTGGCACAGGCCACATCCAAATACATAAACTGTAATATACAGCAAAATTTGGCACCATTATGGGCCAGTATGGCTAACAAAAACCTACTTACTGTTGCAGCTGGGGCTTAAATGAAAATTCCCTCAAACATAAAAATAGTACCTATATCTATGTTATGGCAGCCATCAAACCTTCAAAGTTGCAGACCTTTAATTGTATCTCCCTCCTCCGTATCTTCAGTGTCTGGAGGTTCTATGGCAAACGACCAGTTCACACTCAGTTCTGCAGAGATGCTAGCAACAGCCTTCAGAAGCCGAAGTCCACAGCGTGTATTGTGGCTTCTGGCATTATTGTCTACATCCTGCACGCACTATGAAGGGGATCCACGAGCCATTATAGCCCGGATAGATGCTGGGCCATACTCCAGTGTTAGATCGGAATCCTAACTACACAATTGCTGTGTCCAAACATTCCTACAAAACTCCCCACCAATGTCGTCACACTAACTCCACATTATCATTTTCACTGCCATCTTGCCCTCCCCTGTGTTGAGAGAATTGGCCAGAAACATGAAGGCCACATTTGCATTGACACAGTACCATTGGGAGGAATTGAACCACTCACTGAGCATCATCTTTATGGCTTGTGTTACAATCGACACCCTCGTTCTAAATATCCTCTGGAGCCTTTGGTCTATAATCTTCCCCACGAAAGCCATCTGTTGATGCCTCTTCTCTAAACAGAAGGGGGTATCCATGTTGTGAATCAACTGTGGTGCCATGTGTGGGGTGATAGACTTATTTGTAGGGAGGCTGCACTATGTGACATAAATGCCACTCTGTCTTGACTTAACTTGGCCTCTTCCAGCAATCAAATTGGAATGAATGGTCTTTATAATCATCATTTCTCTCCCCTTGTGATTTCACATGGAGATCGTACACCAGGCCTGGTTTATCTAATAGGAAATCGTTGTAATTCATGTCTATAGCCCAATTTGTCATTTGTTCTGCCAGGATCTCTTAACAAACATTTGTGTAGGTATGCCCAGGTAAATTATAAACTGACTTGCCTTTATTTATCTGCCATTTGTCAGGATTTTGCAGATCAACTACTTTAGTAAATTACTAAATCAAAATGTCTTATTGACGGAAACACTGAGGAAAGATGACTTTATGGCCTAAGATATCTTCATGTTAAAAGGTGGCAAACTGTAGAAAGTCAACATAGGACTGCAAAATTAGAATCTCCGAAGAAAGAAAAACTTGTTCTTGGCTAGGAGCTAGTGCAGCCTTATTAATAATAGCATTGTAAGGTTAAGTGAATTGGCCAGGTCTGACTGCACTTTTTTTTTGCATAATGTCTTCTTCCTAATCAGTTCAGTATGGTGGACAGTTGGCCTATCCAGTGGGTTCCCGTAGGCTAATGTGGTAGGTTTATGGAACTTGGAGACAATTTATCTAGCAGGATGGTAGTATCAAATGTTTATTTGAGCTCCAATGGTTATGTCGTGCACAATACCCTTTTCTAGAGTGATTTTGGGTGAGATTTCCCACACTTTGTAAGAACCCCGTTGGTTCTACCCCTGAAAACTCAATTTTGACCTTTTGACATTTTGTCAAACAGTTGGCATGCAATGTCTTAGTTCTGATTTCTGAGTGTATATGGTTTGCTTTGTTTGTATTTAAATGCTTTTGCAATTCCAAACATATACAAATGTATGAAAATTCAAATTATCTTGCTAGCTATACACAAATATCTCATTTCATTCCATATATTTGCAATTGTTTTCAAGGATCATCAAAGAAGCATTGAAACAATTATTAATTGCAAAATAATAAAACCTGGGACTGATCGCAGCTCAATATATCTTCCCAGATTGGATGCAGCTGTCCTAAAATGATTGCTCTTAATTGCCAAGGTTATATCTGCAAGGGAGAAGCATTGGAATGTCAAATGTGTCCTTGTAGCCAAATTGTCACCTCGTCTTGGACTAACGTGGGCTCTAGAAACCCTACGGCTGCTTTATTTCTTCAATCACAGGTCTCTTTATGTGATGTGATTTGCACTATTAGAAGACTTACAACCTCTGCAAGCAATGCTGGAAATATCTGGAACCGCTAGGCACCAATTCTTCAACCAAATTAATGCAATCTTGGCTTTGATTAAGACCAACGCTTGATAGAATTAGTTGGGTGTTTTACCAATTCACTGTGCTGTTAAACTTGGAAGAATTTACAATTCTTTAAGCTTGAGACTCAAATCCTAGTCTCCAAATCTCAACCAAAACTACAAAGCCAAAATGCTCATGTCATGAATGAATTTCATCTCTCCTCTATTGGCTTTTTATAACTCACAAGAAAAAATCGATCATGGCTTCTTCAATACACTTCTCATGACTTATAAAATACTTAGCTTTTGTTGCACTTGCTTTTGATGTATATGAAATATAATATTTAATTATATTTCCCTCCATTTGGTGCATAATGAAATAATGTAAAGCATATTTTAATAATCACTTATATCTCCCTTTAAATTGACACGTTACGTTATCCTCATATGCACTTATAATTTGACTTTATGATCATTAAATAACCCCTTTTTAATAATAAAGTTAAATAACATTTAATGATGTGCACTTTTAATTAATTATTAATAAAGTATTACTTTATTGATAATTAAATTGTCATAACTCCAAAGATATTATTTTTCGATTCTGTCAGAACCAGGAGGTAGACCACTACATTCACTGCTAACTGGGGTGCCTTTCTAAAAACAGAAAGGGTCCATCTCTATCAACCCTTGATTTACTATAATTAGTAAATCCCTGAATACCTGATCAAAAAAAGGTGCCAAAGATTGCAATTGAGGCCTGTCTAGATGCCCTGTCAAATATAGAAATGCTAGATAGATGACTTACTATCATAGTAAGTGTACCAAACTGAATCAAACAAAGGGCAAATCTTGAACGCTTCTGTACTGCGGAAGGGAAAGAGCCTTCTATTTTGCCAATTGGGACCCTTTATCCATCTGACTTAGCCTATGAGGGCCAATAATAGGCTAATCCAAACAAACTCTGATGCTCAAGAAAATGGGGACATTACAGTCCACCCTCCCTAAGATTGCTTGTCCCCAAGCAATCACACTGCAACGAAACTCCACTGCACTGGAAGTCCAAAGGAAGACTGAGAAATGTCCCACATTGAAACACAATGGCAGCACCAACAGAACCACAACTGCACAGAAATGAACAACAACCCATCTATCCAATCTCTGCGCACTAAAACTGTGCATCTGAAGCAAATCATGTACATGAAGATCGAAGGTGAAACTGCAAGTAATGGAAAGATAAATCAAAATCAATTGCAGTTCCTAATATAATCAATTTAAATCTGTGCAATTATATGTATCAATATATCAACAACAATGTCTGATATATCTTTTATGCAGCACGCTGTGTAATTGATGTTCTTATCACTTATATATATATATATATATATAGACTTCAAGTATGAAATCAATATTTATTGCTTTCAGCATTTGCTGCAATATCTGATCAGTCTGATTATGTATCAACAATTGGTGAGACGATATTGCTAAGGGCGATATAGATTGCCATGTCTGATCTTCCTTTATAGTATATGCAATGGAGTAGTATGTTGCTTATAGCAACAAGATTGCTGTTTCTGATATGAACTTGGATATGTGCAATGTATGAAGTACTGGTCGCTTTAGAAGCAATATATTTGTTGATGCTGTGTCTGATGTTCTTATGGTTATAACTTGCTATCAATGATGGTTGCTGTGTCTGATATTAAATCTTTAATCTTTGCAATCCTGGGATGCCATCTCTGATATGACCAATATACACTTGCACCAAAATGCCGAAGGCAGTCACTCTAAACAGAGCAGATCCGTAAAGGATAAATAAACAAAGAAATAATCCACAATGATGACGATTGGAGTGTTATCTAATGCCTTAATATAATGCTGTGATGAGGATGATAAGTCATGTCTATTCACAATTGCCTCCTTTCAAAAACTAATCGCACCTTTTCAAGAGGATGATGATTATCGATTTGTCATTAAAGAGTTTATTTTTATGATAATTGCATTGCTTCATATGCAATTATAGTTCAGATTATAACAATTGTTAATTAGTGATTTGTTCCTCTTCATATTCATGCAATCTGTTTTAGTTATGATTGCATAATCTTAATCGAGTGGATATACAAGTCTCTGTTAACTAATGATGCCGCCCTTGCTCTTTAGATCGACTAATAACATTAATCTTCATAATGATGAGAATCGTTCCAGATTCCATACTTGGTCGATAATGATGCTCGACCTTCAACCATCATGGACATGCTTGTCGATCATCCCTGGTTAAGATCAATTGTCTTCTTGATGCTCGATGAATGCATTTTTAGTGTAATGTTTATGACTCAATAGTAATCCTTTGCTTATCAATACTGGATCGATGAGCCAAGTATTGCTATTAATTGATATCCAAGACTAATCATGGATTAGTCAATATCACAATGCTATCTTTCTATGGATGTATATATTGCTGTGTTCATTCTTGCAATTCTGACATACTGAATTCATGCTGAAAGCTCTGATGATGTCATTATCTTGAAGATGCTCGTTCTATTGGATGTGATAGCTATAGCTTATGATCCTCTGGGACTGATCTGAGAAAAATGTCTTATTCATAAGACTTCACGATTTTCTGAATATCTTTATTCTTCTACTTCTACTGCTGATTAATATATATCTATTTGCTAACTAATTAGCTATAAGTGTCCAAGGACTGCCACTCCTTGTCCACATATTGTTATAATTGTTTATAATGGGAATGGCTCAACCACGCAACCCTAAGAGGGTTTCTTGTAGTTTGACATCCATTTCTATTGTGCCAGTCTACAGAATTTTGTGAACAGATCAGATTTCTTAATTGCTGCATTTTGTGGATATGTCAGAAATACATTCAAGGTGAGAAGTGTAATACAGGGGTAGCAAGTAGTTGCATTTTTTTGACACAAGAGCCACACACAATTTCATTGATGAAGGCTTTGTGTCTGGAAGAGTTTTGCAAACAGAGGAACATAATGGTTTTAAGGTGATGGTAGCTAACGGGTATAAATTTACTTGTGCTCGTAAGATCTCTCATATGAGTGGTGGGGGATTATGAGCTGAAAGATGAATTCTTTGTGGTTGATATGTGGATAATGATGTTATCTTAGGTATGATGTGGATGTTGTCAATTGTGGAGTTCTCTTTCAAAATGCAAAAATTGGAGATGAGGTTTGAACATGAAGGAAGAAAAGTAGTACTCAGAGGGATTCCGAATGGAGGGCCTAGAGTGGTATCACTTAGGAGGATGGAATGGTTGATTAGACATGATCAGGTATAGTGAGCAATGAAGTGTCTTATCATGCTTACTGTTTTAAATCAGCGAAAGAATAGCTACCACCTTGATACTCAAAGGTTTCCATCCAAACATTGCAAGGTATTTGATAGTATCCCCCATGGAGTTCCACCTGAGAGTGGAATAGAGCATGTCATAAATCTGGAGGAGGGTGTCAAACCAGTGATTACTATGGCATACAAACATCCTAAAATACATAAGGATGAGATAGAGAAGGCAATTAAGGGGTTACTAGAGGTGGGGCTCATCAGACCCAACAAGAGTGCATTTGCATCAACAGTGGTTCTTGTGAACAAGAAAGATGGGACAATACAGATGTGTATTGATTACAAGGCACTAAATAAGAGAACAATTAAAAACAGATATTCTATTGCATGGTTAGATGAGTTGATTGATGAGTTAAATGGTGCTCGTTATTTTTCAAAAATAGGTTTGAGATTAGGGTACCATCATATATAGATGAGAAAAGAGGACTTAGAGAAGACTACTTTCAAGTGCTATTTCAGATGTTGAGTTTTTAGTGATGCTCTCTAGTTTGATGAATGCCCTAGACACTTTTTAGAGTTGCATGAATTAGGTGTTTAGGACAATTGAGGAAGTTTGTATTGATATTTTTCAATGATATCCTAATTTTAAGTAGGACTTGGGAGTATTAGAATGTTTCTAGTATTAACGCTCAATCTTGTATTGTGTTGTATTTTAGAAGTTTCTATTTCTGTTTTTTTCATCATGTATATATGAGCTTCAAGCTCCTTGTAAATGTATTCATTATTTTATTCAATACATAAAATAATCTTTCGATTATTTTAGGGAGGAGCATACGAGGCATATTGGGGAGGTTCTGAGCAAGGTGAGAGTGAGTCCTTATCTGCTAATGAAACCAAATGGACTTTGGTATGATAGAGTTTCATCATCATGGAGAATAACAAGGCTATTATTGAGTGGTCTACTCCTATGAATGTCACTGGAGGGATTCTTTGGTTTGTGTGGATTCGACAAGAGGCTTGTTAAGGGCTTTTCACAGACTGCAGCTCCACTCACTGACTTGACAAAGAAGGGAGCTTTTGAGTGGTTTGATTCAACACAAATTAGCTTTGAGCACTTCAAGTAGATGATGTCCGCATGCCCTTTGTTGGAAATACCAGATTTTTCCAAACCTTTTGAGTTGGAGTGTGATGCTTTAGGAGAGAGGATTGGAACAGTTTTGATGCAGGAGAAACATCCATCACATTTAAGAGGAGGAAACTAAGAGGTGTGGAGAGAAGTTACTATGTTTATATAGGGATATCTTCGCCATTATGCATGCCTTGGCCAAGTTCAGACCATACCTTGGTAGGGGTAAGTTTATCTTCAAAATGGATCACAATAGCATCAAGTACTTCATGAACTAGAAGGATCTCAATGATAGGCAGCAAAAGTGGGTTAGTAGATTGTAGGCATATGATATTGACATTAAATATGTCAAGGAAAAAACGATTGTGGTTGTTGATGCACTTGCTAGGAGGCCTCACATAAGTTTTCTGGTGGAGATTATTGCTGATTGGAGGGAGTTAATTGCAAAAGAGCATGCTAAGGATTAATAGGCAGCAAGAGTAATAGAGGGCACAATTCATGATGACAAGTACATGGTGACTAATGAGTTGATCATTTATAAGAATAGAATTTATTGGCGCCTACTTCACAGCTAAAGGTGAATATATTGAGAACTTGTTAGGATACACCTATGGCTGGTCACTTGGGTTTCTTCAAGACTTATGGGCAGATCCAGGAGAGATTTACTTGGAAGCAACTTAAAAATGAAGTCCTTAAGTATGTCAGAGAGTGCCCCACTTGCTAGCAAAATAAGAATGAGCACACTTATCCAATTAGTCTACTTCAAGTCTTCAACCCATATCCGTTCCTAATCAGAAATGGGAATGTATCTCCATAAACTTTATCACCAATCTACCCAAGTTTTAGGGAAAGGATCGCATATAATGTTGTTGTTGACAAATTGACCAAAATTGCACAATCTTTTCTATTTCAGCAACACATATTGCAACATAGGTAGCTGATTTGTGCTTTAGGGAGATTTTCAAATTGCATGGGATAGGAATAGCATAGTGAGTGATAGGGACAAGAAGTTCCTAAGTGTCACTTGGTAGGAGCTTTTCAGATTGAGTATATTTGAGACTTGAGCCTTATAGATAGTCTACTCTCAAGGAGAGTGGAGTGGAAAAGCTTAAGCCTAGATGCTATGGTCCATTTAGAGTTTC
Organism: Chamaecyparis obtusa; assembly: GCA_027943335.1. Lineage (NCBI taxonomy): Eukaryota > Viridiplantae > Streptophyta > Pinopsida > Cupressales > Cupressaceae > Chamaecyparis > Chamaecyparis obtusa. The sequence continues at coordinate 891,135 of BSBK01004932.1, read as the reverse complement.
TTGATGTGTTGGAGAGGTGGCCTGTGAGCTTGAGTTACCAACTACCAATCGTGTTCATAATGTGTTTCATGTGTCTAGGCTCAAGAAGGTACTTAGGCACAATGTAGTTCCCTCATCTGAGTTGCCACCATTCGATAGGGAGGGAAAGTTGATGTTGATTCTAGAGGCCATTCAAGACGCCAGAGTGGATTTTTTGGAGGAGGTTCATTAAATTTTTTTGGCCAAATGGAAGGACTTGCCAATAGATTATTCAATGTGGGAGAATGAGCAGGTTCTATGACATCCAGAGTTGAGATTGCTTTAGACAAGCAATTTTGGGAAGGGTGGACTGTAATGCCCCCTTACTAATCAATTCAATACGGTGGACAATTAGCCTATCCAGTGGGTTGTTGTAGGCTAATGTGTTAAGAGTTAGGGGACTTTGGGAGACAGTTTATCCAACAGGATGACAGTGTTAGATGTTTATTTGATTTTGTGGCAGTTATGTTGCACACATCCTTTTTTGGAGTGATTTTTGGCGAGTTTTTAAACACTTGCAATTTTTAGTGAGTTAAGTTTGGGCATCGATTGAATCATTGGCAGGGTTACTATTTTAAAATTATTTTAAGATATGTCAGTGGGAGCAGTGGATACTAGTATCTTGATATTTAATACAGTCTAGTGATTTTAAATTAGATAATGATAATAAATATTTAAAATAAATGACTATATGGTTGCAAATATAAAAGTTGTGTTAAATTTCAATGAAGGGCCCCGTTTGGAGAGATGGACACCACTTTGGAAAGATAAGTGAATTTATTATTTAATTAAATATTTAAAAAGGCAAATGAGGAAAGGGTTGAACCTTTTTTGGGGAGGCTATGATAGGAGCTTTGGAGTTCATTTTGCTTATGTTGGATTTGATAGTTGATGTTATTCTTATTCTTGGAGGAGATTGCTCTTCTCAAGATTTGTGAGGATGAAATCCCTTACAAGTGACATCTTCCACATTGTTGAAAGACACAACCTGGAGGCTTTCTTGGTGGTTTTATATAGAGATCACATTTATGCTTCTTTGGTGATTGATATCTTCTTCAGTTTTCAAAGCTTTAGATTGATAAAGATCATTTATGGTGGCTGATTGAGATTTTCCGAGTTTATTGATATAACTTGTTGCTGTTTGAGGCTGGTCGTACCCTTCATTGCTGGCCATACTGTTGGTTTTATACCAGAATTGAAGATAAACAACAAACTAAATAAATGAACAAAAGACAGCAGATTATCCTAGGAAAACCCTCCAACTTGAAGGGAAAAAACCCAGCCGCACAAGAATCACTTTATTAATGAAAAAATAAGTCCGATTTACAAAGCAATAATAAATTCTCCTCTAAATCTCTATATCTCTGCAACAATGAATAAAATACTACAGCTGAACAATCAACAGACAATCTCAAGAACAGTCCTCTATAAATAAGTAATAACATGTCTCCACACATGAAGAGGTGGACTCTTCATTATCTTTGAAAATGAAGAGTTTGCCATTACCAATGAAACGACACCGATACAAGTGACGCCAAATCAGATGACTCTTCATTAACTTGAAGTGTTTGTCCATATGAGCATCTGCCCATTTGAAAATAACCGCTGTCGATGAACTAGAAACATCTGGGCAAGCGTTATAAACTAAGTTACCAGGGTTCGCCCCTGGCCCCTCCGAACTGGACCAAGTTCGAACTGGTCCGAAGTTCGGGTCCAGTTCGCTTGTGGGTCTGGGTAGGGTTCGATCTGGGCCTCTTGCATGTTTTCTTATTGCAGTTGTTTTCTTTCTTGGGCTGCATACTACTTTGTTTCCTGGTTCAGCCAGTTTGGGTGTCTTTATATTCTGTTTTAACTCCAAATAGATACCAGCAGCAAAGACATCTATGTCTGAATTTGAAGGCAATCTATAATCATTTTACCACAAAGTGCATGATCCTGGATTACTCAGCCTTCCTCTTTTGTACATATGTTCCATGTAAAATTTAAACATATGATCTCAAATAACCTAGCTGCATGTTCTTGTGAAACTTCTTCAATAGACTTGCGCGGTTGACATAAATATGCTGTGTTTTATTTATAAAAATATATATCATTAGTAGAAGCATATTGTGTAGTAATTTGTAGTCTTTTGTAACATATTTGATCTTGTTTTGATGAACAGATTGCACAAGCAGCAAACCTTAAGAACTTTGAAATCCCCCAAAAAATAACTGTTATGATAATTTTAGGTTTAATGTTTTGAATCTTTGATGTTGAACTTGAAGTATATGATGGTATGATCACGATTCATGATGCTGTGATTATAAGTTTATGGTGTTTTTGTTGTTTAAATGTTGTTTTTATGATACTATGTGACATTCTAATTTTAACTCATGCTTCTAGGCTTCATAAATATGTATATATATATATATATATATATTTAAAAATCTTACATGTTTTTTCGAACCCGAACCCAAACCCCTTTTCAAAATTTTGTCGAACTTGCGAACCGGTTCTTCGAACCGAACTCGAACCGGTAACTTAGGTTATAAAGAGAGATGACTATCTCAGAAATCGGAAGAAAGATATCTTCTGAAGCTATATCTCCAACACTCCCTCTTAGCTAGGGAGGTATCTTTCCAGATATCCATGTCATGGAATCTCTCAACATGACACCCACAATGGCTACACCCATTTGTGGAAAAGAGTTTTATCACGAAATCTCTCAACATGATAACGTCATGGAATCACTCAACATGATGTCCACCATGGCTACTCCCATTTGTGGAAAGAAACAAATACACAAACTCACATCACAGAGTCACTCAATGTAATGTCATCATGGAATCTCTCAACATGACATCCACCATGGCTACTTCCATGTGTGGAAAGAAGCATATACACAAGTGCCCATCATGGAATCACTCAACGTGATGCCGTCATTGAATCTCTCAACATGACGTCCACCATGGCTACTCCCATGTGTGGAAAGAGGCACATCTCTCAAGGGCTTTCACCTCATAGTTTTCCATCTCAAAGAAATATGCATTAAAGAGAAACATCTCTCAAGGGCTTTCACCTCATATTTCTCCATCTTAGAGAAATATGCATTAAAGAGCAACATCTCTCAAGAGCTTTCACTTCATATTTCTCCATCTCAAAGAAATATGCATTAAAGAGCAACATCTCTCAAGGGCTTTCACCTCATATTTCTCCATCTCAGAGAAATATGCATTAAAGAGCAACTGATGGAGAGACTCCCTCTCAGCAAGGGCAGCATTCTCACACTGGAATGACAGAGAGTTTCTCACAACTTTGATTATCACAATAAATTACAGTTGGCTCCAATGTTTGACCAAACAAGGAGCTTTTGAAGCCACACTGCTTCTCGAACTTGCCGATCCTTAGCAAAGGACTTGGCACTCTCCATTTGCCGCTCAAGCTCCCTCTGAATCTTCTTGAGCCTAAAGAAATCTTCCCTCTTCTCCTCATCAAGCTCTCCCTTTAAGTAATTAATAGTATTCTCCAGTCTTGACTTCATGGTTATGAATAGAGGAAGAGTCGCAACAAAGTATTTGCACACTCGAACTAGGCAATATACTGGACATGCTTTGTCAAATGCAAAGAAAGAACCCACAAATTGCAACCACGTCCAGATGCAAGCCCACTGTCTGTAAATTCTTGCCCAAACCTCACACACGATGAATACTCAGTGCCTCTGTTAATGAAGCCTGACTTCCATCTTCAGCAGCTTATGCAGTAGTAAACACAACACAAATGCCCAATGTGGTGGCTCTCTTGATTCTTCCATGGTTTCCTTAATAATGCCAGCTCAATAAGTCTGGAATTATATCACTGTAGTGTCTCTGTACGTATATAATTTCCAATTGCCAACATTAGAAAGTCTGGGCAATAAATATTAAAACATCAAATCTAATAATAGAAGGTAACTTACATTAGAATAAAACATCAAATATGAATAATAACAATTTCAGATCATCTCATTACTTCACAATGATAATTATTGACGGACATATAATACTCAAAAATATTCCAATTTAAAATAGAAATTCTCCAAGGAGCCACAATATTAGATTTGATAATAGGACTTATCTACAAATTTGTCCAGCTTCTAGTTGCTTCACATCACATCTACAGAACGAGGGAAATCGATGGTTCTGTCAATCTGTTCACACTTAATTATATCCTGAAGATCCACCTGTGTTGGATTTTTGCCTAGGGAGCGCATCATAGTGCCCAACTCGGCTATAGTGATGCAGCCATCCAAATCGGTGTCAAACAGGTAGAATGACTCATGCATTGAAGAGACAAGCTCTCCAAGATTATTCTTTTCTTCAGTATTGTAACGCCCAACAGATGATAACCTCCAATGGTTTGCATAGTGCTAAATCTCTGTAAATATGAGCCCTGCATAGAAATTAAAACTCCTAGTGGATTGCTACACAAATGTCCTCTACCCGGATGAAGACGTCTATCAAAATCTTCTGAAAATCTCAGCTCCACCAATACAAGATTACTTCAAAATAAATCCCTTGCTATAAATGTACAGGCACAACTATGCAGATTTCCAAGCTCGACAAATCTGTCCCGTAGCACCTAGCTGTAGATGAATGAGTGCACCTGAAATCTCAAACAACGATCACCTCTTCTATAGTTATGCATTTAAACAACTCACTCCTTGAGTATTCCAAACTTCAGCTTCCAACTCTACATGTAGTGGAAGGGCTAGACGTCATAAGGGAAACAATATCTGAGATAGAAATGAATTTCCGATTCTGCTAAATCTGTTCATGCTAAGAATGGTTTCCGACTTTGTATATGAAGAAGCTATTTTTTAACAGGGGATACACACCAAGACACACACGACTTATACCATTGATAAATCAATTCAAAGTCTACTACAAATGGCTCTTTTATGCACATGAACCTTGTGTGGTCAAAGCATCTAGGAATATCAATCATCTTTTCAAAGGAATTCCTGTCCATACAATAAAAATGATATGTTTCACTTCGTATAGAGGAATCAACAACTCCGCAAGAAGTATTCACGCCAGCACGAGAATAATATTTACACGGTATAATATCTTCCACCAAAACATTAGGAAGATAGAAAATCTCCTGCAATATAAATATTTCAATGCCCGAACTAAATTGCGAAGACTAGTATTTCCAAGCCTTTGCCTCCTTATAAACATATCGCATTAAATATAAAATAGGAACCCACCTCTCTCATTATAAATGAGCTTAATAAATCGACATCGATAATTATCAATTGTCTTTTGGGCTTCACGCATTACCTTCAACGCTAAATAAAAAAAACTACTCCAGCTTCAAGCTTTAGAATATTATTCAATAGAACCATATCCTATAGCGGACCCACAACCAAGTGTGGTGCATGTGCAGCACCGTTGCCTTTGGGATACATATTTGGGATCCTCCGCCATGTTCTGAGCCGAGGTTTCGGAACAACATCCATTAAAGCAAGAATGGCCCATTGGCCCGGTGCCCGCAATTTGCACAGAATGGAAAGGAGGCAGAAGATGCAGGAGCTGTGAGGAAAGGCATTGTGAAACGACCATCAACCAAGACAACATCACTGGAGTATGCACTCTATCCCCAACTTGCTCCAGACTTAATTATCTTTTACGAAAAATAGATTGCATGGCTCTGATTATTCATGCGACACATGGTCTCATGGGTTGTAACGATTGTAGGATACATGCAAAGTGGATTTATCGAAAGGACTTTAGAAACCTTCTTACAGTTGCAGATGGAAGGTGCAAGGCCAAATTTCTTTCCAATGTCCTTTCGGCTTGTTCCATGGAAGCTATTGAATGACTTTAGAAACTATTAAGAAATCTGCAATAGGCAACCGTAGAGGACACTTCCTTCCTAGCCTTACTAAAGTTCTTCTCATTGTTATAGGCTCCATAATGGAGAACGTTGCCTAGGCTTCCAATCCCTAATTCACACCTTCATCTTCCGCCAAAAAAATGCTAGTTCTCCAAATAGAAAATCCATATACTTCTCTCTTGAACATAAGCAATTTAGTTACCACTGCCAAAGACTCCTTACTTGATTAAAGTAAAACATTCATCAGAAAGAATCTGGGGCAAACACATCCATTGCTGCTGCTTTGGATCAAAGCCCTCCCATGCTACCAAATTGCATAGAAAATAAATCCAATGTTCTACAATTCCAAGCTGCCTCCTCATAACATAAAGCCCCCCATTCCTGAATTCTTGAGAGACTACCTTAGCGAGTTGCCTTGTCCTCTTACTGAAATCTTATCGGATCTTTTCTTAAGCCCGCTTTGATACCATGTTGGTTTTATACCAGAATTGAAGATAAACAACAAACTAAATAAATGAACAAAAGACAGAAAATTATCTTGGGAAAACCCTGCAACTTGAGGGGAAAAACCCAGCCATACAAGAATCACTTTATTAATGAAAAACAAAAGTCTGATTTACAAAGCAATAATAAATTCTCCTCTGAATCTTTACATCTCTGCAACAATGAATAAAATACTACAGTTGAACAATCAGCACACAATCTCAAGAATGGTCCCCTATAAATAAGTAATAACATGTCTCTGCACATGAAGAGGTGGACTCTTCATTGTCTTTGACAAGACAATGAAGAGTCCACCGTTACCAATGAAACGACACCAATACAAGTGACGCCAAATCAAATGACTCTTCATTAACTTGAAGTGTATCCATATGAGCATTTGTCCATTTGAAAATATCCATTGTCGATGAACTAGAAACATCTAGGCAAGCATTATAAAGAGAGACGGCTATCTCAGAAATTGGGAGAAAAATATCTCCTGAAGCTATATCTCCAACACATGCCATTCAAGGAAGGACATGTATGCTGGAAGAGAAGGTCGCTAGGGTTTGAGGATGGTTTGGTATCTTCTTGGGAGGCATTTGGAGTGGTCTTGACCCTTTCTATCCACCTTGCAGCCTTGGGAGGGTTTCTTGGAGTTTGGCATCCATTGCTACCATGGCAGTCTGCAATTTTGTGAACAGATCAGACTTCTTTGCTGCATTTTGTGGGGATGTTGGAAATACATTTAAAGATCATTTAATGATCTGGGTTGCCCATGCTTTTGAGAAAATGTATATTCAACTCAGCAAATAAATCTGGAACATTTCAGCCTAGTGAATTTCTGAAAATTGTCAAATTTTTGAGTTTTTTTTAATAAGTGCATAGTAAACTTTTTAATGTGATCAGTGACATTGGTATGACACGTCCTCCGGCCCCACGTGAAACACTTTTGACCCAGAGCTATGAACCGGTGAGGTTACAAATGGGGGACCTCATCCCCATTTAATTAAGTTGCCAGTTCGGGTTCGGGTTCAAGTTCAGGTTCGAATAACCTGTTTGCCGGTATGGCAAAATTTTGAAATGGGGTTTGGGTTCGTTTGAGTTTGTTAGTACAAATACATGTAAAATTACACACACACACATGTATGCAGCCTAGAAGTATGAATCAAGGTTAGAATGCCACATAGTATCATAAAAACAACAAAAACACTATAAACTTATAATCATAGCATCATATCAACATCAAAATATTAAAATAATAATATTGAGTTCAAGTATCATTGTTTTGACTTTCAACAATTGGAACTTTATAACAAGTTTCAATCATCTAATGCATGGTTGAAAATATCTGTGATATATCGCTTAACTGGTGATATGTCGTGCGTCACTATAGGAAACAATATAATCAGCCAAAAAATCGCAGCCGAGTTTTTCATTGTTGCGTGGCAATGTTTAGGGCAAAAAATTGCTAAAACCCGCACGTTTTTCTTTGAAGAATTAGTCAACAAATAGTCAACCCGTGAATAACTTAAAACATTGAAAGTTAAATGTGATTAATATATCTGCTAAGTTTTAATTGCTATGTATTTAACTCAAAACTTTGATTAATATGTGATGGAAATCTCAAATCAGTACATGTTCTACAAATTTGGTGTATATGTTTGTGTTTTTAAGAATATTTTAGAAATTATATATTTTCAAATGTTCGATAAAAGTGTCGATTTATTGTGAGTTTTTGGCGATTCTAAGTTTTTCAAATTTTTTGGATCGGCCGAGTTATTGCTGAGTCCGAGTTTTTCGACTATGATCTAATGGAGTATCTAGATCTTTATTTTCATCTAAGGCATTAGTTGATTCACAAACAGTGCCAATGCCAATGGAATCAGCTGCACCAGTAACATTCTTGCTTTCCAAGTCCTCAAATGCTTATTACTTTTTCACTGTACAGAGAGCTTATTTGTTTGTAATTAACATCCTACTTAAATGTTATAAAAGTAGCTAGTAACTCCCTTCACCTATTGAAGGTATTGTTTAATGTTTAAAATATGATGTATCACTATAGAGAGCTTCCAATTAATCGGGCAGGGGTCATTATCAGCAATTGGATATAAAAATTTGACTGAAAAAAATCTTGAGGGCTAGTGTAATCTGATGTAATAAATATCTGAACTTCAGCAAATTTTGTTTTGTAATGTTAAAGATCTTATTCAAATACTGTAATAATTGTTTTCTGCTCTAAATTATAGAATGTTTCTTAGTGGAACTGTACCTGGTTCGCACTTGGTCTGCCTGGGTCTGCCCTGGTTCAACCTAGGTTCGGCTTGGACGAACCAGCCTGCCTGGGTTCGAACCCTGGTCAAACCCACAGGTGAACTGGACCAGGACCACAAACCGGTTCAAACTTCGCCTTTTCTGGAGGGCTAGGGGGGTGAACCAGGTAACTTAGCCATTTAACAAAAGTGAGGCTCAAACCCACGAGAGTACATTGGATCAGTGAAGGCACCAGCCCTCGATCACAATGGTGCAGTGGGGGTTTGAACCATGGTAGGCACCACAACACTACCACTTAACCAACGCACCAAAAGGCGAACCCGAATTTCTGAGTTTTTTTAATTTGCTGCAAGTATTTCTATTTATCTGCACTGTTCTTTGATATGCAGTCCACTGCAAAACACAAAACAAAAAATCTCAAGACAAATAGGGCAGCATATTACATTTTGCACATACATAAAACAGGACCCTTTACAGGGTTTGATACTTAAGCTACTTAAAAATAAAGTAAATGCATTTTTTGCAAATCATTTTGAGAATCAAGCTAAAGGCTTAACAACATTTTACACACTTTTTTTGCAATTACTTATCAGGTCTATTCTTTCCTAATCTCTTAACAAACATTTGTGTATGTCAAGGTGAATTAAATAAAATCTGACCTAGCTTTATTTATCTGCCATTTTTAAGCGGTTTGCAGATCAGCCTGTGCCAAGGGGGCTCTAGCATAGGATAATTTCTGATAATTATATGAAAATGTCGTTTACTCTTTTTCATAGGGTTTGTAAGGCTTTCTTAATCTGTAATCTTTTTCTATTGCATAAATGATAAAACATATGTTCAGCTGGCAGGACTTTGTTTGCCCTTATTTTATTTCTTTTGCAGGAAGGTGGCCCATCTTGCTTTGGTCCTTTGATAATTTGGACATATCACTGAAATATTGTTTCTGGCAGATATATAATATTTATCCTCCAAGGTTTGTGTTGTCAAAAAGATTTCTTTAGAACTTGTTGGATATTCCTAACCCTCCTCACACCCTTGTTAAACTTGTACAGAGCCTCCCTGGCCCATCAGGGTCATTTGGCTTCCGTTGCAGTCAAAATGGGGACACTCTCTTTGGGTTTATATGGGGGCCTGGAGTTATGACAAACAACCTGATGAAAGCTTTGGCGATTTGCCCTGGCTTGCTCTTGCCCACAGAAAACAATGTTAGCAGGATTATACTTGTGATAGAATCTCAGTTTGTAGCCTTTTATCTAAACTCATTAAGAGACAATGGACATGGATAATTAGCAACTTTCATATGTCAAGGAGATTGACGGTGTCTTGTTTTTTTAAAGGGTTTAAAGTTGAATATGCTCCTTGTGTTAGAAATCAGGTCGCTGACATTCTTGCTTGGCAACTGTTTTTCTTACAACCAGTTGAAGTTTGAGCTGATATTTTCAGTGAAATTGTGGGAAGGCTTACAGAAGGTCTTGAACCCATTGTAATCGAGGAAAGAAACCTCTTTTAAGATTATCCGTCGTATCTCACAGGCTTCAGGAAACTGGATAACAGTCTTTATTACATAACTATTGAAATATGGGAAAAAAAAGATATTACAGAAAAGGTGATAGGAAATATCTTATCCCTTGAAAGGCCAAATTTTGTAGTTTATCTCTTAACTGAAAAGTTCTTACCATAATCCAATGCAAAGGTGAAAATGCATGCAAGATCCTGCTTTAAGATCCTCACTAATTGAGTATCTTTAGATGATGTAAGTTCGAATGGAGGCTACCATATTCTACAGCAACTTATTAAGAAGGCAAGAAAAACCAAAACTGATGACTGGATAGAGAACATTTAATAGAAGGCGATGCCAATTTGCAAAAAAGTCTTTCAAATGTTGATGGAATATGCTTACATAAATTTCACCTGAGTATGCCCTGTAGCTTCATATGTAATGTTTATGAAGGAGAGGGAATTGACCCTTAAATATCTGGTATTCATGTTGTGAAGTCCTGAAAAATCATTTCAATACAGTTCAACTTTTGTTTTCTGAAAGAAGAATTGCAGGTCAAGACATGATTGACTCATATTTGAATACAGATTTGATGCCTTTTTAAGCTTTATTCTTCCCAATGCATCGTTTTGAAAATAATGGATACTTAATTTGCATTTTGTGACATAATTTATAGTTGGAAGTTCAGGAACTTGGATCATACCTTCGACTGTATTGCTGTTTGCATGATCCATCATGATATTGCATCTCTACTTGTGAGCTTGGTTCAAGTGTCACTGACCTGGAGATGATCTAGTTTGATATGTGTTTCAACTTTTTGCAAAATTTTGGTACAAAACTGTAAACTAGAATTTGCATTTTGATGAGAGCAATCATGAAACATTGGACTCCAATTTGAGTAAGACAAGTTCGAAATGACATTTGCTTTTAAAATGTCTCTTAAGCAATTACTTTTGGTCAAATCGCTGGGTATCAGTTTTTATAATGAAAAATATATAATTTCTTCTTTTGACTATGGCATTGAATTATCAGGCAGTCAGCCACCAACAAAACCGAGGAGGTTAACTGGGAGAAAAGAGGAGATGGCTGTTCATTATGCCATTGGCCCCCAAGAGGATGATTCTGTTATCAAACAAAGGCTTATGACACGTACCACCACCACCAGGGGTGAGCCCCCTCTTAGAAAGCTTCATAAGAAGTTTGTTCTTTTTGCCACAGAGATAGACAAAGACATTGATAATTATGCAGAGTGTGAGAGGCTCTCCCGATCATTTCTACAGGAGATAACTACATTTGAACTGCCTCTCCTCAAGACTGCAGCAGTCATTGATGCAAATAAACGTGAGAAGGATAATTTCAATGTGTTGCAAGAGGAACTGAATCAACAGATTTTGCAGGTATGGGCTGAAATGAGCTGGTAAATATTAATAAAATTTTGTTAACTTATTTTTGTTTGTGACATATTGTGACTCTGAACACAGGCCCAGTCAGACATAGAGGATTTGAAACAACAACTTGAAGAAAGTAAAATTGAAAGACAGCATAAAGAAGAGTGCGAGGCAATCAGGAGATTAATTTCAGCTCAACCCCCTCGTCACGAAACCCAGAAAACACTATCCGAACTTGAGAGAGAAATTGCTGTCCTAGAGGCGGAGAATACTGCTGCATCACGGACATTGGATCTTCGAAAGAAGCAATTCTCTCTGCTATTACATGTGGTTGGTTATTGCACCATGTTTTTTTCCTGAAAAACATATGGTTGTTTTCATTGTAATTCTTTTGATTGTGGTGATTAATATAAGTCTCGAAGAGTCAAACTGTGAAATTATTAAACATGTTAGCTTGAAATATTCATTAAGATAGTTACTTGCAGGTTGATGAATTGCAAAATACAATGGATGAAGAACAAAGGAATATGGCAGAAGAGCTGAGGAATGCAATGGAAGAACAGAGGAACCCATTGGAGGGGTCCAGTCTTACTACAGACTTTGAGCCAGGAACAGCTATTGCTGTTTCAGAACAGGCCGAAGCAATGCATATTGATTAGTGTTCTGTCATACTTCCTCACATGCGATGCTAGAAGGGAATTCGCATTGCTCGACTATAAAAATAGCTTTTGGATTTTTATTATTGAGCGAGATAAAGGAATCAACAGATTGAGGTTGCATATTTAAATTTTCAAACTTCAATCCATAGTTACAAGACTCCGACTCGCCTCGGAATCAGCAAGCTGGTTTCGGGCTCAGGCTCGGACTCAGCAAGGACTTGACAAATTGAAAAACCCAAGAAATTCAAAGATTTTCAAGGATTTAAAGCTTTTTTCATGCATCATTTAGTCAATTAACATCAAATACACAATAATTGAGATAAATAGAAGCTACTTTGTACAGATACACAAGTTTAACTTGAAATGTTATGTAGTGCCTTTCCAACTGTGCCTTTTAAACCCACGAACAAATTTGTGCATATACAGTTGAATGAATCTGAAATGGATTATGACAACATGGCTGCTCCAAAGTGAGCTACATAATTGTGAATAATCCACTTGATAGGCTCTAGAAGCTACTAAATGCATGATGTAATGGCTGCAATTTGGTTGAATTGCTATTTTCTTAGAAAAAAATTAGATATTGCATTTTTAAACATTGAGCTTTGTTCTGTTGTGAGTTGTAACTTTCTTCATCATATGCTCTTCCCTCCCCCCTGCCCCCTCGCCCAAGTGTACTTTATAGTGATAGTTCTTATTTTTATCCTCACACTAGTTTGCCATTTTTATGAATTTGCATTTTTTGGTTTCATTGCAATCTTATGTACAAAACAAATGAAGATGGAATTAATGCTTGTGGATGCAGTAATTTTCTCTTGTTTGTTTCTTGTAATTTTGTTTCTTTTCATTAATCTATCCAAGCCTAGGTTAGCCCTTTGGCGACATTATTAGATTCCGTGTTGCAAACCTTTTTTGTGGTTGATACTTCTACAATCATCGTAATGCTACTGATACAGCTATCTCTTGTATTCTCTAGGTGGCTTCTTGTCTCTTGTCTTGGCTTCTTGGCTAATTGTTTTCTGTTCGTAGGCTTTATAATTTTGGGTTTATCTTATTTGGTAGATTTCTTCGTTATTTTTAGTGACAAATTTGCAGCTTGCTTTTTCTTATTCTCAGGGGGGTGTTTTCTTTTTAGACATCTCCATTGATAGCCGACAAGTTTATACATACACCACCGCATGGATTGATCCATGGACATAACTGTTTCTCTCTTACAATGTGCAAAACATATGGTTAGATGACATGCTATATATCACCGTGGTAATTTCAAAGTAGCTTCTTTGAAAAGTGAAGCATTCATTAATTTTGGCAATTTCTTGTGTTTGTTAAGCATTTCTGTAATCATATATCATCTATTTGATAAAAGAATGTACTATTTTAACATTATATGTACAACTTGATAAGACTTACAAAATGATTTTTTAAACCTATGATAATGGTTAACTGAAAATGTTGAATGTGGAATATTGTCTTTGATTTCTAAATTTTACAGTACTAAGTAATCTGTAAAATTAATTAAAAAATGTTTTTTTTAAAACTTTTTATCTTGCTGGCTGCAACAGAGTCCTGCTGATGGGACTCACTGAGTCAACAGAGTTCGTGGACTTTGCGAGTCCTGGAAGGACTCACCAGGACTTGGCCAAGTTAGTTAGCAGAGGCGAAAAAACCCTGCAAGCCTGACTTGGCTTGGGACTCGCAATCCTGTAACTATGCTTCAATCCATAATCATACTAGACTCTGCGAGCCTTGGAAGGACTCGCCTGGACTCGGCCAAGTCAGTTAGAAGAGGCGAAAAAACCCTGCAAGCCTGACTCGGCTTGGGACTCGCAGAGTCATGTAACTATGCTTCAATCCATAACTATACTTTCTGAAAGAAAGCAGATTTTGCTCATGTATTATGGATGGACTTCTTGTAATCAATATCTTTGTCACGTGTTCTATCAAGTGGTGTAATATTCTTCAACCCTAAGTTTTAGGAATGAATGCTATTCTCCTTTGTGTTTACCACTTGAATTTTGTAGACTAGTAATAAAAGCTCTTGTTGGTTATCATCTGGGTGGCTCTTATATATTATTTTTTCTGATCACTAATGACCGTAGTTTTGGTTGGTTAGATTTATGATTAATGCATGTATGGTAAAAAGTGCAACTCTAGTATCATAAATTAATCTAAGAAGTACCTAATTTTTAAGCTTTTGTGTTCACCATCTTAGATGCATCCAGGACATATATTAAGTTGTTTTCATTGTCATTGACAAACCTTTATCATTTTAATGCACATTTCACCATCAACTTTCCCACAAAGCATGGTTTTAATCTCAAATATATAGAGACAATAATTTAAAGTCTGACTTTGAGCTGAAGGGATTATCATTATTACATGACTAAACCTTCTATAACATCTTCTTTGGTTAAAAGAAATGATGAAAAGTATAGAATTAACATCCATTTAGTAAATAAGCTGCAAAAACATTTTTGTAAAGATATCACCATGCTCACTCAACCTTGTAAAACAAAGTAGTATTATTTAAAATCTTTAGATCCAAGATAAGAGGTAAAATGAAGGATAGTTTGTAGATTTTTCCATGGATGATTGATTTATCTGTGTAGTGCATATACGAGGTTAGAATATTAATCTTTTCTTGGTTGTATTTAGTTTGAGATATTCCTTTGGAATCCCTACATGTAATTTGCCCTCTTGTACATGTGTGAGGACATGTCATTTATTTTTATTCCTTTATCAAAGAATTTTAGTTTTCCTCCTTAAAAGGATGTTGATACATTACACACACATATTATGAATGGTGGAATTCATAGATTTGTGAGTTACTTTGTAACTCCCCTCATTTTTATTTAAGAGATGCTTCTCCTCTCATTTCTTCTCTACAATGTTATTGTAATGAGCCCCTCTTTCTCTCTCTCGGGCTTTGCCTTCATTCATAATACATAAGGGATTTTCCTTTGCTTTCCCCTTTCAAAAGCTTTTTGTGTCTCCACTCTCATTTGGGTGATTGCTCTCTTAAGTTATTCATCTTGGTTGGTAACATTACTTCAATCATTAAACTTACTTAAATTTCTTTTTTAATCTCTTGCTCTTGTAATTTCTTTCATGGTATCAAAGCAGGCTACTAATAATTGTTTAAGTTGAAGTTGATGAAGGTTGTCATTGTTGTTTTGGAACTCACCCTTCTTGGAGACACTCTTTGACGAGAGAAGTTGAATCTCTTATTTTAACTCATTTTGTACTTCAGATTTTTAATTTAAATTTAATATTTATTTTTCTTAATCATATTTGGAAGGATTGCTGCCAAAGAATTAGTTTCTAGTTAAAGTTTTTTTGGTGTTTTCATTTTTTGAGATTTTGGTTGGCTTGCTACCAAACCCATTTTGTTTAACTCGTTCTGAAAGGTGTGCTGCTTAAACGTTATTTTTTTGTCCAATATATGCATCTCTATTTTTTTTTGTATTGCAGATTAAATTATAAAGCTAATCTTGATTTATAAGTTTGCTTGGAGGCTTTATGGTTCATATTTTTTTATTTATATTTATGCTCACTTTTTTTATACTAATCTGTTTTGCATGTGTTTTTTTAACATATCTGCTTATTAAGTTTAAAATTTATTCTCATAAATTTGCTTCAAGTTTAAAAATAAAATAAAATTCTAATCTCTGTGGTTCTATATCCTGCTCATTATTTTCAGTTTCAGATTTAAATTAATTTGTTTTAAAAAAAATTGTTCTATCTCAGAGTAAATCTTTATCTTCGTTCATTTGTGTGAACCCAATTTCTTCTGTTTTGCTGCACCAAAGTTCATTTCCAACATTTTTCATTTTTTTTTTTAAATTTATTTCTTTTTGGTTTGCTTTACCAGTCCTTTTCTGTGCTTTGATTTGTCTATGTGTTTTGTTCTGATTTTTTTGGCATTCATTATTTGTAGCGGAATCTATTTTTTCTTTTTTAATCATTCTTTTCTGTGCTTATAACACCTTTGTCATATGCATTGGTTGTTGTTACTTTCTTTACCTCTGTGTCGCCTCTGATTGTAACTGATTCATTATATCATTTCAGTGTACCATCTTCATTTTTAAATCTGTCTTTAAGTTGAATTTGTGCAGCTAATCAAAATAAGTATTTTTTCAAGTTTTGTAACATTTTCTCTACCTTTTTCTATTTTGGCACCCCTTGTCATTATTTTCAATGTTGCTATTTCATCCCATAATTATCGCTGCCTCTTGAGTTGTATGTGCAACAAAGGAAATAAACTTTGTTTTCATCGTTATCAATTAGTAGGTTTTCATATAAAGCTTTAAAACTCCTTTTACTTTTCTTAAAATATCCTTTCATTTTGAATGTTCACATAGCTTACTTTACTTTTCTTATTAATTCTTTTAGTATTCCTAAACTAAATTTTGTTTTCATCTTTATCAATTAGTAGGTTTCATCTAAAATTTCAAAAATTCTTCTTGTACTTTTCTTTTAGTATTCTTTCGTTTTTAATGCTCACATAGCTTGCTTTTACTTTCAAGTATCTTTTCATTTTTTAATGTTCACATAGCTCACTTTTACTTTTCTTAATAATTCTATTAGTATTTCTAAATTAAGTATTTTTAACATATGTGTTTTAATTTTAATTTAAAAAGTTTTTTAATAAATTCTTGTGTGTATTTAGTACAAACCTTCATAGAACATTAATATGATCAAACCAATTCAATATTAAAGATACAACTAGTTAAGCAAAATTGAATTAAACAAGATCATAAACATTCTATGGATCTCTAATTCTAAGGACTTAGAGTTATCTCAGCTGCAATGGCGATCCTCAAGTAACAACCTAGAAAATGAGAGTATGAAATGATGAATGAAGCTATGATCAATGATGCAATTCTATTCTAGATGATCAAGTTTACTAAGCTATGATGTAAATCCCCAATTATTATGATGAAATGAATGAAGCTTTACTTCAACATGCCTAAGATAACGATCTTAAATGCATAATTTGACATTATAACATTGCTCAAATGATAATAAAGCTCATGCACAATTTGACTATAATGCATTTACTATGAGAATAGATATTTAACTTTAATTATGCCTCCTATTTATAGGAGTTCCCAAGGTGTAGGGGGTGAGTTTAGGTAACCATGATCAAGGTATGATTAAGATTAGGGGTTAATGAAGTGTCCCCTTTGGATGGATAAGATTGATTCTCAAGATTGAATGGTTAAGATAACAAAGTCTATTTGTGATCCATGTGCACCCATTCCTAATCTCTCATTGGTTGATTTAATTTTGTCATGTAGTGGTAGGTGAGAGATTTTAGGAGCGATTTAATTCAAAGAATTAATTAATTAGCCATGTATGATTTATGAATGGGTTGAACTATATAATCAAATGACTAATTCAATTACATAGTTAATTGATTTTTTATTTTAATTAATCCAAATGACTTGAATTTAATTAATGTTTGCTTTGACCATTTTTAGGTGTATATATTTGCCCCTCTTTGAATTAACGTGTGCAGCGCATTGGTTCAAAGAAAATCTAATGTCTGATTTTGATTTTGATGATTTGATGCAAATTTGATTGTTTTGATGACTTGATGTTGCCCCTGTGATGATGAAACTTTGATATGAATCCCTGATTTAAATTCTGATTGATTTTGATATCCAATTTTTTATTTTGAATTTTCAATGTTCGATGTCCTTGATTTTAAAAATTGCCTTGATTCAAATGATTTCATGTTCAGATGATGATATGCCCCCTCGGGAAATGAATCAAAATTATTTTAGGATGTTTTAAGTGATTTTTTATAATTTTTATGAATTTTCTAAATTTTTAGTTATTTTTGAATTTCGATTGATTTCTCGATTAAAAATTGAGTTTGAAATATAACCCGGTGAATCTTTTGATTAAATGGTCTATTTTTGCATATTTGGTAAAAATCACTATTAAAAGGTTTGGTATATAGGGTAAAAATTACTTTTTCACCACTCATTTTCATTCCCTCATTTCACTTTTTTATTTTGAGCTCATTTTTCTCTCCCGAGGCAAAATGGTGGTCCCACATTGTGAGCACAGATTCGAGGACACGTGCTTTCAGAGACCTACAAATTATGGTCCTCCAATGAGTCCTCGATCTTTTCTCATTATTTCCTCATTTCTACTAGATCTTAGCTCTTTTTTTTTTGTTTTTATCGTTTTATCACCTTTGCCCTATCTTCACCAACGTGACTTATTTTGTCGCTAATGCAACCTATTTTATCGCTTTTACTAAGGTTTTTAGGCAGCTTTTGTGTTGCATCCACATATTTTTGTGTCATTTTTGCATAGCATTACACTTCCGCATGGGGAAACATGGCTTCTAATTATGAAGCGTCACTTTTAAATGTTGTGTCGCCTTTACAAAATTTTGCATCACGTCTGCATTTTGTCGCCTATGCCATACAAAACGTCGCTTTTACCCCAAAAGTTGTTGTCTACAATTTTTAATGTCTAACTTAGGTTTTAATTATTATTTTTTCGATCCAGATAGTGTGTAAATAAATTTATGATGTTTTGATGATGCCTTGATGTTTGGATGATATTTTAAGGTCAATTTGTATGATGTCAATCGATACACTTAGTTGATATTGTTTTGATTAAGGGAAAAACAAGTTTTGAAGGGGCCCCGAAACCCTGTACAAAGTGGTCAGAAAGGATATTCAAAAAAGAAAATAAACATGGGACAAATCAAGACCACATCAAGGGTTTTACAATAGGCTCCCACAACTTGGAATAGGAAAAGCCACTGCATAAAAGAATAGAACAATAAAGTCCAACAACCCTGAGACAACCAACAGACAACAAAGAAAAATACATCCAATTAAGGTTCAATTGTCCATAACGAAAAAGCCCAAAAAGTTATTTCTTTCTCGTCTGGGATCAAAGGGACATATCAAAAGAGGACAGATATTTAGATTTTTTTTTCCTTTCACAGGAGTCCACCCATCTTCCGCATTCTTAGCCAAATCCTACCAAGAAGGCGAATCAAGAACCGAGTCAATTCAATAGGATAGATAGATTGGTGATTTTCTTTCCTCAAGATCTAGATGAACATAATTTGATGCGCTCACCGAGATTGTTGCAAATCTCACTTGAGAAACTAGATGATAGGATGTCTGGATTGACGTCAGATGATTAACTTAATGATTGACTAAGTGATGTGTGTTTGACTTGAAAACAAGTTTCCTATCAGAAACTAAACATGAGAGGTTAGTATCTGAGACTGTTCGATATGATTCCTAATTTGACACTCGCTGATAGACATATTATTGGTCAACATGGTCTCTGGTTTTTACTTGATATTCCTTAGTTATGAGTGAATCAGGGTCTATTGATAGTTTTAGCTGAGAGATGGCATTCTGATCATAGCACCTTCCACCTTTCGATAGACGAGATGACGATCACTCCGAAGGAGATATATCGTATCTTGAGGATTCTAGTTATGGGGAGCTTGTGTATTATGATCAGGTGTATGATGGGGAGCCTTGTCGATGAGTATTCCATGATGATACCATTGGTGATGAGATTATCAAATAGAGAGCTATGCGACAACATTATGCTCCACTTCCTTCAGTCTTGACAACATTCATTAGTGGTTTCATGATGCTTGATCAAAGAGCTTGCAGTTTTGTAGTTGGTTGGGGTCATATTCATGAGGATATCCTTGCTCATCCCCACAAATTTTCATGTGGATCCTTTATCTTGGCTTAATTTTATCATGAGATTCACCAGGTGGTCTATCGAGGGAGTGTTGCACTTTCAATGAGAATCGTGCTCTTATAGATATGGGCTTGGGAACACCTTCTAATGACTAGACCTATTGTTGATAGAGATCATCTTGTGGGACAATTATATATCTATGCCTATCGTGGAGTCATTATCCAGCCTCGGCTGGGCAAGTTAGAGTTTTGGCGGAGGCGGATTGACAACACTAATATAATGTGTTGGCCACCATATATTAGTTGTGAGGCATGGGTAGAGGATCTGAATGAGATGCCATATGTATATATATCTTGATGGTTGAATGGTCATACACCTTATATCTTGGAGAGATTTCTCCTTACTCAAGTTCTACACCATTTTGGTCATACACAGGGTATGCCACAAGGCTTGGCTGTGTATAGTCGAGTTCAGGCGGAGGGATCTTTGTGGGGTCCTTGGGTAGAATTTTGGATTGCTCGAGAGACTTACTATTGTATTTGGTATTACAGACTAGATACTATTGATGCATGGATGACATCAAAGTATGAACTGTGGTTCACTGTTCATCCATTTCCCATATTTTTAGATCCTAATGAGCTAGTTCGTTCCATTGATGATCCTAATTCTGATGAGTTTGATGATGATGATGATGATGATGATGATGGTGATGACGACAACGACGACAACGATGATGATGATGGGAGACCTTGATGAAGGAGGGGTGTTATGGTCTGAGGTGTAATACCCCAAAAATGGGCTATAAGTTCATTAATCTCCTACATCATCAAATCGAATGAAATCGACATCAAAGTCCTAACCTAAGGCACATCTAAACATCATCGAATCATAATTGATTATCTTAAATTCTGCATCGGGGAATATTCCTAGTAATATTCCTAATCATCATAATTATCTTTAATTTTATAATTATTTGGCAATAAATCACATTTATCCTAAAATTTGATTAATTAAATATTTTGCATATTTAATTAATTAGATTTAATATTTGCCACTTAATTGTATAATTAAATTTAATTCTATCTATTATTAATTGTATTATTTAATTTTGACAATAAATCTAATATCATATGAATAATTGATTAAATTCTTATTTAATTAATTAAAGCATGTTGTCATTATTTAATAATATAGTTTTTAATAAAAGTTTGATTAAATAATTGATTAACTCATAAATCAATTATTTTATTTTTCAAAGCAGTTAAGTTGGAAATAAATCACTTTATTATTAAATTAATTCATAAATAAAACATGCACAATCATAAAAGCAGACAACTGTCAATTATCAATTAAAGCTAAACTCTATTTTGAGTTAAAGCTTAAGCTTTTGCATGTTTTTGTGACTTAATTATCTGTTATTATCAGATAACTCAAAAATCAAGCTGATTTATTTGAGTGATTTATGGCTTTTATCCATGCACCTCCAAAGCCCTGGATTTCTATAAAAACAAGGCCTCAGCTCTTCACAAATGATCTCATATTTTGCACAATCACGCTGGAGAATTGGAGGCTGAGGAATCAACTTGCAAATTCAAAGCTTTGTGAGATCAATTTCAATTGCATAGCTTTTATATCTTAGCATAGAATTTCATAGTTTTCATATCATTGTTAGAATCTTCATTGTTAGATCATTTAGCATCCATAACATATCAGTTTATCATTCTTATTGCATAGAAAATATCAGAAATATAGATTAATTGCATTCAATCTCATATCTAGATCAATTGCATTCAAATCCTTCATTTAGGTGTCGTCTAGGTCACTGATCTCGATTACAATCTGAGAACATTAATCTCGCACCTATTAGAAGGCAGTAAATCGCTTGGTTAGATTAGATTTTAATTTTGCATGATTTTGATTATAGCTAACCTCTAATGTTTTACTGAGTGTTGTGTCTACAGATCAGGTACAAAATTCACACACACATTTCTGGCGCCCACCGTGGGGCAACCCACCTTTGCATGCTGGTTTTGATTTTTTTGGGAGCTAAAACCCCAAAGTTTCAAAGATTTAATTTTATCTCCCAAACAGCTTATAATTTTGGTCTGAAATTTTTTTTTCAGGTTGGTGACATGTTAGGGAAGCTACAGTAAAAAATTTAGAATTTTCTGAAGTGTTTTAAATTTTTAATAATTTTTTCTTGAAATTATGGAAAAAATTAATATCTGACGCAAATCAGCATATTTTTCAAAAAATTTTACATTTTCGGAAAGCTCTTTAAATTTTACAGGGGGTCTATTCTTTGTGTTTTAAATTTGGATATGATATAATAGCTCAAATAGTCAATTTACAAAAACTAGTCTGTTTTGATAAAATGGGTCTCTAGGGCACAAATGAAGAGATTTTTCTAAAATTTTTGCATTTTTGGAAAGCTCTCTATTTTTTAGTAGGGGTCTCTATTCTGAATTTCTATTTTTGTGGCCAAAATCATATCAAAAAAATTAGATCTTGTTGACTAGGTCAAATGCAGCAAAAAAAAATAAAGTTTTGTGATGGGTATGCACTTATTTTTTTTACATGGTTCAATGAATGATATGAGTTGTCATTTGGGTTAATTTCTGGTTATTATTACTGATAATAATTGATTTTTAGAGCTAACTCTATGGTTTTCATAAGTTGAATATATTTTGCATATCTTGTTTGCTTGTTTGCTTGTTGGAGAGTTCGTCACTTGCTTGCATGGAAAAGCTTAACAAAAATTGCTAAAAATCAAGTAAAATCTATTAAGCGCATTGCGAGGATCCTAGGTATTCTCCTTCATTTAATAATATTTTGATTTGGGACTTAAAATAAATCTCTTATGTGTCAAGCTTGTGTGCATCTTTTCATGCTTTTGATCTATTTCTACACACTTGCATAATTGATACTAGGTTGTGAACCCTTAAGGATTCATTAAGTAGTCTTAGAATACTTGTGATTGATCTTGATTGCTATCTTGGGTTATTGGACTCGCTAATCTGCTGGCCCCTCATTTTCGCCCCGTGGTTGCAATCTCAGCGCCATAAAGGGGAGGGGTCAACAGGACAGAAGCGTTAAGTGTTCCACTTGGCAACCCTTTTGTGCTTTTAGGAACTCACTTGTTTTCTAAGTTGGGGACTCATTTTCAGCTTATGTGAGGTGTTAAGTGTTCCACCTTGTGGACTCATCTCATATTCGCTTTAAGCGTTAAGTGTTCCTCTTTCTGCTTTTTGAGTACTTTTGGTAGATTTGCTTTCGGGAATATATCTGTGCTCACATAGTAATTAGGCCCTATGAACACTATTTGTGATTCTTGAGAGATTGGATTCCTAGCGAAATCCTTCCTTGACGACGGAATCCTTGTAGGTAGGGAGGATACTTAGTGCGTTTCACATTCAACTTGGTTAGTGAGTCTTCTCTTATTGATCGACACATTCTCTCTCTGGAGAGGTTGATAGATCACGTGGGGTTGATATCATGAGCTTTGGTGAATCAAAATTGGTTAGTGTGTCTTCTCTTATTGATTGATACATTCTCTCTCCGGAGAGGTTGATAGATCACGTGGAGCTGATATCACAGACCTTGGTGGAACAAAACTTTGTCTTAGCGTGTCGGATTAATCTACTTGCTTTGTTTGGGTTAAAAGTGAAGAGGTGTCAAAACCTTGAATCTGGAGCCAAGTCCCCTTGTGGTATAAATCTGTGAGTCACCTTTAGAGAGGGTTAACTGTAGCGGACAATCCCTTCACAGGGAAAACTGCGTTGATGGAACCTCAAGCGGTAATAGCCATTTTCGCCATGGTAGTGACAGCCGCTATATAAATGTCCTTGTGGAAGAAATCTCCACGGGTATGGTTCATTGTTGGGTTGTCAGATCTCCCTAGCAGCTCTTGAAGATTAAGTTCTCGGATTGTGTCAAAACCCTGGTGCGCCAGGATTGGAGTTCACCCCTTTGAATCATAAAAGTTGCAGAGTCAAACCATTACTAAAAACCCTACAGAGGCCAATTTTTCATTCTCAAGTATATGTGTGTTATTGCAAAACTTTTCAGAACATACACAATTAGTACTCTCAGGGATTAGCACAATTTGGTCACTTGATTGTTCATGCGCAAGGTTGCTTTTGCCCTTGTTCATTGTTTTCAGACGTGCTTGGAATCACTTGCTTGCTGTTCTACGTGCTTTTTTATCTACTTGTCTATTAAAAATGATCAAATCTGGTATAACCTTCAAAATTTGGACAGTACAATTTGCAAACAATCCAAAACTGAAGACCTTAAATTTTGCAAAAATTGACGTAAAATCTTTCTGGAGTCAAAAGTCGTATGAGTTTTGTCAAATGTCATTTCAGTATTGCCCATCTATCGTACGATTGAGAACCCAGTGTCATACGAGTTTTCAAACCAGCAAATTCAAGAAAGTCAAAATCCTGTTAGCAACTATCGTATGATATTTACAACTGTCGTTTCATTGCTACCCAACTGTCATACGAGTTTTACAACTGTCATTTCATTTCTACCCAACTGTCGTACGAGTTTAGCAACTGTCATTTCATAGACTACCCAGTGTCGTACGAGTCTACAGAGTGTCATTTGGAAAAATTTGAGAGAGTTGTCAGAAATTGTCAAATTGCAAAATATCCAATGTTTCCAGCCTAGTTCCAGAATCTGTCAAAAATATCATTGTGTCAGGAATAGAGCAGTAGCTATTGAGCATTCTACCATTTTCTGAGTTTGATCTTTTGAATCCGATCTAGTCTTCTGTTTGATCAATTTGAGTCCTTTTTATCTCATGTCAAAACCTTGTCATAACTATCAATCTTCAATCAATCTTCAAAAATAGACTAAGTGTTGAGAACTCATGTCCGCTATCTTTTGGGCGATCTATCCCATACATCCAGGGCACAGTTTCCTTCACCCACATCTCATCAGATCTTCAAAACTATCATAATTTTGACAAGGTTGCGTCATCCGATTTTCTCGAATCAAATTGTTCTTCAGTTGTCTTCATCTTTTTCTTCTGTTTCATTCAAAGTTAATGGTGGAGACTAGAGCTTCTTCACACAAGAAATCAAAAGAAACATCTCAGAACTTACTTTTGACCAATACCTCAGGTCCAACTCTTGAATAACTCATCAAGTCAGGTATCTACGAAGACGACGGTCTCAGTAACTTTCGATTGAAAACTGGTTACATACCTCCTTTATCAATTCACAGAGGTAATCAGCAAACTCCTCCTCAATCTGTTCCAGGGAGCCCAAAAACTCCTATCATGTCTCAAGCAGGGAAAAACCATGGTTCTCTAGGAGGATGGTCCCAGGGACACCATTCTCAACATAATGCTGACCAAGAACCTATGCCCTCTGAAATCCATCGATGTCAGAATGACAATGAATTCAAGAGAATGATGAGGCATTTCTTGAAAGTGGATAGAGAGGCATACTTTTTACAATTAGCCCAGGAAGGGGCTAAGCTTCCTCCCAACTTTAATGTTGATGATATAATCACACATGAGGAAGAAACTCCACTCACAGCTATGACAAAATAGATGCATGCTATACAAGTCGAATTTAACAATCTTAAGAAGGAGAAGGAACCCAAGGAGTTCTCCATGGAGGCCCTATGTCCTTTCCCGTTCGACAAAAACTTGTATATGCCACCATTCCCAAAAAGAGTGGAGATTCCAAAGTATGACAAATATGACAGACACTCTGATCCTCAAGATCATGTTAGAGAGTTCTGTATGCAATCCATGGAATTCATGCATGAACCGACCTATCTGATGCGTCTTTTTCCTAGATCCTTGGGAGGAGCATCCATTCAATGGTTTTCAAGATTACCTTCTACGATCAAAACTTTTGAGGAATTGATTAAATTGTTTTATCAAAAATATTCCTACAATATTCAACATCCGATTACCATGATCGATATCTGTAACCTCAAGCAATATCCAGGGGAATCATTCCTAACTTTCCTCAAGAGGTGGAGAAAGAAGTTATCTCTATATGCTAGACAAATTCCCGAAATGGAGAAACTTGAAATCTTTATCAATAACCTTGTTCCAGAGCTCAATTATCCATTACAAATGCAAGATCATGTATCTTTTGATAAAATGGTGGATAATGCAATCAAGATTGAGAAAGTACTTGTCAAGAAAGGAGAAATCACACTTCAAAAGGACAAGTCTGAATCTGGATCTAGCTCAAAAGATAAAAACAAGAGCTGGAATAGAAACAAAGGTATCATCTCTGATGGTGTTGTTGAAACTATCCGTGCCCCATCAAAGGCACCAGCCTACAATCTCACCCTCGCCACCAAAGCCATTGAAGCTTCAGAGCAAAAATCTGCTGAACCATCTCCAAAGAAGCCATTCAAACGATGGGATAATAAATGAAAGTTTACTCCCCTGGGAGAATCTTTGGAATCTGCCTTGAGAACCCTGATAGCTGATAACATGATCTCTTTACCACCAATCCGAAACCCTGATCCGGATCCAAAACCATATTGGTGGAAAGATAATGAATTTTGTGCTTTCCATCAGACTAAAGGCCACAGAACTAATGGATGCTTCCACTTGAAGCATACCATTCAAGACTTGATAGATCAAGGGGACATCACGATCAATAATCCTACCAGCAATAATGATCACACAGCATTTACAGAACCGTTTCCACAACATGGAAAGGGAGTTTCCACTTCTCAGCCTAACATGGGGGCAAAAGTCAACTATGCCTACCCTGGAAACAATGCTGTCATCAATATGGTTGAACCATGTCTCTCTGAGAGCTGCAATGTCATCACGATTGTACGAAGAGATAGAAATCATTCCTCAACTAATGCGGTTACCAGATCACAAGCTCAGACTCATCTGAAAGGACAAACACCAAGTTCATCTAATGTCCCTAAGATACCTTTCAATCTCACATCTGCTTCTAAACAAAAGGTTGCCTCGAAATCTTCCAATCCAAAGGATACAAGACCTACATCTTACAGCATCATCCAACAACTCCAGCATACCAATGCCAAAATCTCTATGTTTGAGTTACTCTGAGTATCTCCAGCTCACAGAGATATCCTAGACAAAGCTTTGCTCAGCTCTTATGTTCCTGATGATCTAGATCTAGACAGGTTCCAGACTATGGTTGGTCATCTAACGTCTCCGCAATATATCTCCTTTTTAGAGGAAGATGACAACTCCCTAAGTCACCCACATAATCAGCCCTTGCACATAGAAGTCTTGATCCAGAACCATCGAGTCAAACATGTGTTGATAGATGGGGGCGCAGGCCTCAACATTTGTTCTTACAACTTAATCACACAGTTGGGATTCTCAGAGATGGCTATTGATCCCCGAAAGAAGATCACCATAAAAGCCTATGATGAACAAGAAAGAGCTTCTAAAGGCACCATTGTCTTACCTATCCGAGTAGGTCCGGTCATCAAAGATACCACATGTCAGGTGCTTGATCTATCATTGGCTTACAATATCCTTCTAGGGAGACCCTGGATACATGAAATGCAAGCTATTCCTTCTACGTACCATCAATGCTTGAAATTTCCCTATGAAGGAGTGGAGGTTACTATCCCAGCAGATCTGAGTACAACTTGCAATACATTGAAGGAAAGTGCCGATAAGCTTGTTCCCAATAACAGAGAATCTTCCATCAAGCAGCTAAATGTTGCTTCCACATCTAAGATGGAAGACATTGCTAAAGAGATCAATATCAAAGAAAATGGGATGGGAGAATACATTATAGAGCCAGTCTTGTCTCTGACATCTCTCCCTATCTCGCCCAAGTCATATGGACAATCTTTGAAGCAATCTAAATCAGAACCTAAGGAATCT
The DNA here is from genome assembly GCA_027943335.1 of Chamaecyparis obtusa. Classification (NCBI taxonomy): domain Eukaryota; kingdom Viridiplantae; phylum Streptophyta; class Pinopsida; order Cupressales; family Cupressaceae; genus Chamaecyparis; species Chamaecyparis obtusa. The sequence goes on along the minus strand of BSBK01004932.1, from coordinate 863,403 downwards.
ATGGAAGCATACAAAAGAAATTTTGTGGCAGAGCAAGTATCCAAACAAGAATTTGAAGAGGATGAAGCTATGCTTGCATGGCTATACAAAGATGATTCTGAATCCCAAATTGTTCAAACTAGTGAATCTGTAGCACCTACAATCCCTTCTAATTCATATGGTCCAGGGAACAAATTGATAGCCAAGATGGGATATTCCGGTCAAGGACCTCTAGGAATCAGAGGAAAGGGTCTTGTGACACCCATTTCACATATTGGTAGAGCCAACAAAGATACTGGTGGCTTAGGCTTTAAGAAGAAACCCTATCATCTCAAAGGTGGTTGTTCTCATGTCATAGAACAAATTGCACTAGGAGAACCCCTTCTCAAGAAAGAAGAAACAAAACCCTCTGATGATGATTCAGATAGCTCTGAGTTTATCCCCTATGAAAAATTGCCTAAAGAGATCAAAGATCTTCTTGATGATAAAGATGATCCTATCAGAAGAATTAATGTAGTAGACACACAAGAACCTATTGTAGCACAAGAGATGGTTGCACCACAAGAACCAGCCAATCTCGAAGGCAATCAAACTGATCAAGAAGAAGGGGGTAGTTATTCTAACACTGATTCCCATGAATATGAATTCAAGTCAGAGACTGAGGGTAATCCTTCTTGGTGTATTCATCCTGATTTCACACATTTTCTAAGATTTCCTAGAGATCCTGAATCAGAAGCTGAGTCAAATGACTATGAATGGGGTGTCATTCTAGAAGAAGATGAGCTTATAACAGAGAAATATATTGATATTATTCACCAATATCTATCTCAACCCAACGTAGGTCTAGAGCGAAACAATGAACTTAACTTGTCTGATCCACCTATGGCTGAAGAGGACTCCCATGATGATGTTGAGCCTAGTCACAAATTGAACATTTTGAGCTGTAATATCACCTTTGAACTTGAGCATCAGGTTAGGACCAATGATGACATATCCACATCTGTGAACACCATATCCCAAGCTTTTCCCGCTTTGACTATCCAACACCCTGATCTTATCGACCAAACTTCCACAAACCCAAACCATGGTATTTATACCTTCCCAAATGACTATGCCCTTGCCTGCTACCTCAATGCAGTTGACCCTATGAGTACTTCCATCAGTGAACCGAGCGTCAACATGACCGAGTCGGACATCAAATATCTTAGTCAGAAAAACAAGAGTAAAAAGAAAAAGAAAAAGAGTTCTGAGGGTGAAAACCACTTTGTGGCAGTCTCAGAACTGACAAAAGTAAAAAGAAAAGATGTATCTGAAGGTGAAAACCTCTCCGAGGCACCTAAGGATGAGATATTTGATGTCCTTCTGAGTCATTTACAAGATAGATCTCCAGTTCTGATTGAGCCAACTCAATCCATCAATTTGGGTACAATAGAGGAACCACAATTGGTACATGTAGCACAATCTCTATCAGAAGAAGAGAAATAGAAATTCACTACATTCTTATCAGACAAAAAGATCAACTTTGCATGGAAATATTCAGATATGCTAGGATTGGATCCCAATCTCATTATGCACCATCTATCCATTTCTCCTGGAGTAAAACCAATCAAACAAAGATTGAGAAAGATGCATCCTCATGTTGCACTCTTAGTCAAAGTAGAACTAGAAAAACTCCTAAAAGCTGGATTCATCCGTGTCATAGACTATGCTGAGTGGATCTCTAACATTGTACCTGTTTCAAAACTAGATGGTTCAATCAGAGTGTGCATGAACTTTAGAGATGTGAACAGAGCATGCCCTAAGGATGATTTTCCACCGCCTAACATTGATATGATAGTGGACATGACTGCGGGCTATGAAATGTATTCCTTAATGGATGGCTTTTCTGGGTACAACCAAATCAAAATTGCTCCAGAAGATCAAGAGAAAATAGCTTTCACATGTGCGTGGGGAACCTTCTGTTGGAATGTTATGCCATTCGGACTCAAAAATGCGGGAGCTACATACCAAAGAGCAATGACATCTATTTTTCATGATATGATGCATAGAACAATGGAGGATTATGTTGATGATACCTTAGCAAAATCAATGATCAGAATTGAACATCTAACTGACTTGAGCATGATCCTTGACAGAATGGAAAAATTTAGTCTCCGACTAAATCCTAAGAAGTGTGCTTTTGGTGTCACTTCTGGAAAGCTCTTAGGATACATAGTTTCAAAGAAAGGCATTGAAGTTGATCCGGCTAAATTCAAGGCTATAATAGAGATGCAACCTCCCACAAATATCAGTCAAATGAGGACATTGCAAGGCAGAGTTCAATCTATCAGAAGATTCATATCACAGCTAGTGGACATATCACAGCCTTTTACAAAAACATTACATAAAGGTGTGACCTTTGCATGGAATGAAGAATGCGAGAACAACTTTAACCATATCAAGAAGTATCTATCAAATCCGCCTATTTGGATGCCTCCTATTCATGGGAAGCCATTGATCTTGTATGTCTCTGCAACAACCACATCACTGGGGGCATTGCTAGTGCAACATGATGAAGACAAAAAGGAAAGAGCCATCTACTATATAAGCAGAACATTGGTGGCGTATGAAAAGAACTATTCTATGATTGAGAAAGCTTGTCTCGCTGTGATCTTTGCATCACAGAAATTGAGACATTACATGTTAGCTCATACCACTCATTTGGTAGCTAAGATTGATCCATTGAAGTACCTACTAAGCAAAGCTGCCCTCACCAGTAGACTAGCTAAATGGGTCATGCTTCTAAGCGAATTTGACATTGAATATGTTGAAAGAAAAGCTATAAAAGGTCAAGTTATTGCTGATCAACTAGCAGATGCACCCATGTTTGATGATACACCCATACAAATAGAATTTCCTGATTCCTCTATCATGCACCTCTCTTCTAGAGCATGGCAATTATTCTTTGATGGCTCCTACACACAGAATGGATCTGGAGCAGGCATATTGTTCATCACTCCTCAAGGATACTCGATACCCAAAGCATTTAGACTAAAGTTTCCTTGCACAAACAATATTGCTGAATATGAGGCACTTCTCAATGGTATGAAAATGGCAATACAGTGGAGAGTTACAGAGATGCACATCCATGGAGACTCACAAGTGGTTATCCACCAAGTCAATGATGTGTACCAAACCAAAGATGAAAAGCTCATTCCTTACAAGAGAATGGTAGATGATTAAAAGAAATACTTCATCTCTATCACATTTGAGCAAATACCCAGAATGGAGAATAAGGCTACCGATGCAATGGCGACATTATCTACTCTCTTACAGCAGCCCGAACATGAACTACGCTACGAGTTCTTGGTGGAAGCCCTATCCTATCCTGCATATGACTCCCCTAAAACCCGCATGATCTGCACTGTTGTAGGTTATGACTCATCTCGCTACAAAAATCTATTCTCCTATCTCCATGACCAAATCATCCCTAAGTCCTTTAACCATTTTGAGAAATGAAACCTTATCCGCTCCGCATCCCGATATGTCATCATTGGTAATGACCTGTACAAACAAGGTCTAGATGGTACACTGCTTAGATGTTTAGAACGGGAAGAGTCTCAACGTGCATTAGAGGAATTCCATGAGGGTATATGTGGGTCACACTCGAATGGTTTAACGTTAGCTCAAAAACTTATTAGGGTCGGGTACTATTGGCCTGAAATGGAGAAAGAGGCTATTAAATTTGCTAAAAATTGTCAACAGTGTCAAGTACTGGCAACTTGATTCATGCTCCAGGGAGAGATCTAATTCCCTTTACTACACAATGGCCTTTTCAACAATGGGCATTTGATCTCATAGGCACTATCCATCCGCACTCTTCTAATGGACATACCCATATCATCACAGCTACAGATTATTTTACAAAATGGGTAGAAGCAGTTCCTCTAACACAAGCAATGGGGAAACAGATCTCTATGTTCGTCCTGAACTACATCATTTGCAGTTATGGGATCCCTCATTCCATAGTCACAAACAATGGGGGACAATTCAAAAACAAGGACCTAGATGACTTATGTGCCAAATTCAAGATTACTTAACATTGGTCATCTATCTACTATCCTCAAGGGAATGGACAAGCTGAAGCTTCAAACAAAAATCTCTTGAAAATCTTGCACAGAATAGTGAATAAAATAGGAAGAGACTGGCATATCATGATCAATCCAGCTCTCTGGGCATACAGAACTAGTATCAGAACACCTACAGGGGCTACACCTTTCACTTTAGTTTATGGGTCTGAAGCGGTACTGCCTATTGAGGTTGAAATCCCATCACTCAGAATCAGAATGCATGGACTTGTCACTGATGAAGACTACAGAGTGTCTAGGTTACAAGGACTTGAATTACTAGATGAACGCAGGCAAGCAACGTATGATCATCTCAGAGTGTATCAGAAAAAAATGTCTAGAGGCTACAACAAGAAAGTCAGACATAGAGAATTTCAGGTTGGCGATCTAGTGTTGAGAGAAAATCCTAAAAATCAATCACATCGAGAACGCAAGGGGAAGTTCGAACCCAATTGGCTGGGTCCCTTTGTTATGACTGCTACTTTTGGCTCTGGTGCCTATCAACTCTCAATGATTGAAGGAGAAAAGCTTTGAGAACCAATCAACGTTCTCCATCTGAAGAAATTCTACGCCTACGGCATTCAGTGCTTGGTAAATGTCCTGAAAAAATCTTTAAAATCGGAAAAAGTCCTGAAAAAATGAACATCTTGGGGAAAACCTAGCAATAGGTGCCTTGATGATTCACAAAAAAAATAAAAATATATCAAAAATTCAAAAAAATTCAAAAAATATCAAAAGTACAAAAAAATTGAAAAAAAATGAAAAATACAAAAAAAAAAATTAAAAAAAAGAGAAAATGTGCCTTGGTGAAAACCTGGAAACAGGCGCCTTGGTAGCAAAAATAGAATCTCTACCAAGATGGTGAAAACTCAGCAAACGGATGCCACTTGTTCCAAACACTCCATCTATCAGTGCAATCTCGGTCTTTCCTAGCTTTCAATCTTGCTTTAGTTTGTACATATCTCCCGGTTTGTTTTTGCATTTCCAATTTTCAATAAGTCAGTCTGTACACCAATCAGCTCAAGCGTCTGTATCCTATCAATGTTTAACACTTGGGGGCAATCAATGTCATATCCTATGGTCTCCCATGTATCTTAGACGTGTCATATCCAGTCAGAGTCCTTTGAAGCTTCAAGTTGAGTTAGTCAAGTCTGTCTTGTCTCCAGAAAGGATTTTGCATCTACAACAACGCAATCAAACATCAAAACTCAACTGAAAACAATCTATGCTTTTTACATGCTTTTTGTATGCTTACTGATTCGCATTGAGATTTTTGCATATTGTGTCCCTTCGAGCTCTTCGATGATGTCCTTTATAGGATTTAGAGAGTGATGACTGGGGGCATAATCTTTTCTTGGTTTTCTTTTTGTATGGGAAATCTAATAACTTTGGAAATTATGGATTGAAATGGTGTCCGATTGTAAGAGCCTCTATCTCGAATTGGATGGCCATGCGTACCTCGACCATTGATACCTAGAAAATTCAAGAAAGTTTGATCTAACTATTGTCTTTTTGAAGTGAATTCTTTCTCCTATTGTGCAACGCGATCTTGCCTAAGGATGTGAACGATAAAGGGTCACTATGGGTAATTCACATTGGATTTAGAATGATCTCTTGACTGTCTGATGTGTTTGCAATGCAAGGCGTACTCAGGTCATCACGACGTGTATGTTTTGATGCTTATACAAATTGCTATATCAAAACGGACATGATATTCAGGTCATCCTGGCGTTTGTGCCTTGATGCTTATTTCTAATCCGACATTCTGAAAATAAAGTCAATATTCATATATCCATGGTTGTTGTCCAGTGGGTGTTGTATTGGTTCTTGAGCGTTACAAATCAATATTCATATGTCTATGGTTTCATAACTAGTGGGCATTGTATTGATTTATCCGATTACCTAAAAGTTCAATGATGATAACAAATCGACATATGATCAGTAACTAGGTCCTAGGTCTTAGGTTGCATTTCATTTTGCATGTCTCATTTCATTTTGCATGTCTCATTGCATTTTGCATGTTTGCATGATCTCACAATGATTAAACGAACTTCAAAGCTTAAACAATTCTTCATATCAATTCTTCAAATCTAACAAGAGCTGAATCTCACACGAAGGTTCCTCCAATGAAGCAGCAAGTAGAATCCTTTTTCGGGATCAAAATCAAAATCTGAGATCATTCATATTATTAACTAATTGCATAATCGACCTTCAATCATCACAGAAATCCAGTAATCAACTTAACTGATTATCTTACATCAAACTATCAAAATTTCAACTTGGTCAACTATGGTCAACTGATGGTTTAACCTAGTCAAACTTGGTCTCCAGGACCTCCAAACAATGCAGAACGCATTCTTGAACGTGTATAACCACTTTTCAAATCAATTAACATGCTTCTCAACTATCAACGTTGACTTTTCTTGTCAGATTTCAATTTTAATCTTGAAGGGGGCATTGTATTGCACATCATTCAAAGTCTGTAAATCAAATTCTATCGATCAAATCTATCAATATCTTTCATCAGTGATCAAGACAACAATCACGTCTAGTCACTGATTCATCAAAAAAGTCCTCATCGCTCGGGGCAAATCTATCATCACTTGCGGCATATCAGATTCATCAAGATCCATATCAATCTGGTATTCTCCTAATCTTGTAAACTGTATCAGTTTTTGCAACCATCAGATCATAGTGTTCTTTCCTTGGTTCTTCGGCAACTAAAGGGTTCAGATGTGATACCTGCTAGTTCTGCTAAGACAATCGAGTCTAGAACGGGTCACTCACTTCTTATCAATCCTAAGGTTCAGAATCAGGTGTTTTGACACTTTTTCATAATCATAGGTTCATTTGCTGCTATAGTAAACATTATCTCTGGTCATTCAGGACCTCCTATCTCAATATCTCTCAATCGGTTTCTATCTCTCAATCGGTTTATCTTTTGAATTAGTTTCATATCTTTATCAAACATAGACTATCTTTGAACCACTGCGCTTCGCACAGTAATTCAAAGAGGGGAAAAATGTAATACCCCAAAAATGGGCTATAAGTTCATTAATCTCCTACATCATCAAATCGAATGAAATCGACATCAAAGTCCTAACCTAAGGCACATCTAAACATCATCGAATCATAATTGATTATCTTAAATTCTGCATCGGGGAATATTCCTAGTAATATTCCTAATCATCATAATTATCTTTAATTTTATAATTATTTGGCAATAAATCACATTTATCCTAAAATTTGATTAATTAAATATTTTGCATATTTAATTAATTAGATTTAATATTTGCCACTTAATTGTATAATTAAATTTAATTCTATCTATTATTAATTGTATTATTTAATTTTGACAATAAATCTAATATCATATGAATAATTGATTAAATTCTTATTTAATTAATTAAAGCATGTTGTCATTATTTAATAATATAGTTTTTAATAAAAGTTTGATTAAATAATTGATTAACCCATAAATCAATTGTTTTATTTTTAAAAGCAGTTAAGTTGAAAATAAATCACTTTATTATTAAATTAATTCATAAATAAAACATGCACAATCATAAAAGCAGACAACTGTCAATTATCATTTAAAGCTAAACTCTATTTTGAGTTAAAGCTTAAGCTTTTGCATGTTTTTGTGACTTAATTATCTATTATTATCAGATAACTCAAAAATCAAGCTGAGTTATTTGAGTGATTTATGGCTTTTATCCATGCACCTCCAAAGCCCTGGATTTCTATAAAAACAAGGCCTCAGCTCTTCACAAATGATCTCATATTTTGCACAATCACGCTGGAGAATTGGAGGCTGAGGAATCAACTTGTGAATTCAAAGCTTTGTGAGATCAATTTCAATTGCATAGCTTTTATATCTTAGCATAGAATTTCATAGTTTTCATATCATTGTTAGAATCTTCATTGTTAGATCATTTAGCATCCATAGCATATCAGTTTATCATTCTTATTGCATAGAAAATATCAGAAATATAGATTAATTGCATTCAATCTCATATCTAGATCAATTGCATTCAAATCCTTCATTTAGGTGTCGTCTAGGTCACTGATCTCGATTACAATCTGAGAACATTAATCTCGCACCTATTAGAAGGCAGTAAATCGCTTGGTTAGATTAGATTTTAATTTTGCATGATTTTGATTATAGCTAACCTCTAATGTTTTACTGAGTGTTGTGTCTACAGATCAGGTATAAAATTCACACACACATGAGGATGTAGAGCTAGGGTACCCAAAAGTGGCATAGTTGGTGGTGCCACTCTTAGAGTGAGTAGAGGCAGAGGTGGAGTAGTTATAGATGCTCCAAGAGGTGTTAGTGGAGATGTAGGACAGGGTGGCCGAGGTGGGAGAGATGGTGGAGATCAGTGTGGTGTAGTGCTTACCAGAGGTAGGGTTATGTTGGAATAGGGGTGGGAATCTCAAGGGCCTTGTGTAGTTAGACAAGTTAGATAGCTAGTGCAACCAGTTGCTCTTGCTACCCCTAGTTAGGATGTATATATCTTATAGGTAGGGATGGTTGCATTACAGGGTCAGCTAACACAAGCCTTGGGTCAGATTCAGACTTTGGTCTCAAAGGTAGTTTAGATGTGGACCATGCATCGGGGACATAGTGGCCAGACAACCAATCAGGTAGGGACACCAACAAGTACAAGTCTACCATCTAGACCACCAGGTGATCTAGATGCTAGGACTAGTGTAGGTCCTACTAGAGATGCATGTATTGACTCAAGCACAAATGGTGGTCATACCTAGCTTGCAATTTTGATGATATCATATTTGGGCATGATGTCTCTTGATAATATACTTGACTATTAACTATCATGATTGATGTACTTTTAATGGATATTGATGGACACTGTGATATGGACCTTTGATATAGTTCTCTCATCCCCTTTGATACTTGTGATTTTTCTCCTTTGATGTCATTATATGCTTGGACTTTATGATTTTTGATAATCTATATACATGATGTAATGATTGATGTAGTTCTATATGATTATATCTTTATCCCCGTTTTTGTATTTTTCTATGCAAGATTTATGGATGCACTTACTTTACTTAGATGTGTATGCACGTATGCACATGGATAGTTAGATGAATGGATAATATAGATAGTATGCTTATATGGCTCTTTATTTCTATAAATGCAATGGATGAATGCAATAGTTCTATATGCTTATGCAATGTTGATGATGCAGTAATGTAATGCAATAAATGTTCTTACATGTACTTAGATGATTTTAATGATTAATGAATGCCACTAAATGAATATGAGATGCACCTAAATGAATATGCATTTAGGGTGAATGAATGCTTATAAATGGATTAATGAAGAATGTAATACACCTAATGCATTATGTAACTTATTTGATAAATAATGATATGCAATTTGATTTAATGTATAGTGTAATGATCTTAAATGCAAGTGAAATGTACCCAATGATATGATTAATGATTATACTTAGATACGTAATGAGATGCAATGACCAAAATGAACCTAAATGAAAATGCTATGCATTATTTTTATTAAAGCCCAATATATTCCAAATAAAGGAGAATTTTGTGATTTTGACTTTGATTAGTTTGATGCCCCTTGAGAAATCCCATAATGATTACCAATGCAAGATCTAATCTAAACATGAATGCAACATGCAAATGCAACTAACTATTGTCACTTTTTAGTGGATCAATATATTTTTCTATTATCATCATTGAGCTCTTATGATCATTGAAATTGGTACAATCTTCACTGTTTAGATTTCAACTATGATGATATGAATAACACTTTCACTGGATTCAATGTTACAAGTTGATCCCCACATTAAGGTATGAAAAACCTAAATGACATAGGCATCCTTTGCGTAAGAAAACAAAGAATTAATCCATTTTATATGAAAATTTCCTCGATGATTCTTTGATGATCATGTCTTTAGAAAAAATTTCATACTAATATGAATTAACCCTACAAGTAGAAAACAAAGAAAATATCATGCTTCACCACTGCTTTTCTAGTCCAAAGACATCCTTGAGTTGCTAAAAAGACAGATGTTGAAAATTAAGAAAAAAACATTTGAATATCTTTGCCTTGGTTATTTGATCCATATTTTTAGAATAATTTCATCTAATTTTACCATTTTGATCTTGTTTATATTATTTTTGATTAAGGTAACTACAAGTTTTGAAGGGGCCCCGAAACCCTTTAACAAGTCTAAGAAAATAAAAGCATAGAAACACTTAGATACAACGCTCTATCATAGTAGAGGATAGAAGCCAAAAAGGGTCAAGACCTAAGTAAAGCATTAAGCCCTAAAACACTAAAGACCAAAAAATAGGACAAAAAACTCCTAGCAAAATAGAATAGAGAAACTTCCAACCACTGGATTACTTCATAGTTTTGAGGAGATCCTCATATTCCTCCATCTAAATATGCATGTTTCTGATGGAATCCTTCAGATTGGCAATGTTTATTCCCTGGGCCTCAGTAATCTTTCTAGTATTGGATCTGGTTCTCGTCCTTGGTCTGAGCTGTAGAAGATCTTCATTTCCCTGTTCTTTGTCTTTTCTGTTGACAGTATGATTTGCTTCCAGCGCATCACATAGAGCTTTGAGATTGTCCATGGTTGTTTTCATGCCCTTATTGGAAAGGGTAATCAAGTTATTTAGCATAGTTTCATTGTTGTTGATCTTTTCATTGATTGGACTTATCACCAATTCCATAGCCTTGTTAATATTATCTTCCAGAAGAGTAGCATTACCAGAAACCTCCCCAAAAACATTCTTACCTTTATTGTACATTACAACATCATTCCTCATTTTATCAATCACTGCCTCCAGCAAATCATTCCTTGCTTCCATATTTTTACATCTATTCTGCAAGTCCTAGCTATCATTATGAACCCTTTTGTCATGTTGAAGCCATACATGGCTTTATTTCTGGCCATCTAGAGCATAGTCATACTAACAATTCTTTTCACTTTGAAGTCCCTGTCCCACAATTCATCCTTGAGACTTTTTTGGTTCTCTTCGAGCTCAACATAATTGTTCCTTGGGATTTCAAGGGGGACAATCTACCCTCACAATCCTCTTCATCACTAGCATTGTCTTTGTCAAACTCCAAGTAATCATTGTTGACCTAAATTTCATGTTCCTTCATCCTCAAATCATCATTTTTGGTAGCTTCATCAGTAAAGTTAACATGGCTCTCCTTGTTGCCATCATTATCTTCATCAGCATCCTGCTTCTCCTGAATATCCTCATTGTCCTTCTCAGAAAAGTTATAAGGGCTCTCCTTGCTATCATCATTATCTTCATTTGCTTCCTTCTTCTCCTATGTATCCTCATTATCCTTCTCTTGATTTCTCTCCTCAGTGCCACCCAAATTATCTAAAGTATTCTTAACCCTTTGCACAACAGTATCCACTTTATCTTTGACATTGTTGTTACCCTCCTGACCAGTACCAAAATAAACATCCATAATTTTTAGATACCTCCTCAGGGTTCACCTTAACCATGTCCTGGGTTGCAACAGTACCATAGATACCCACAGTCTCCTTTTCCATGACATTAATAGAGATAGTCTCTTTACCCTTGTCGGGGCTCTCACTAATACAGTCTTTTTCAACCACATTATCATCATTCCCCAAAGACACCACCTCCTCCACCTGACCTGTCTTAGACTTGGTACTTTCTGCTATAGGAGAAGGGTCAGAAACAAGGGATGGGGAATTTGGGGCTTTCTTTTGAGAGGAAGCTTTCATCCTAGAGCCAGACGCCTCAGGATTCTTCCATTTTTTGCAAGTGATCTGGGTAGGAATCGGGTCAAGAAAGTGATCCCTAGCATACTCAGCAATGAGTAAAATTAAGCCCTCATAAAGGATGGGGGTATCTCTCACTGTATGATCTATTATGCTCTAGTTGAGGGTGCTAAATAGGAAAAAAGGAAAGGAGACCTTAATCTCATGCCTGAAATGGTTAACCAGAATGAAATGGTAGTTGTAGACTCTAGAGAATCTACCCTCAAGGGTAAAGTACTCCATTATAACCCTTATAACCGAGCCCCAAATAGCCATGATGTTGTCCAAATTGACATAATCATACTTACCTTTTACCAGGAGGGCCCTTTCTTCATCAATTTTTGGAAAATCTTTATAAGCTTTATTTCCCAGTTTCTTCTCCTTAGAGTAATGCATGCCCTCGAGTAGAAGACCAATTATTTCTACCAAAAGGTCTAGTGATAGATTAAAAGACTTCCCCGCCAAATTGACGTGGCCCTTATCCCGTCCAGCCACAAAAGCTCTGGAGATTTCCTTATCATTCCCATGCAACCGATTCAAGTAGTGGTGAACTTTTCCTTTTTTAAGCTTCCTCCAAACATCTTTTTCATGCCTCCATATACATTCTGTAGGTTCCTTTCACTTTAGATCCCCTCCCATATTAGTCTGCTTCTCTTTGAAGTAAATCTCAAAATTTTTGCTCAGCTTAGTATCCTGAATTTAGTTTTTCCAACCGCTCTGTCTAATACCAGAAGACTTTGAGTAATGAATATTACAGTGGAGCTCTTGTTTTTTAACCCACAAAGTGTACAAATTCAGAAGAATATGACAAGGATTAAAGACAACTTGGCACTTCACCTTCAAATCCATCCGGTTAAGAAATAAATTTTGATGTGTGATCATTAAATTAAGCAAGTCCTTCTCCACGTGCCACATCACCTTCAACTTTCCTAAAACTAGAGAGACATCATGTTGTATAATCATTATAAATAATGCCATTCTTTTGATTAACTCTGTCATAATTGATACACGAGTTAATCTTGTCATTGATTTTAGAGGGGCCAAAACCATTTATGAATGATGTCACTTCTAACCCCTAGATTAGCTAACCCATCCGCAACCTGGTTTGTTTCACGGTAATCATGAGTTACATGAAAGGAGTCTAGACTATCAGTTATTTTTTTTATTTTCTTAATGATATGTTCTATAGTCCAGGAAGAAATGCTAATGCCTTTGATATTATTAACAATGTTTAAAGAATCTCCCTCCAGCCAGATTTTTTTACACCCAATTTCTTCCACCAACATCATAATATTAAGGGCAGCTATCACCTCCGCTCTATGATTAGTCTGCATTCCCATGGTGGAAGTTATGGCACCAACACAGTTACCATTCCAATCTCTCAGAATTCCACCACCCCCCAAAGCACCCAGATTTCCCTTTGATGCACCATCAAAGTTAGCTTTGATCCAACTATACAGAGGAGCCTTCCAAGTAGCATTATCTCTAAAATTAGAAGAGTGGGATTTAGAATGTGGGAAGTTCCAGTTTCTGATATCCTCTTTAGAGAATTGGGCCTTCATTTTCTGATAATTATTGCTAATGGAATTGAGAAAGTTTTCCTCCAGCCCTCTGCATATCAGGTTAGAAACAACTTCCGGTTTGGAAAATGTCTCCTTGAAGATTTTGTTGTTCCTTTCTTTCTAGATGCGCCAGCAAAAGTGGGGAGGAATAATTTTCCAGAATTCTTTGGCCAAATCACTGGAAAATGGACAACTCCATTGAATAATAAACTCCTGCCAAGACACAGGAAACAACCAACAAAGATCCCATTTTTTAAAGATAAGATCTCATACCCTACGAGTATAGGAACAATGTAACATTAAGTGATCACACAATTTAGAATCCTCCATACAAAGCCAACATCTATTAACAAGGTCAAAACCCCTTTTGGATAAATTATCTAGAGTAAGAGCTTTATTTTGATCAAGGATCCGAAAGAAGAAATTAATTTTAGGCATGAGATACTTATACCAAACACTCGAGCACATAGGTTTTTCCTCCATAGAAAAAGGCCTAGCACAGGAAGAAGCCACCGTGTAACCACCATCTGCAATAGAAGCCCATATCATCTTGTCCTAGTAATTAGCCTTGATAAACCAAGTGTCTAATTCATGCATTAGTGCAGAAAATCTTATATCTATTGTATCAATGTTCTTCCATTTATTCTCCTGCTAGTAATCTTTGACTTTAGTCCCAAAAGTTTCTTTAGCTTGATCAATGGATTGTTTCCAATCTTGGTTAGAAGAGAGGGGTTCTTTTTTAATCCATGTATCCTTCCAAAATTCAATGTTATGACCATCCCCCAGCTTCCATCTCTTCCCCTCCATTATGATGTCTTTAGCTGAACTTATACTATTCCAAATATAGGAACCATTCAAATTATCTCCATTGGTAATGTAATCCTCAAAGTTGGTAGAGTTGAACAATTATTTATTTCTCAGGATACCATTCCATTATTTTCTATCTCCATAGGTTCTCCATAATTGTTTTTCCAAGAGAGCTTTATTTACCAATTTAATAGATCTCACACCAAGACCCCCTCTACTCTTGGGTTTGCAAACCTTTTTCCAAGCCGCTAGGCTGATTCTTTTCTTTTCTTCCACTCTAGACTAGAGGAATTTTTTTTGGATTTGGTCAATTAACATTGCATATTTATGAGGAATCTTGAACAGACTCATAGCATAAATGGGAAGATTTTGAAGAGTTGATTTAAGTAGTTGAATCTTGTTTATATTGTTGATTTGATGTTGTCCATTGGATTTTCCTTTTATGAGTTTGTTTTAGTGTTTGGACGTTTAAAATTTGATGTTTTGGATTGATTGAAAAGTTTAAATGTCATGATTCTTGATCTTAATTAAACTCATTTGTGTCATGCTTGTGTCTAATTCCTTGATGAGCTCACTAAGTTTGGAATTTTCCCCTAGTTTGATTTTGACAATGATAATGGACCAAGATAAATTTCCAAACTGTGATAAAAGCTTTCTTGGATGACTGAGCTGTGCAACTTTGAGTTTTTATTATGACTATGTACATAGATGGGGAAATGAAGACAAATATATACAAGGATAGCAGAAATGTAAATGCAAGGATTGATAGATAAAGGATCTTAAATTAAAGAAAGTAGTGTCTGTTTACCAAGTTTTCACTACTTGGATTTATTGCATTTTTTTAATGCTATTATCAAGGCATCTATTTGCCAAGTTTTCAACAAGATAATAATTTTTTGAGTATTTTTCCTAAGTTAGTATTAAGGCACCTTTTTGCCAGGGTTTCACCAATAATACCTCATTCTTTCAAGAATTTTTCCATTGTTTTTTCTTTCTTCATGTAACACTCATCCAAACTTAAAACTAAAAGATGAAACCAAAGAAGATTCAACCATAAACAAAACCACATAGAACCATAGTAAAAAAAATTTTAAAATTACAAATTGAAACATATAATCATAGTAACTGCTTCTAAGAGGTTTATAGTTTTCAACTGAATTACATCAAAGTAATAAGAATACTCTTTATTCAAAGACTTAGTTTCAAAAACAAAATTTCCTTCTTAACCAATCCTTTACATTCTACGAATAGTTCTAATAACTAATAACCAAGAAATGATCTGCTTCCCATAAATCTTAACAACTGCTATCCACTGTCCCATACTCATTGATTTATCCATCTAAAACCTGAAAATCAAAAGTAAACACAAGCGCAATTGCAAACAGGGCTCAGTCACATTGATTAAGATAACGAATCATTTCCAAAATTCTGCAACCATAAAAGTCAGTATAACATAAAATTATGCAGATTAACAAACAGATGTTATTGAAATCTAATAACATAATTCCATTATTTTTCACCAAAATCATCAAGCACTGTATCTCTTTCTAACAAAAATAAACTCGCAAAGAAAATGACAAAGTAATGATCCAATAGTTCATGGGTGTCCACATAAGGACCTACGCTATGTATCCATAAGGAAACCTCGTAGTAATCCATTATGTCTGATGAAACCATAATGTTTTATCTTGTTAATTGAAACCCATATCCCTTGAATTTATAATTATCACTTAATTAAACAACTGACAAAAATTCTTTCCCATAAGGATATAGACTAGTGTTAGTCACAACTAACAGAAATTCTATCACCACAAGGTACTAGACTAGTGTCAGCCCCCAATCGAAGGATCATACTTGCATTATCTCAAAACACTTGATCTAGCAATTAATAATTGAAATGAAATGAACTACATTACACCATTTCACTAACACTCCATTACTATTGCATCAATTTATAAAATTGAAACAGCAATTAGAAATCCATTTAGATCCATGTTTCCTTTCTCCTTAACATACATTCTTAAACATGATGTTTCTCAAAAGAAGAAAAGATCACAATTCTTTATCCATCACAAATCCAATCAAATAATAATCTCCACATTAACTTAGCATTATAGCTGAAACTGTATAATAAAATGTCCATATTGAAATCACGTTTCCATTGAATAGAAAAGAACTAATATAATCATATATCAACTAAATCAACACGACACCCATCGCTTTTAACAAACATACAAGCTTGCCATAAACCAATTTATTATAAACTATCTTGCTATACATCCTGCTCTGTTAATTGCAAGTTCATACTTTTATATACATGTTGGCATATGTACATGTATACACCATAGCTTGTGTATACATATACATATCCCAGTAGGTATATATATATATATATATATATATATATATATATATATATATAATTATATAAACTTGTAATTAATAGTTCAAGTCCATAAATACATATAGGAAAAACCATACTAGTCATCTCAGTCCTATCAAACACATCTATCTTATAATACTACTGAATCTGCCGATTTCATAAAAGGAATAACAAAAAATAAGAACCGTCATCTACATTTTAAACAAAATATCAAAGTGGTCTTCCTTACTGACTGAAATGATAATATTTGACTTTCCTAAAAATTCCTAACATTTCCTAATGTCGATACAACTATTTTTCACACTGGTGATTATTTCTGAAGAATCATATAGCTCGCAGTCAAGATTTGGTATAACCAAAATAACTACATTTTCACTATTGACTGAACCAAAACAGTGACAAACACCCATTAGACACAACACATATACAGATAACTAAAGGAGTACACCCAAGAATACCTTAAACCACACCTATGATGTGAGAGTAAAATACACAAAACATCAGGTTTCAGGTAACACTATGAACTACCACTAATCTCTACTACCACGATATAGCTCAAAAAGAAAACATCGATACCAGATTCAGATTATAATAGTGGTAGGAATACCCGATTTCACCTTATAACCAAGACTCTTACACATTGAAAACATTTTGTTGCTACAGTGTTCCTAACAACAAGAAACAGTATGAGAATATCGTTAAAGAAACTTTTAAACAAAACTATTTTGTGTTTCAAACTGCATTTATATGTCAATTCTCATTCCCAATTAACTCCCTTAATACTGACCAAAAACAAGTAAACATCGACACAAAATGTACTATGGAAGAACCATATTCAACTGCAACAACTATATTCCCCATAGTTTGGCACAAACATAAAGAAAAACACTGCCAACTTCATACTCAGAACAAAGAAAAAACCCAACAACACAATATGCTCGAAAACAGCATATTAAGAACATGTATTTCAAATTCCTCCACTAATCATAACATCCATTAACTAAATAAACTTCTTAATCCATCCAAGAAGAAACCGGTTCATGACCGAACTCACAGAGAATACATTCGCAAAACCTCACATTCATCGACTAACAAACAGCGTAACTAAACAATCTAATATTTCATTTGCAGAAAATAAAATGGAAACAGAGGATAAGGTGAGAGAATGCCCCTGCCTGGTATTTGTGTGGGGAGGTATCCAAAGACCGAAATGCCAAAGCTAGCTCCTGCCTGGTGACCTTCACAGTCGAACCCTAATCTCAACCACGAAGATCTCTTTCCACTGATTGCCAAAGTGTCGTGCAAAAGAGAAGCCCACAACGCAAATACAGAGATGACAGTATGAAACACAAAAATTCCCAAATGACCATGAACAAAAGGGTAAAACTTGTCATGAAAACCCCTTTCCATTCCAAGAAACTTATCAAATAAAATATAACAGAGAGACGGATCCATTACTAACTGTTTACCCAAACTGTCGCAGAAATACATGGTGAAAAATGGAGTCATATTCAACTGCAACTTCTTCACCAGAGCTAATGGTGGACATCAAACACAAAGATGAATTTCATCGATGAGTTCATTCAATGCGAGCTTATCTCTTTCAGAAAACACAATACATTCCCTGCCAAATGTCCATCAACGTACAATCCCATAACCTGAAAATAGCTTAAACCCCACTAACACCACTATGCGATGCAAGTGCAATTAAACCCTGACGATAATTCATGTCTTCGAGCCAGATCATAAATAGGAAGACTTAGGGATAGATAATATACATCTATGTTAGATATCATTATTCGATCTTAGGTTAAGAAAAACTAACTTAAGCATCAATGATAACAGCACATTAACAATGCCAAATTACTAACACTCAACAAATTAACCTCCTACTAACATACACAATAGGGTATGCTAACTTAGATAATTCTTTAGTTTTAGCTAAAGAAAAACAACATAATTTCTAAAACAATTACTCATAAATATATGTATAAATATACATACATACATATATATATATATATATATATATATATATATATATATATATATATATATATATATATATATATATATATATATATATATATATATATATATATATATATATATATATATATATATATATATATATATATATATATATATATATATATATTTGAACTCAAAATTTGATTACAATTAAGTAACAACAATCTCTATAAACTGTCTGCAACATCAAGATACATTTATCCATAATAATAAAACCAATTCTAATTATGTTTAACATATTATTAAGAATTCCAAAACAATGAACCAATTATCAGACAATTGACTAACCATTTAAGTTGTACTATTTTCACAATCAAACCAATACTCAAATCTCTATTGAACTATCTAGTACCATTAATTCAAAAGTCAGTCTATACCAATCCTGACATCAGAAAATCTCATTAAGCTACAGAAATAGACATAATTCTATGAGTGTCTGGCAAAACCAAAATACCTATTACAGAGATAAACATATTTATTCCAAACAACAAGGTTCAAATGAACGAAGTCAGAGTTCAAACTCACAGAAGTCCAACAGAAATATAGTTCCAGATAAAATGATGCTAATCAAACTAGAAATCCAACTATAACATAACATAGAAAAGTAAAGCCTGAGACTGTCAGGGGCATGACACTTCAGGATCCACTTTTACTATTTTTGACTTTTCTCAGGTTCACTTTTTGCTATAAAAACTGATACTCTTTCAACTGATCAAGTATAGAACCTCTTAAGATGAATGATATTTATAGGTTCTTCATATTCTTCTCCATCACATGTGGATAACGTATAAGTCCCTATTCCATAGGATGATGCAATGACAAAGGGTCCTAGCCAATTTACTTCAAATTTTCCTTTATTTTTCCTCTCTTGTTGATTCCTTAGGTTTTCTCCTAGAACTAGGTCACCCACTTGAAATTATTGAGGTTTGATCTTCTTATTATAGTTTCTTGATATACTCTTTTGATAAACCTTGAAATGGTCATATGCTTGGTGTTGACATTCCTCAAGCAATTCTAGATTTTCTAACCTAAAAACTCTATAGTCCCCATTTGTCAATATTCCATGTAATGAAACCCTAAGTGCTGGTATTTCAACCTCTAATGGTAAATATGCTTATGCTCCATAGACTAAGGAAAAAGGAGTAGCTCTTGTAGGTGCTCTGATGTTGGTTCTATAATCTCATAATATTGGATTCAGCTGGATATGCCAATCTGTACCTAAGTCATCAACTATCTTTTTAAGGATTTTGAGGATGTTTTTATATGAAGCTATTGATTGTACATTCCCATGTGGGTAATAAATTGAAGAGAAATTTTGAATAATATAAAATTTCTCACATAAATCTTTTACATCCTTATTCTTGAATTGTTTCCCATTATCTGTTATGATGGAATATGGGATACCATATTTGCAAATTATCTAATTCAAGATAAACATTGATATTTGTAAAAGTACAACTTCAACCCATTTGGTAAAATATTATATTTCTATAATTATGTATTTGTGACCATTTGAGGAAGGAGGATATATCATTCCAATGACATCAAAACCCCATTGATAAAAGTGCCCAGGTGTAGTCAATGGATGTAACTCTTGTGCTAGCACATGTATCAAATTTCCATGAAATTGATATTTTTGTTAAGTCTTGACAAAATGGCATGAATTTGTTTCCATTGTTGGCCAATAATAACCTATCCTAATGATTTTATTAGCTATGGTAAACCCACTTGAGTGTGACCCACAAATACCCTCATGAGCCTCTTGTAAGACTATTTTAGATTCCACACCCTCTAGACATCTTAGCAATGTCCCATCGAGACCTTTATGATACAATGTGTCAGATATTAGGACATAATGTGAGGCTTGATGTATGAATTTTCATTTTTTATTTCGGGATTGGTTCAAAGGTAAGTTGTTGTCTTTTAGGTAAGTGTAGATAAGACCATACCATGTGGAGTCAGGACCGACAAGTAGACATATGATTTGGGATTCAAGATAGTCATAAGCAGGTTTTACCAATTCATCCGCCAAAAAATCATATCTTGCATTCTGATCAGGTACTTGTAGAAGTGAAACCAATGTCTCCATATCATTTGATGCTTTGTTCTCTAATATTGGGATTTGTTCAAAGTTGATCATCACAAAGTACTTATTAAGATCATCCACCAATCTCTTATAAGGCATCAATTTATTGTCTTTAGTTTGATATTCATCATTTATTTGGTTAATGACTAGTTGTGAATCTCCAAAGCTTTGCAACTTTGTGACCCTCCATTATAAATCCATCTTTATCCCAATCACTAGTGCTTCATATTTGGCTATGTTGTTGGCTCATGGAAACAAAAGTTTTTAGGACTTCGGTATAGTATAAAATTGAGGTGTGATGAAGAGAATCCCTACCCCCAAGCCATGTTGAGTATATGACCCGTCAAAATAGAGATTCCATGTTTGAGGTACAACTGTAAGAATGTTTACATCTGGAAATTATATTTGCATTGGTTCATCAATTGATATAGGTGCCTCTGCTAGTTTATCTGCTATAACTTGGCCTTTTATTTCTCTTTGGTCCACATACTCTATATCAAATTGACTTAGAACCATAACCCATTTAGCTAACCTTCCTGTGAGAGGTAATTTACTAAGAAGATATTTTAAGGGATCTATCTTAGCAATTAACTTGACTTTATGTGCTAACATATAGTGTCTTAGTTTTTGGGAAGAAAAAACCACTACTAGACATTATCTTTCTATGAAGGTGTAGTTTAGTTCATACTTAACCAAAGTCCCACTGATGTAGTAAATAATCATATCTTTTTGTTACTCATCTTCTTGGGAAAACAAGGCTCCTAATGAATTCTTCATTCCTAAAATGTAGAGTAAAAAAGGTTTTCTAGGTATTGGATCCATTAGTATTGGAGGATTCATCAAATACTTCTTGAGCATATCAAAGGCTTCATCACACTTAGAATCCCACTTAAAGGTGATGTCTTTATGGAGCAATTGAGTGAAAGAGTGATACTTTTTATGCTATTTGAGATACAAACCTTATAATTGGTTGGAGTCTTCCTTGAAATGATCTCAATTGACTTATATTTCTTGGAGGTTCCATTTCCATAATGGCATTTACTTTTGTTGGATCAACTTCAATTCCTTTTTATGACATAATATATCCAAGAATTTTTCCTGATTTCACCCCAGATGCACACTTCTTTGGGTTTAGCCTAACCTTGAATTTTTTTTAACCTTGTAAATATTTTATCTAGGATTTGTAAATTTTCTTCTCTTTTGTATGATTTGGATAAAAATTCATCTACATAATCTTCAATAAAGTTATGCATCATATCATGGAAAATTACAGTCATTTCTCTTTGATAAGTAGCTCCAACATTTTAAGACCAAAGGGAATCACATTCCAACAAAATGTACTCCATGCACATGTAAAGGTTTTTTTATCTTGATCCTTGGGTGTAATTTTGATTTGGTTATACCTAAAGAATCCATCCATTAATGAGTACATAGAAAGTCACACTGTAAAATCAACAATGGCCTCAATGATTGGAAGAGGAAAGTCATCTTTAGGACATGCTTTATTTAGGTCTCTGAAATCTGTACAAACCCTTATACTTTTATCTAGTTTAGAAACTAGCACTATGCTTGAAATATCTTCGACATATGCAATGGGGTGAATGAAACTAGTAGCTAGAAGCTTCTTTAATTATTCTTTGACTAACAAGGTTATATGTGGGTGCATTTTCCTCAATTCTCATTTCACTGGTTTTGCTCCTGGATCAACATTGAGGTGGTACATGATCAATTTTGGATCCAACCCTAGCATGTCAGCATATGACCAAGAAAAAATTATTTTCCTTTCTTTAAATAAATCTATGAATGTCTGCCATTATTCTTTAGATAAAGATGCTTCTAACACTAGTACATTTGACCTAGTTTTTCTACCAAAATTTTTGACCATGAAATAAAAATGTTTTGGTTGGTTGGATTATAGAAGGACAACTTTCATTTTTTTTTAATCCATGCCCGTGTTAGTCGAAAGTTCGACCACTACGGTGTACGTCAAAATTTTGATGAGCACAGGCATAACTTTTTTAAAAAAATTCATTTCTCATTTTATTATTACCACGGTGAATTTTTTCAAGAGTTGCAGCGCGTGAAACCTCATCTTTCAAGCCAGATTCGGCACTATGTATAGGGGTTACAATTTTTATCTAGACTTGGGCCTTTGATCTTTGAGCTTGGTTTTGGAAACTTGGCTTTTTCTCTCCTTATCAAGTATTGGAAGCTCATTGAGGTAGGGATTTGATTATGGCTGTAGACTAGGATTTGAGTGTGCACCTGAACCTGTTTTGAAGGCCAAAGACAAACAAATGTCATAGCATATAATCAAATCAAATTTAATGGTAAACAAACTAAAATCAAAGCCACCTCAGTTTAAGCCTAAAACGGATGTGCCCATGCACCGTTTGATATGCTTGGATATAGATGGATGTGGGTGTGCAAACTCAAGCACTTGGAGCATGCAAATTAGGATCATTTGAGGTTAATGAAGACCCAAAATGACACAAAATAGGTATGAGGAACCTATTTTACCTCAAAGGCCTCAAGAACACACAAATATGCAAAGCTAAAAGATGAACTAAGATTGATTAAACAAGAAATGAATCTATGTTAATCCAATTAAGCTAATTTAGATGTGATTTAAGCTTGGAAATGATCTAAAATGATGAGTTTATGCTTATGCTAGAATGAAAATGGCATTATAACTTTACTATTGAGTTTGAGAGAAAAAGATGATTTTCCTTAGGAAGTGAGGGTATTTATAGGAGAAGGGAAGGGCTTGGTTAAAAAGGATGAGTCAGAGTTAGGACTAAGGTTAGGGTTGAGTCAAGGACAAGTGTCCTGACAAGTGTCAAGGGAGGATTGAGTTGAAAGTTTGAGGGCATGTGCACAATTTGGTAAATGTGCCCAAGGCCAAGAGGTGGCAAGGAAGGGATAAGAAGATCTTAAATGCATAATGAATGCATGTAAGAAAGATAAGGAAGGCTTAAATGCATCCTTAAATGCATTTGCAAGAGGTGGCCAAGAGGTGGCAATCCTTGTTGACTAAGGAGGATGACTAAGAGGAGGTTAGCATAAGTTTTGGTAAACCTTTTGCTAATGGAATGTGACAAGATTAGAAAGGGGTTTAGGATTAGGATTAGGAGAAAGGGATGGGCAAGTGGCTTTTGGGGAGATTTAGATATTTATTAAAGGTAAATTTAATAAATATTAAATATCTAGGCTTAGGGTTTGAAGGGACTAGATTAGGGATTTGACCCATTTAGAGGAAGGTTTAGGACATTCCAAAAGAGTTTAGTGCTCTTTAGAATTTTGGCCAACTTTGGGATAAAAAATAAATTAAAAATAAATTAATTTATTTTTGAAGTTTTTTGGTCAATTTATTAATCAAATAATTAATAAATTAGGGATAATGTCCAAATGACATTTTTAGGCTAGATTCCTTAATTAAAGATTTTTAATTAAGAGAGAGGGATTTAATGGCATAAAAATAAATTAATTAATTAAATAAATAATTAATTAATAAATGATGATGTCATCAAGGATTTTCAGAAAACAAAAATAATTTATTTTCTAAAGGATTTTTCGGTGTCTACATTTTGCCCCTCTTTGATGCGATGCCGCAAGTGGCATGGCGTCAAAGACAAGAAAACAAGATGCCAAGGCTAGAATCAGAAGAAGAGGGTATGATGCGCAGGGAGATTGGAAGAAAGAGGATACATGCCCCGGTGGGACAAAATCATGGAAGATGCGCCCAGTGGGACAAGGAGAAAGAGGGATTACGCCCTGGGACATCAAGAAGACAAAGAGTGCCCTGTTGGGACGAGGAAGGAAGGGCCTAGGAAGAAAGGGGAGATAAATAACCTCACTTCTAAGAACAAATATGGATGATATGCAAGATGAGATGGAAATGCAAGATGCAAGATGTAGCTATATGAAAAGATGCAAGATTAATCTATATGATAAATGCAAGGGACCAGATAGCTCCAAGTGCAAACAGGAGTGCACAACCTAGATTTAATATAGCTATGTTAGAGACCTGCCAAGGATACTGGGATCACGAGGCCTGTCAACAACGTCGCAGAGGACTAACGATGACTGACGCTAAACAAACACACAGGGTTGCCCCAACATCACACATGAAGCACAGAGGCGACATGGCAGATCCGATGCTGAAGGAACCACAAACACACAACTGACTCACAGGCAGAAGCGAAAGATCAAAATACCTTGCCCCAGATTATCCGCACACGCAGCACACCGTGATATAATGAATCGTGGTGACCCTGGTGGGATAATGAGAAGCCAAAAAGATTAACAAGACCCAAAGGACAAAAATCCGAGATCAAAATGATAACTCCAAAAAGACATCCTTTGCCAAGGAGAGAGATTAGGTTTGATTGATGGTGGGAAGATTGGTCAGACAGGAGGAACGATATATCCTCAAGGACCAGGATGGAAGATTAGGTCAGACAGGAGGAACGATATATCCTCAAGGACCCATGGGTTGGTGAGAGAATAAGTGTAGTTGTTCGCTGGCAAAAGCTGAAGTTCAAGGAATAATCAGGATGAGCAAGGATAAGTCGACAATTGATGTTGCTGAAGCACAAGGCCCGAGTGGGACTACAAATTTTCTAAGGCTGGGAATGGGACAAGATATTTGATCAAATGCTGCTGCAGGATGGACAAAGGCTATGTACAACAAGGAGAAATGATATGCACAAGGGATATGTACAGAAGCTCAGGATTGGGGATAGGAAGATCACACTCGGCGGGACTCTCACTAGGACGGAGACAAGAAGGATAAATACAGGGAGGATTGCGTTGTACAGGAAAGGGATAAGGATATGGTACAAGATATGGTACAAAGCTTTGGAATAGGATATGGATTTCAGATGGGTTGGAGGAAGATGGAAGCTGAATGCTTGGAGGATAGGGGAGATGGAACTGCTGGGAGATCTGTTAAGAGATTATGGATGGAGGAAGAGGACGGTAGCTGAAAGGACAACTGAATAGATAAATAGCTCAGTTTACTATGTTGGCGCCTGTTTGCCAGGTTTTCACCAACATACTTGTCCAAGGCACTTGAATTGCCAAGTTTTCACCGTTGGACGATTATTTTCTCTTTCTCTTTTCTTCTTTTTTTACTTTTTTGCTTTTTTTGCTTTTTTTCTTTTTTTGCTTTTTTGCTTTTTTGAATGTTTTTGGATTTTCTGATATATGCAGGATCAGGGTTAGGCATAGAACCTCTTCAGATGGATGATGTTGATAGGATCATTCAAGGGCTCACCCTCTGGTGTTGATAGCTGATAGGCTCTCGAGCCAAAGGATACGGTGACAACATAGGGGCCCAACCAAGTAGGCTCAAACTTGCCTTTCTTTTCTCTATTTGCTAGGACCTTCTGATTTTCTTTAAGGACCATGTCACCGACCTGGAATTGTCTAGGATGGACCTTTTTTTTATAACTCCTTTTGAGTCGATTCTGGTATGCAACCAGGTGATCGTAGGCTTGCTGTCTCTTTTCATCTAGTAGATCTAGCTGTGTGAGCCGGGCCACACGATAGTCCTCATCAGTTGTATAGTTATTCATGGAGACGTGCAAGGATGGAAGCTCGACCTCGATCGGTAGAACATCTTCGGCACCATATACAAGGGAGTATGGGGTGGTGCCTATGGGAGTGCGATAGGAAGTGCGGTAGGCCCAAAGGGCAGGATTGATTTGGAGGTGCCAGTCACGACCAGAATCATTGACAACCTTCTTGAGGATTTTCAAGATAGTTTTGTTGGTTGCCTCAGCTTGGCCATTTTCTTGAGGGAAATATGGACTGGAGAAATGGTGATGGATGTGGAGTCTGGCACACAGATCATCCACATGCTGGTTTTCAAAAGGTGTGCCATGGTCTGTGAAAATGGTAGATGGTATGCCGAAGCAGCAAATGATATGGTAGAGGATGAACTTGGATATTTGGATGCCAGTAGTTAGCGTGAGCGGAATCACTTCAACCCATTTGGTAAAGTACTCTGTGGCTGTTATGATATACTTGTGTCCATTCGAAGAGAGGGGGGTGATCAAGCCAACGAGGTCGAGGCCCCAACATGAAAAAGGCCACGGTGGTGCAATAGGCTGTAGATCCTGTGCTGGTGCATGTATCAAATTGGCATGCTGTTGACATGGGAGACATTTCTTGACAAATTCACACGCATCATGTTCCATTGTTGGCCAATAATATCCAACTCTAAGCAGCTGCTTTGCTAGAACCATGCCACTCGTGTGGGCACCGCAAATTCCAGCGTGAACTTCTTGTAAGGCCAGGATGGCCTCGTTTGAGTCTAAACATCTAGATAGGACATTGTGATACCCGCGACGATATAGGGTGTTGGCTACAAGAGTGTAGCGGGAAGCTCTGTGAATAAGGTTTTAGCATTGGTTATTGGTGAGATGGGGAGATATGATACCATTTTTTAGATATGCATGGATGTCGTGGTACCATGGGGATTGGGGACCAACCAAGACACACACCATGTTTGCATCGGTGTTCTCATAAGCTAGCAAGTGTAGCTGCTCAACTAGAAATTCATATTGTGTTGCGTCACGTGGGATTTCCAATAAGGATCCGATGGTTGCCATTGCATCTGCTGCTTTGTTCTGAAGTCTTGGGATCTGTGTGAACTATAGATGTAGGAAATGCTCTTTCAGTTTATCCACCAGTTGCTTGTAGGGTAGCAATTTGTCATCCTTTGTCTGATACTCATCAAGGACTTGCTTGATAATGAGCTGTGAATCTCCAAAGACTTGTAGTTTTGTGATGTTCCATTGGATAGCTGTTTTGAGACCTAAGATGAGTGCCTCATATTCTGCAACGTTGTTGGTACAGTGGAATCCCAACTTGAATTATTTTGGAATATAGTCACCTTGAGGTGTGACGAATAGGATTCCTACCCCAGAGCTATGGGATGTGTTGGAACCATCAAAGTATAGTTTCCACATGGGCTGCTCTTCAATCATGCATAAGTGTTCATCGGGGAATTCCATGATTAGTGGATAGGCATCCACCAGTGGTGCTTCTACTAGTTGATCGGAAATGACTTGCCCTTTGATTGCTTTGCGATCTACATACTGAATGTCAAATTCACTGAGTAACATGACCCATTTTTCCATACGGCCTGTGAGGGTTGTCCTTGATAACAGATACTTAAGAGGGTCCACCTTTGATATGAGCTTGATTATGTGGCTAAGCATGTAATGTCTAAGTTTTTGAGTGGCAAAGACCACTGCTAGGCATGCTTTCTCCATGGGTGAATAGTTAATCTCATAGCCCACAAGAGTGTGACTGATGTAGTAGACAGCTCGTTCTCTATTTTCATCATCATGCTGTGCTAGGAGTGCCCCTAGTGCTATAGCTATTTTTGAGATGTAAAGGATGAGTGGGCATCCTAGAATTGGTGGTACAAAGATCGGAGCGTTAGCTAGATTCTCCTTGAGCTTATCAAAGCTTCTTTGACATATGGGATCCCACTTGAAGTTGGTGTCTTTGCATAAGAGATGTGAGAAGGGTTGGCACTTGTCTGCTAGTTGCGAGATGAACCACCGAACTGATTGAAGCTTGCCCTGTAGGCTTCTGAGCTATTTGAGATTTCTTGGTGGAGGCATCTCCGTTATTGCTTTTACCTTTTTAGGATCAATCTCTATGCCTCGTCTAGAGACGATGAAGCCTAGAAGCTTGCCAGATGTAACACCAAAGACACATTTCTTAGGATTAAGCTTTAAGCCATAATGATTCAGATGATCAAATACACGCTCTAAGATGTTGAGGTGTTCATCCCTTGTTTTGGATTTTGCAACGATATCATCCACATAGTCTTCAAGGATCTTGTGGATCATGTCATGGAAGATCACTGTCATTGCTCGCTGATATGTTGCTCCTGCATTCTTTAGCCCAAATGGCATCATGTTGTAGCAGAAGGTACCCCATGGGGTTGTGAATGCTATTTTATGTTGATCTGCTTCTGCTATATGAATTTGGTTGTAGCCTGAAAAGCCATCCATTAATGATAACATCTCATGACCCGCTGTGAGGTCTACAAGCATGTCTATGTTTGGCAATGGGAAGTCATCCTTAGGACATGCCTTGTTCAAGTCCCTGAAATCAGTACAGATTCTGATGTCACAAGAAGGCTTTGTGACTGGCACCATGTTAGAGATCCACTCTGAATAATCTATAGCTCTGATAATCTTAGCTTGGAGGAGCTTCTCAAGCTCTGCTTTGACGAGCAATGCTACCTTTGGATGCATTTTCCTTAGCTTCTGCTTCACTGGCTTGACGTTTGGATCTACTGATAGATGATGAACAACAAGGTTTGGATCAAGCCCAGGCATGTGGGCGTATGACCATGCAAAGTTGATGATGGATTCCTTGAGCAAGGCACTGAGAGCGATTTCTTCTCCTTCTGTTAGGTTGACTGCAATGTAGGTGATCCTTGGACATTCTTCTGTTCCCAAGTTTATTGGCTTGATTTCCTCTATGATGATCGGTGACTGCTCTGGTCTATAATCTTGGATAGGGGGAAGAGGCAAGGCTTCATCTTCTAGCACCTGAATTGCCAGGTTTTCGCTAGAAGATACGCCCTTTATTTTTACTATTTTGGAATCAGAATGTGCCCCAGAAGGGTTTTCACATAAAGACTCATGATGTTCTTTTGCTATTTCATTTTTGTGACTAAAGCTTGCCTCTTCCCCAAAATATCCTTCTGGGTGAAGCTGATAGACAGAGGTTGATGTTGGATCCTGATTGCTTGCTGGACCTGATGCCCCCATGAATTCTAGGAGTGCTTGTGTGCTTTGGAACTCATCGATGTGTGCGATGCTTGGTTGGTCCCAATCTATGAGGTCAGGGTTTGTGAGGGGAAGATCTATGAGGTTAATGGAGAGTTGTTGGAGAACAGAAGTCCCCAGGAGGGTGTCGTCGGCAAAGATATCGTCGTAGGATCGAATGTCTTTCTCTTCGGGGATGTCTTCGATTTCCACAAGGTCATCCTGGCTATTCGAAAAGTTCACGTTGGTCATGTTAGTGTCCGCAGTTGTGGTATTGGGCTCTTGTTCAAGTAGGCGAGGGGTATTAAAGCCAAGTCCTTGATATTCTGGATTCTGGGATGGTATGATAGGAAACAAATTTTCGTCCTCTTGTGGTCCTAGACCACCACCTTGATAGTTATAGTGTTCTGTGACATTTTTGTAGGGGATTGGGTATTTCTCTTTAAAGTACTCAAGAAGTTGTGTGTCACGTGATGGGGGATCTTTGTATAACTATTTGTTAATATCTGGATCTATTTCTTTGCTATTGATGGTACCATGAGACTCAAAAGTCATGTTTCCGATTTGCTTGAGCTTATAATGTTCCTCAACAGGCTTGTTTTGACAACTTGGGCGCCCTTGAGTATGTGGATCACGTGGAAGAGCCCCTACAGCAAATGCATCACTGAGGCTGTATTCGCCACAACCCTAGTTGTTGATCTTGATGGATGATAAGGTGGAAGAGAGGATGGTCTCTGGATCGCGATGGGATCGGGATGAGCTAGCAATAAAAGTACCAATATCGGTTCCAGGACAATGAGTAGAATGAGGGAAAGATGCTTCCATCGCACGGCAGTATGCGAAGGGGTTAGGATCAGCGTGGATGGTAACCTCAGTGCCTTGATGTGGAAACTTGATGCACTGATGGTAAGTAGATGGTACAGCCTTAATGGAATGGATCCATGGGCGGCCGAGAAGAATATTAAATCGTAGGTCAAGATCAACAATGTGGCAGACAGTATCTTGCGTTGTTGGGCCTAGCTGGATAGGCAAGGTGATAGTACCTTCGGAGGTGCGCTCCAAGTTGTCATATGCTTTGATAGTGAACATCTCATGTTGTATGTCGGCCTCCATGAACCCGATCTTCTTGATGAATTTTAATGTGCACAAGTTGAGGGCTGAGCCATTATCCACTAGAACTCGTTTGATGGCAAAATCTCTGACCATGACAGCAATGCGGAGAGGGAGAGTATGGTCAGGAGCGACATCTGGTATATCAGATTCTTTGAAGGATAAGGCACATGCTGCTGATAGGTGTCCCACAAGAGTTTCAAACTGAGTTGTGTTAATATCCGTGGGGACATGGCCTTTTTTTAGAGCTTTGTCCAGGATCTCCTGATGGATGGGTGATGTGCGGAGAAAATCCAAGATAGATATTTGGGCTGGCATGTTCCCAAGATGCTCTATGATATTGTATTGTGCACTTGGTGCATTATGCTATGTCACACGTGCATTTGATGCTGGCCTGGTGTTAGACTGTGCTATGGATGCAGTAGACATTGGCCTTGGAGGAGCAGCTGACCTTAGAGGAGCACCGGCAACAGTTATCCTACCACTGCGGGTAGTTGCAGCACATTGTCGATCCAGCCCTCTGACGTGGATGGTATTGATGGTGGGCTCATCTTGGATGGACTCAACTTGAGTTATGCATCCGACATACTTATCATAGTTGATGTAGGCCGCTGTGTGATCTTCTTGCTTTCCTTTGCCATGATTTTGGGGCTGATTGGCGTTGGCTTGATTCTTTCCGGTATCGTGTTGAGGGAACACATTTTGATATATTTGCAAACCGGCGTTGGGTGAAGCTTGAGCTGGTGCATCGACCTGGATCTCCTTACAATCAATGAGATCCTGGATGTAGTTCTTAAGCCGCATGCACTTCAATGTTGTGTGCCCCTTCACGCGATGGTAATCACAGTATTCATGTTCTTTATACCAATCAGACTTTGGTGCGTTGTCATCCTTCTGTGGGATGGGCGGATATGTGATCATATTTTCCTTGGCTAGCCGATAAAAGATCTGATCCAGAGGCTCACCCAAAGGTGTGAAAGTCCTCTTTGGATTGTTCTGATTGTTGGGTTTGTTCTGCCTTGGGGCAACGTTAACTGCGTTAACAGGATTGCCCTGACGTGCTGGTTGTTGCTGTTGGTATTGCTACTGATACTATTGCATAGGTGGTTGATGAGCTTGAGGATGCTGCTGATAAATAGGTGCTTGATATGCGAGAGCTGGTGGTTGCTGATAGATGGGCGCTTGTGGTGGTTGGTATGTTTGAGCTGGTGTAGGACTAGCCACAATGAATTGTACATTCTTAGTGTCAGTGGCTCCATCTGTAACAATATTCTTGTTACGATTCCAGTAACGGGATTTATCATTGTTGGGTTTGTTCTTGGAATCATCCTTGAAGTGACAAATAGTGCCTTCATCTAGGAGAGCTTTCTCGATGCCTATGTCCTTGCTCTTGATGTCTTGGTATGTCTGGAGATAGTTCATTCGCATGTGATGGGATAGCTTTGGATGCAGGTTATCAATGAAGATCTTTGTTAGATGCTTCTCTGGCGGCTGATATGATAACCTGGTTGTAAGATTCTACCATCTTTGCAAGTATTCCACAAGGCTTTCTCCGTCTTTCTGCTTTGAGTTGCATAGGTCTAGCAAGGACAACTCATTCTCCACATTATGGACATAGTGTGTGATGAACTTCTCGGAGAGTTCAGCAAAGGTTTTTATTGTCCCATGTGGTATTTTGTAAAACCACTCAACAGCAGTTCCTCCCAAGCTTTTGGGAAACAGGCGCAGAAGATAGTTATCACTGTAAGCCACTTCTTGGCACACCATGTAGAACTCTTTGATATGGTTTACTGGATCTCCTTTCCCCCGATACTTGTTGAACTTGGGCATCTCAAAATGCTTGGGGAAAGGGATAGTTGCTATGGACCGATCGAAGGGATATGAGCACACCTCTTCGAACTTGTATGTTTTATTCTCTGTTCCACTTTGTAGCTCCTTTAGAGCATTTTTCATTACTTCCCATTCAGCATTGAGTGGCGAGGGAACTGGGACTTCTGCTTGTGATGGAAGCTGTGGAACTAGATATGGCGCTTGCTGTGGATAAATGGGTTGGAACTGATTTTGGGGCAATGGTTGTGTAATGCCCAAAAGTTCGGGACAAAACACAACCAACAATTTTTTTTTTAAAAGGTTAAAAGTTCCACGTTAAAGATGCGGGTAAGAGGAGTCAATGATGAGGTCACAAAAGATTCAGGTGATCAACCTCAACAATGTTGTTTTCCCATAGGATGCTAGTTGAAATTTCAATATAAGAAGAATTCGTAAATCATCTTAACGATCAATTTTGTCGATCGTCAATCTATTAATCTTATAGATTATCCAAGAGTAAAAGAAGATTAATTTAATAACATTATTATACATATAGATTAACCAATTTCCCATATATATAAAACAAGTCCAATTTTGATTATTATAATTAGATTGTCAATTAATGAAAATATTGAATATTAAATTTAATAATCGTTTACACCAATATTCGTTGCAAAATGAATATATACCAATTCAATTAATAATTACAACATAACAATTGATTAATAAACTTGTTAACTATTCAATAAATTTAAAGAAAAACATTAATTAATGATATATATTCAAAAATTATAATTAAATAACATATAAGAAATTAATTAATAATTATAATATATTAATTAATTAATATATTTATTAAATAGTTAATATACTATAATATATCAATTAATATTATAAACATGCTATACCATTAGCACACGGTACCTTAAACCATAACAAAAATAACTTATTAAAACATTGTCAAATAATAACCATTTATAGATATTAACATTACATTAATTAAAAACATTTCTAAAAAAAATACTAACCAACTACAATCATTAACAAGACTTCAATCCCATAAAATAATAATTAACTAACAACCTAAACTAACTTATCTAAAATACTAACCTACTCACTAAACTAATCATCTTACCAAGTCAACTAGCCTATCTCCCTACTCTTAGCACCCTATCAAATCACAAAGGACAATGGAGGGGTGTGCAATTTAAGAGAGGGAAGGAAATTTAATTCAAGTTTTAATGCCCATCCCCAAGACCTGCGCCCAACTTGCACATGGGGAAGTGGGAGTCATAAAAAGGAAGTGAGATGTGGGTCCCACTCCTTCTCCATAACATGGGAAAGTGCCCAAACAAATTTTAAGTTTAATGCAAGCATGGACATGCCAAAGACCTGCGTGAGTTTATGAAATCAAAAAAAGTAATGTCATGAAGAAAAAGCTTGATGATGTGTCACCCAAGGACACTTTCTTGACCAATCCAAAGGTTTGCATTTAAAACAAAGATTAGACATCCCTCCACATGCGCCTAGATAAGGGAAAGATTATAATGAAGTATGGGGCGCACTTCAAGGGAGATGAAAAGGGCTGCAATAAGTATCACCTGGGTCCCACTACAAATTCAAACCAAAGCAAGTTGATAAAGTCAAAAAGCAGCGCCTATTAGGACTAAGAAGGGGACATCATAAAGTTTGGGTCTGACCTTTATGTGACTTGCGCCCCAACCAATGCATTAATTAAATAAACAAGACTGCTCTACCATAAACATGCGCCATTTTCCATGACAGAAGGTAAATGCAATAAAGTGATGTTTTAGTATATATTTTAATTGATTTATAAGGTGAGGTGGCAAGGTTTATTATTTTTAATTGACTGTGGTATGGATTTTGTATGGGATTTTTATCCCATACAAAATCCAGAGAGCATTTTGCTCTCTTAAAATCTGGAGAGTGTTATTTTGCTTACACTATTTTTACATCTTCTTGCAAACTATGAGTAGTATATCGTAATCATTTAATTAGTCTCCTTAATGCATAAGGAAGTATATTGTCTTAAGATTGATAGAGTATCAATAAGGGTTAAATATAGTTTGATTGCAAATCAATTGAGATATCAACATATAAATTAATTTGTTCATTCTTTCATAGATGTTTCATTACAATTGATAGGTCTAAGAGAGTGATATGAATCAAATGGAGATTATTTTCAATGATCATGACATTTAAATCATCATCTATGAATCTGCAATATTCCTACTTCAACCAAAATATGAAATCTTATTGAAATTGATACAATATCTATTCTATCAATATTGAGAACTCATTTCACAAGAAGGAATGACTTCCTTATCTCAAGAAGTAGAATACATTGGATATGGAAGAAATGATTCATCATTTTCAATATAGTCATCTCCTCAACTAAAATACATATTCTTTGTGATAAAGAAGTATTCACATTTACAACTAATTAATCCCAAACTGGTGTAGATACTCAATGAGAGTTCAAGATGGAATAACAAAACTCATCTTCATTACTAATCTCTTACAACTTCACAATAGCCAAAAGGCATACAAACAACATTACAAAATACAACAAGAAGATGATCTTCAACAAGGATCAACAATACCACATCATAGGATAATTCTACACCAAGAGAGTGGACTTTTTCAAGCATCATCCACATGAGTCTTGACATCCAAACCTGCAAATAAAAAAAAATGGAGAACCATGGGTGCTCACCACCCAACCTAGGTCTCTTATGAGACCACCCCCGAGCTTGGAGAACCAAGGCCAAACGGGTATGCAACAAGATCAACAAGATGCTCACAAACAATTCACACAAATGCACATACAACAAATTACTCCCTTCCAAGGTTACACAAATGAGTCTTACAAGCTCATTGAGAGGGTGGAGGTGGGCTTTTCCAAGGGGAGAATGCCATTACATACAAATTTTCTCACCATGAGTATTCAAATGCCTCTTCAAGGCTACATATCCAAATGCCTCTTCAAGGCTACATATCCATGCATATCCAAATGCCTCTTCAAGGCTACATATCCAATATCTCCATACACATACTTTGCTTATCAATATCCACAAAATACAAGAATACAATGGCTTCCATGGTGCCCATACACCATGAACTTATCCCTCTTCTCCAAGAGAAGAGACTCTCACCTCATGGAGAGCCCAACTAACCCCTCCACCCGTAGGCCACTTCTTCCCTTCCCAAAGGGTGAGTAATGCCTCACACCCATAAACAAGAACTCCCTCAATCAAGCAAAAAGAACAAGATCAAACCATGAAATCAAAACCCAAAATCCCTCCATTACAACACATTTTCACAACAAGAACCAAGATTCATATGCATGAGAAAGCAAAATATAAGTTAATCTAAAGAGCAAGTAGAAAGGCTTCCATGAGAAGAGTAACCAACCTCCACAAGTGTGATGGAAATGGAAATTTGAGAAGAGCTTATCCACTATCCTTCCTCAATCCAAACCCTAATGTCTCCAAATGTGGAGAGTGGGTGAACACCCACTAAATCTCCTAAGGGCCTCTAAAAAGGCCTCCAAATCTCTACCCACCCACCATCCATTAATGCAAACTTGACTCTATGACCTTGTTGTCTTTCCTTGTCCCCCCATGATAAATGCATGATTGAAAGAAAGGGTGAAGTTGGGTAAAGATCATGACTTATCAAATTTCGAAGTCAAGGGTAAATGGGTCATAAAATAGGTTACCAAGATCACTAGGGAATTATAGACATGCTCAAAACCTTCCTAACCCATAACCCTATCCATTAGATACTTAAATTATGCCAAAAATGACCCTTAGAACCCCTTATTGGTCTCAAGAAGTGACTAGAACAAGGATGCATTAATAAAAGCACATAACAAGTGTCAAATGACACTAACGATTACACATTACATACCCAAGGTCATGTCCTGGATGACAACAAGAAATTAACTAATAACACACCTGCAAAGATCCACATTTACAAGGAGTTCACATTACAACGAGGCTTTTAATCCCATATTGGATTAAGCCTTGGCTTACTCAATTCACATTTGTTTAACCTTGGTTCTCTGATTAATTCCATGGTTCTCTTACCTGCACACTCCTCAATGCAGCATCAATAATTCAAGGAAGAAAAACCAATACGAATAAACATATAAGATATAACATCTTCAATTTAATCAAAATTCAATTGCTTAGTTCAATTTCATAATTCAATTGCATCTCTAATGCTTACTAATCTTGTAATTCAATTGAATTCATGATCATCAATAATCTAACATCATCACAAGGTAATCATCAATTACTCATAACATCAATGCAGCGAAGATGTCTAACATGATATTCATTTGCAACATAGAATTCGATTGCATTCTTACAATCGCTTTCTCATAATTCATGATTCAATGCATATATCTAATCACTTTCATGTAGTGCATAATTTAATTGCATATAATTTTATACACATAAGTTATAATTTCTACTGCGTACTCAAAGTCACATAAAGTACAATGCCCACATATAGATCATAATCCAAATTCAAGCTTGCAAACATATAGAATACATTCATTATTTCAATTCAATTCAATCTACATAATTTGATTGCATAACTTCATAGTACTCCTAATCTCAAAGATTCTCAATTTTCCTTAGCATGATATTTAAGATAAATCGATGGTTCAACATCGGTAAGGGGGTAACCATAACAATTAGGTCCTATAAAATTCTTATCACAAGTATGATTAAATTTCCTAATCTAGGAAAACAAAATGCAGAATAATCCTATTAGTCTAGGATCTAACAAATCCTTGTTCAGGGTTCTAAGAATATCACCAAAATGTCACTATGGTATAACCATATAATACATCATCAAAACATTACTCATCCTCCTCGTAGGAGTTACTAGAATCATCACATCAACTTATTAATTTAATCCAAGATAAACTTAAGACTTAACACATACTAATTTGGCATTTACATCTCGACTTCTTGAAACTAATCCTTTCGACAAAAGTACTCAAAGGAGCCTTAATAGTCTAGCTGGATCTATGATTTGCAGGGTAACATACTGCATCCAAGATTCACTTTCACAATTAATAACCTAGAGATATCACCTCTGTCATTGCGACACTTAGTTGATAGGTCCTGATATGAAGGTACAATATATAGGTCTATTCCGAGGTACAATTCCGTTAGGGATTTACCAATCATCCAGATACTACGACACCCCTTAATCCTCCAACATCAAACTGTCAAGGAAAAGGTGGAAACGGGGTGGACCTTACAGGTTGTTGGGGATATTGCTGGTGTGGCATAGGGGGATATTGTGGTAAATGATATGGAACCGCTTGATGTTGTTGGGCTGCTTGCTGTTGTTGAACTGGCGGTTGTTGTGGGACTGCTTGCTGATATTGGACATTTGGAACTTGTTGTTGTAACTGATGGGTGGGAACTTGTTGTTGCTGGGGGATAACAGGGATTTGTTGATGGGGCTGATAGCAAGGGACTTTCTGTTGTTGAGGAATGATGGGTGTTTGCTGAAAGGGGACATGTGGTTGCTATGGGGGAGGCTGTTGGAACGATGCTGCTTGCGGGTATGATGGTGGTAGTTGCTGAGGTTGGCTTTGGTTTTGGCTGATATAAGCTGGGTGCATGCCTGCGTTACTTAGAGGTGGAACAGATGTGGGGAAGCTAGAAGCAAAGGGTGATGGGTTAAGATAGCTGGGGAAAGTTGGCTGTTGAGGTGGTGGAACTTGCTGGAAGGTATTTGGGATTTAGGATGAATAGCTTGAAGCCAGCGGTGGTTGGGGTAGTTGCTGCCGTGCTACTTGGGCGAAGGCGGTTTGTTGACTTGCAACCATAGATGTAGGGGATTGAGATGGAATCCCCCATGCCTTCATTTCTTCTTGTGTAAGGCCCCACTGAGAGCTTGTGTTAGGGTGCACTGTAGCGGATGATGGAATGGTAGGAGCAATGGGAGCTTGGGACACGAATGATGGTTGAGAGAAAGGAGCTTGTTGAGGTTGTGGTTGAGCGGATGCTTGTGAGGAGGAAAATGAAGGAAACACCCAAGAGAAAGATGAGGTTGGAATGGGAAGCGATTGCGCTAACCCCAAAGAAGAAGGTATGGGTGCTTGGGGGGTGAAGGGTGACGGTGCTCCTTTGATGGTGAAAGGCGTTGCTTGACTTGCGGATGGTGGCGAAGCTTTTGGTGTAAAAGCTTGCGTGAGAGGTGGAAGCTGACTTTGGGTTAAGTGTTGGTTTTGGGCTTGGGCAGCCATAGCAGATGATGAAGAAAAAGGGGTAGGAAATGGAGCAGATGGCACTGCAGCTTGTGTTGCGGGACTGGCGAGGCTTCCTTGCAAGAAAAGGGGAATGGTGGAAAGCTCTTGGGGTGTTTGCATTATAGGATCGGGGAATGTTTGGTCAAACAGAGAATATGCTTGTGCTGGAACTTGGATTATTTTGATGGGGATGCGTGGATAGAGAGATGGTGGGATGGAGGTACTTTCTGGCAGATAGTGGGCAAACGTGCTTTGCTGATGTTGCGATACAAGGTCATTGGTCGCTGGTGGGCTTTCTGGAGGATTTGCAAATGCTTGGATTGCCAACGGGGATGAAGGGATGTTTGGATCTTCACATGGGTTACTAGCTTGGATCTAGGGATTGTAGGTCATCATGGCGTTGGTGAAAAGGTTGGGATCGGATGAGGTTGTTGGTGGATAAGGATTCATGCTTCTTCTTTTCTGAGATCTGGTCTCAACAGGCATGGAGATGCAAGTGCTAAATGGATGCAAGATGTTTGGCTAAAAGATGTTGATGGATGCAAAGTTGATAAACTTCTAAAGATGATGACTTCTAAGATGCAAATGCAAAGACAGGGATCAAGATGGCGATGATGGAAGCTGGATGGAACTGATATGGATCAAGATGGTGGAGGAAAGATAGGTTGCTGGTGGAAAGCTGGTGAAAGATTACTGAGTGGTCAACAAATGAGCTGCTATTTTTCCCAAATGGAGGATCAGAGATATGATGGGGTCAACCTAAGATAGACTGATGATCTTCGGTCAACAAGTTTCTTATCAATACACTCCAATCTCTTGCTCGAGATGATGGCTATGCAAGGACAAGGTTTGATTTCTTTATGACAACACGTTGTGCCAAAAAAGAGGATGATGGTCTCTGATCTTAGATATATGGGATAGGAACAACTCAAAAGGGTAAACACTAAGTGTTGGTGGATCTCTGGTTTTGGAACAAAGGATGATGGATCTGCCGGAAAGATATGGAAAGCTGATGGGGGGATGCTGGTGGAAAAGGTATTGAAGGGTGAAGGGACAATGCTCTATCTAAATTGATAATGCAAATGACAAGGATTGATTCTAGAATGCTGGTAGGAAGATGAATGCAAATGAAACTTTTATGATGTTCTTGAGATGCAACTAGGGTTTTGATTCTGATGCAAAGGGTGAAACTAGGATGAAACTAAGATGCAAGGCTGTTTGAGATAAGATTTCAAGATCTGAAGATGGAACAAGACATGAACAAGGATTTGGCTAATCTTCTGGCTCAAGGTTGACAAAGTGATGGTTAACTCGGAAACGGAAGGCGAATTGTTTGATGCGGGCGTTATGGGCAATGTTCTCAAGTCTGGTTTGGGACTTCTCCTCTACTTGGGTTGCTTGGATAATGGATTGATAGGTCTTGGTGTTCTTCTTGGCAACTTTTCGCTCTTGATAGGCTTGGGATTTGGGCAACTTTGCTTTAGGATGTTTGTTCTTGCTGGGCATCACTTGGAAAAGAGGCTTCTGATTTTGAGACAAAGGTTTCCAATGGCAAAGGTTTAAAGTCAAAGCAATCCCCGCAAGGGACAAAGCAACCCTGCGGGATACAAACAAAGACAACTGACTCTGATAAAGCTTTGAAAGTGTATGTTTCAACAAGTATTTTCACGGAGTCTTTGACTGTCAAGCACTTCAAACAGATCTACCTAAGGAAGATGAGTATCAAAATCGCTTGCCCACAGCTTGGTATCCCCCATAAGGGAATACAAATGGTGAGTAATCTTGAGGCGACCCGGTAAACCCCTTGGAATCGGTCCTTGCACAAGGATTTTGATACTTTCGGATGTAGATAGGGTAGCCTCTATTTTATCAGTTTGCTAATGATTTCGTGGTGTCTCCATACCCGGTTATGCTGATCATCCGTGACTCACTTAAGAGCCTTGCCAATAATGCTGGGGGAGAGGAATGTTTACCATCCCCAGACACGTGTTTGGCACGAACGCCCGACGATTAGGAGATATAAGTGATTTGTTTGGACTTCACTTATTTGTATACCAGTCGGGGGGGATACCGGTTTGAGGTCGTTCTCCGAGGAGGAAGCGCTTCTCCTTGGA